>OW203735.1:12509627-13033759 GCA_934045075.1 Yponomeuta sedellus | reverse complement strand
CCCCATTGTTTAAAAATCCCAATATTTCACTACAATACTTCAGATCGTAAGGACTCTGGCTACATTGTGTAAAAAACAATTTAACTTTTTTTGGGGTATATCTCACTTTGTCCTACTGTATTACATAAATTTAATGTCACTGCAATCTAATAATAGCATGTTGTGATCGGCGTTAAACCGCTTTATGTAAGGCCTGTCGGTAGCATACCCAGCCGATTGCGAGGCGCCGATTGAGTGGTCAGATCAGATCCGGAAGTGCAAGTTAATTACTCTGCGGCATTGTCCATTCGGTGAATAGGGTTTCAGGCTTCAGGTCTCCTATTCCGTACCTGCCCGATATAGCTACGCAAAGTAGAGGTGATAGCTTATTTCATAAGGAATAAACATTTAGTTGCTTAGATCTAGAACGGTTTCAGACTACCTAAAGGTATCTTTGTTAGAGGTAGGTAAATAGTAGACATCTTAGCTACGTAGGAGAGAAATCCCACAGCGGCTGGTCGTCTTATTCCATTTCATCTCAGTATCATCCCTCAATCTCGTCTGCATTCAGTTACTAAGCTTCATTTGCATCTAGACAAGACTCACAGTAACGATCACATTGCACACAACGGAATTTGTTAATTTATTTAATATTTTACAAAATTTCAATGTTTTTGCTTATTGGAGGTAGTTTAATCACTCAAGTCAAAACTTATTAAAAAAATATTCACTGGAAAAAAATAAGTTAACTTATGAACGTCAAAGTTAGTTTCAGAATACAAAAAAGGTGCCTTAATGGTGTGTAAATATATAATTTATCCTTTAATAGAATATATATTTAGATATAGAACGCTATTAACCGAGATTATTTATTGTGCTTAGTAAATACAAATCACCGGACCTATCTACGGACGTAGTGACAGTCAGCCCGCTGCGTTAAACAAAGTGACTCTCACTACAATTGGTTGTACTCGCCACTTCAGTCGATCCGTCCCCAAAACGGCAAAGTTATCAAAACGTCATAATTTAAGGTAATAATAATATGAGGTAAGCGTGCCTCACGAAGGATGTATTAACCTTTGCCAGCGTAAATAATGGGAACAAGAGTATATGTTTATTTCTAGTATTTACATTGTGTTGGCTAACCAAAGTTTTAAAGTTACCGACATTTTTCCTGACGTATACAGTGATTTTTATGTGACAAAAAATGGGAATAATATTCTGCAGCGCCTTCAAATAAACATGCCTATATTTCAGAACGCACACTAATATAGGCTTTTAAAGCTTCGAATCAAGACGTTGCGAGAGGATCAGAGGTGTTTTATGCTGTATACTGTACTATGGAAGTGATTAGTGAAGTTACACAAAACGGGTAGACAGCAGCGCCCCTTGCAGTACAATTCCACCGAACTGCGATCCCCAACCCGCATGCCCAGCGTGGGGATTATGGGCATTACAAAATTAAATACAAATCACCGGACCTATCTACGGACGTAGTGACAGTCAGCCCGCTGCGTTAAACAAAGTGACTCTCACTACAATTGGTTGTACTCGCCACTTCAGTTGATCCGTCCCCAAAACGGCAAAGTTATCAAAACGTCAAAATTTAAGGTAATAATAATATGAGGTAAGCGTGTACAATGCCTCATGAAGGTTTATTAACCTTTGCCAGCCTAAATAATGGGAACGAGAGTTTATGTTTATTTCTAGTATTTACATTGTGTTCGCTAACCAAAGTTTTAAAGTTACTGACATTTTTCCTGAGGTATATAATGTTTTCATTGATATTCTGACTGGCAACTGTCAGGAAGTTGATAATTGAGAAGAAGAAGATAAATATTTGATAGTTATAAATTCAGAGGTTCCATCTATAGACACTACCGAATACTTACTTATCAACATTCATTAACATCATTAATACATCGTCACCATTAACTCACCATGTATTAAGAGTACTTGTCTTGCTCCCTTTCAAACAATCACACCAATTAAACTGTGACGTAGTAACCGGTTTTAGTCGCGGCGCCTGTCCCAAGTTACTAACACTGCTATAACTTTTCTAAGATACGTTTGATTTTAGTTCTGTTCCCGTACTTAACTAATAATTTTATCCAAAAAAACTACCAAAAAGCAACTAGAATAGCTGTTTGTAAAAATGTTTCGGTATTGCGGAAAAAAATGTTTTCGTAACTTCTCTATTTGTACAAATCTAATAATAATGATCAGTTAGAATAGTAAGATAAACGTATTTACCTAACAATAATAAGGTAAATACTATTTTTATTTTTAATGCACTAAGCCGTGCTGAGGACAAATTTAAAAACCTATTTAGAGGCTAAAAATTTCACCCATGCCGGGATTCGAACCCGCAACCTCTGGCTATCCGTGCCAGCGCTCTACCAATTGATTGGTACCAATTGAGCGCCCCTTGCAGTACAATTCCACCGAACTGCGATCCCCAACCCGCATGCCCAGCGTGGGGATTATGGGCATTACAAAATTAAATACAAATCACCGGACCTATCTACGGACGTAGTGACAGTCAGCCCGCTGCGTTAAACAAAGTGACTCTCACTACAATTGGTTGTACTCGCCACTTCAGTTGATCCGTCCCCAAAACGGCAAAGTTATCAAAACGTCAAAATTTAAGGTAATAATAATATGAGGTAAGCGTGTACAATGCCTCATGAAGGTTTATTAACCTTTGCCAGCCTAAATAATGGGAACGAGAGTTTATGTTTATTTCTAGTATTTACATTGTGTTCGCTAACCAAAGTTTTAAAGTTACTGACATTTTTCCTGAGGTATATAATGTTTTCATTGATATTCTGACTGGCAACTGTCAGGAAGTTGATAATTGAGAAGAAGAAGATAAATATTTGATAGTTATAAATTCAGAGGTTCCATCTATAGACACTACCGAATACTTACTTATCAACATTCATTAACATCATTAATACATCGTCACCATTAACTCACCATGTATTAAGAGTACTTGTCTTGCTCCCTTTCAAACAATCACACCAATTAAACTGTGACGTAGTAACCGGTTTTAGTCGCGGCGCCTGTCCCAAGTTACTAACACTGCTATAACTTTTCTAAGATACGTTTGATTTTAGTTCTGTTCCCGTACTTAACTAATAATTTTATCCAAAAAAACTACCAAAAAGCAACTAGAATAGCTGTTTGTAAAAATGTTTCGGTATTGCGGAAAAAAATGTTTTCGTAACTTCTCTATTTGTACAAATCTAATAATAATGATCAGTTAGAATAGTAAGATAAACGTATTTACCTAACAATAATAAGGTAAATACTATTTTTATTTTTAATGCACTAAGCCGTGCTGAGGACAAATTTAAAAACCTATTTAGAGGCTAAAAATTTCACCCATGCCGGGATTCGAACCCGCAACCTCTGGCTATCCGTGCCAGCGCTCTACCAATTGATTGGTAGAGCGCTGGCACGGATAGCCAGAGGTTGCGGGTTCGAATCCCGGCATGGGTGAAATTTTTAGCCTCTAAATAGGTTTTTAAATAATAAGGTAACAGGAGCTTGATGTTAGTTTTGTGTGTTGTATAGTAGTATTAAGTACGTACTTAGTTTTAAAAATATATATTATTTCATTCTATGTACTGTTACTACGAGTATAATTAACATTGATAGTTGTATATTGTTTCAGAGTTGCTGTACATAGAACCTTAATTTAGTTGACACTAGTTTAAACTTTAGTTTAAAAAAAGACAATTTCTTGCCCACATGGCCCACGCATAATTTGTCTACGTAAGCTGGTTGCCATTTCAACAATAAATAAAAGAGAACTTTATTAAAGTAGTTTTCAATTGATTGTGTACGAAGTTTTCCTTTTATTATTTAGTCTCATATTACGCTTTAACTTTTAAAGCCTACTTACCGGTGCTAGGTTAGGTTAGCTTTATTTAATGCCCTGAAGGTTTTCAAGTTGGTACAAACTTAGAAGTTAAAGTATTGTATAATTTGATTTCAATAAAACACGACAAGGAAAACCTTCAAATACGCCCCATCATTATACCTAGAGCACTATGCAATTGATCTAACATTAAAATGAACTGGCCGTTATGAACACCAATGCGATTAATTTATTGTTGAAATATATTCAATATGACTGAAAAACAAAACCTAAAAGTAATTTAGCATCATCGATATCAACCTTTGTATGTCGCCACTGCTGCGGCACTGGTCTCTTCCTGCATAACAGGAAGGTATTTAGCGCCATATGGAAAGCGAATGAGAAACTTTATAATTACACTACATTTTTACGGTATGATACCTAACAATAGTCAAATTTTTGCATTTTTCGTGGTAGGATAATGAATAAACCACCGGATGTTGATTTTCATTACAGAAGGCCGTCGCATATCTGCTAATCTCAGATTGTGGTATAGCCTTTGTTACTCGCTAGCGTTTTCGCAGAAAATAAACGACAATTCGTTTGAAATTAACTTTCAATTTCCGTAAGTCTCGTCGCGGCGCGAGTATGAACCGGGTTCCTCGCTACTGAATTTGTGCGGAATTTCATATTTACCTCTTGCGTTGCTTTGAGTAAAGACGTGCTTAGCTGATCGTCTACTACGTAGGATCTGATCGGTCCAATAGTGCGATCAAAGCAGAAAAATGTTTTACACGCCAGTGTAGTGTAGATAAAGGTGCTTATTTTATTTAAGACTACTTGACAGATTTTTATGATAGTTTTTTGTGAGTGTTAGTCAATACTATCGATAAGTAAATTACAAAAAACTCTATTGTAAAATAGTGTTAGAACACAAGCGACATTGAATATTTATTCTACTTAACCTATTAAAAAAATTACGAAATTACAATATAAAATTCGCTATTTTTATGTGACAAAAAGTGGGAATAATATTCTGCAGCGCCTTCAAATAAACCTGCCTATATTTCAGAACGCACACTAATATAGGCTTTTATAGCTTCGAATCAAGACGTTGCGAGAGGATCAGAGGTGTTTTATGCTGTATACTGTACTATGGAAGTGATTAGTGAAGTTACACAAAACGGGTAGGCAGCAGCGCCCCCTGCAGTACAATTCCACCGAACTGCGATCCCAACCCGCATGCCCAGCGTGGGGATTATGGGCATTACCCGGTATGATAGCGCAACTTGGCGCTGTTTAGAGGAGGGCTATGTCCAGCAGTGGACTATTATAGCCTAACGACTACGACGATGGTAAAAGTTTTTTAAAATAGTAAAATAAAGATATACTGTATAATTATTTAATTTTATTATCATATTATAATAATTTACTCATTGTGATTTCTATCCGATATTTAAAATTCGTCCTTTTTTGCAATTTTGGAGTGGTCGCCATTGTAAATGTTTTTAATATTTATGAATCTTTATTACATAAACATTTCAAAGAAGGTTTATATAATACCTTCTTTACATAAATATGGGAATTTTTAATTTTTCTTGATTACATAATCAACAACGTTTTACTCAACATTCTTGGATGTAAAAAATTATAAACATTTTTATATCGAATGTTGAGTTGTGAAATGATACATTTGGTTGCATTACTTTGCTTGTTGTCCGAATATTACAAGTAAAGTAATGCATACTGTCGGACAATCGAATGCCTAAACAACTAAATGGATTTTAGTAGCGAGAGATGCTAAAGCAGAATCCTGGGCGCAGCGAAGTATTCAAAGTGCAGTGTTAGAGGCTAAATAGTGTTGCTCCATAGTTGGAAACTCTACGTTCTATCGCCTTCTATAAAAATACAAGTAAGTGCAATTTATGAATTAGAGTAGAAAAGAACGTTTATTACGTTCTCTAGACTTGATAGAATAATTTAATCTTACTATTGACTTACTAATTTGAATGAAAACTTAGTAAAATCCGAATATGTCTATTTAAACAATTACTAACAAAGACGGAGGAATCCATTTCGCACGTCTTTTACTTTTTCAAAAACTTTTATTTTTATTTGGTTCGCACACGTTTTCTTTATCACACAGTGAGTTAATTGTAAGATGTAAGTAATCCATCCAATGATACCGCCCAGCTTGTATAAAATACAGAAGATTAACTCTCTCATTGCCCCAATATGACAACTCTATTCAGATGGTATAGTGTTAGTAAAACCTCCTTCACTAGACAAATTATTTTGATTTGTCTATTTCATTCCACTCCTGGCGATGAGTTCTTGTTCCTAGTGTAACGGCTGAAAGGGTCAACCCTTTCATCCGTACAGTTTTCAGTATAATATTTCCAAAATCGATACGAGTGCCGCCATCTGTTGTGATCTTAGAGGAAGTTTTCCTCTATAGGAAGGGATAGAGACGCAAGGAAGACCACCCATTATGGAGCAGTACAAGCATCTGCAGTTACAGAATAATGTACCTTAAATATTCATTGATACACTCGAAGATCGTTTAAGTCATGCCAAACGTGTAACTTATACGCACACATTTGCAAGCAAGATTCGTCGAAAACATAAGTGTCAGCCCAAACTGAAAACCATAACGCCATATCACTTAGAAAAAAGTATTGTTTTTCTAGAGCAACTTCAACCTTAACCGTATGCCAATAAGGCGTAGTTACTAAATCTCACGATAACATTTACATGTGGCCTGTGATGTCATTAGGAATATGTTCTAAGAAAGAAATAAGTGTAGGGGGCCTCAGTATTAACGTAAATAAATATTGTATGGATGTTTATGAAATTTTATTATTTGTCGGCTAAGGCACAAAAGGGTTAGAATTACGTCGCCTTACAAGCACCTAACTTTTAAGAATTCATGGGTTTGTCCTCATATATCTCTCAGGTTTGGAACTCGTCTTTGTATGGGAAAAATGTATTTAGTGAGTAATTTCGCGAAACAAAACCGTCATAAAGTTTTACACAGGTTGTATGACAGTTTAGCATAGAGAGACCAGCAGATATTTTTTTCAAATATATCCGTAAGATTTTCGAATGAAACGACGAAGAATGACGCCATCGTATTTTTCCAATGAGTAGAGTTATATTTTCAATCACGAATCTACAATATTATAGAATCTCCATTATTTGCCATACAATCCTTCGAAGCAGTGGGTCCAACGAGGAACACACCGTGTAGATGTAAACAATATTCACTAATCTAAACTAGCCTCGAGATGTTTGACGAATATGGTTCGGATTCTGATTTCAAGTACTTGGGACCAAGATTTCGGGCAAGCAATAAAATTGATGATGAATGGTTTTGCGTGCGGGGGACGAGGTTCGAACGGAGGAGAGCTGGTAAATCAAGGAGATGGCATCGGGAGTTCAGTCGCAGCTTTCAGAGAGAGAGGTAGTTCACCTGAACATTCGTCCGCGCGCGCAACCCTCTAAGACCTAGACCTAGCAGTCTAGACTTCTCGTGTCTACAAGTGATTTGTGAGGATAAGTCCTAAGTGAAGACTTCGCGAGTGCCTTAAGCTAGCCAGCACAGAATTCGTAAAGTGGAGAAAGAGTTCGTCGATCCGTTTTCCGTGAAACAAATGGTTTTCCGCCGAGGGGCGTATTTTCTCAACCGAACATACTATTTTCCGAATTCCGCGACGCGTGTGTTATATAAATTTTATTTGTGTATTCTACTTTATATGTCTATTTATTTTATTACACATGTATATGTTATTCACCAGTCTCACCTTCATTCTTACAGTTCTATTTATGGATTTCCCACTAACTAGCGAGAGCAGAAGGTGCGGTGCTTCCCACAGGGGTTCTGCGTTTGCCTTTTTGATCTTAGCTAGGAACTAGGGACCATCAACAGGAGCAGAGCACAATGGACAAGACAAAATAATTTGTCTATAGGAGGAGGTTTTACTAACACTATGTTTTCTGAATGGAGCTGCGATCTCGGAGTTAATCTTCTATATTTATTACGACAAGCTGAGCTGCATTATCATGGATTACTTACATCATCACTACAAGGATTTTCTACATCATCATGGATCTACGTCACTACAAGGATTTTCTACATCATCATGGATATTACAGGTTTCATCGGGAACGTTCTATCCGTTCTATCTTCACTTTAGCTAGGGTCGAATTGAGATTGTGTGATTTTAGGATTGTATGTCGTGTGTGTTCTAGTAGAGTTAAAGTAGTATCGTCACGGGTTTACAACTCGAGGTACATTTTGTGTCGATGATGTGACTATGGTTTTCACGGGTGTACGACTCGGCTTGATGGGATTTTGGTCCTCTACGGCTAGCCTGAATCCCTGTCTTAAATGACGTGTGTAGGACGGTAGCTTGTTCCTTAGCCCGGAGGTCAAATGGGTAATACACTTGCAAAAAAACGTAGAACATCTTATTTTGTTTTATTAAGAACCACGACAGAACATGGATGAATGATGTTTTCAGCGGATGTCGGGCGTTAAGTGAAGGTTTGAATGTGATAGGGTGATACGTTGCGTCCCGATGGATTTTGAAGGAGCGAGTTTCTTGTGGAAGCTCGTCGGGATGGGTGTAGCGTTGGAAGGGAGCCCATCGTCATCACGCTAGGGAAACAAAAGTTCTTCTAGATTTTCTACTGAAAGTCTAGAACCCCTCCCATTTCCATTTATTCACAGGAAGGAGATTTGTTGTCTACAAACGCCGTGAATTTTCCCTTTTATTCCATTTGTAACGACATATTATTTGTATTTTGTCCTATTTTATATTATTTTATTCTATACGTTATTACCTATTTCGTGATTCGCGGGTGAAACTGACTAGGCGCGTGTGTCAAAAGTCTTACTAGAAAAACAACGGGCATGCATCGGCATGCATAATAAAGTGTACAGAAGGATAGCAGTGCTCACTCTCTCTCTAGTCGCGGGCATTGAGGCTGATCGAGTCTCGATGCTGTTTTTCCTGGGGCGTTTACGATTTCTGACCGAAGCTAAGTTGCATGTTTTTCTTATTTTAAACTGATTATGTGTACGGTTAATTAATTTGCAGGTTTTATTTAAACCTTGTCTTTATTTCATTTTCTCTGGTTTTCAATTCACAACACAACGTATGGGTGTCTTTTATTATTTTTCTAGACGATCTCGACTATTTTACTTGGCCAATTAGTTTTAAGATAATTTACAACCCTTCAGGTTATATTTTATATGTTTATATATTTTATTTCGTGACGAGGTGGCGTCTCGCATTAATTTTATTAAGAGGCCACACCCCGTTCATTACAGATGGTGCTCGTGACCAAAGGATTTGCGTCATTAAATTTTAAATACTTCGTTATTTAAAAACGCATAAAAAGAATCTGAGTTACTATGGTTTTAATATTAGGCGAAACGTTAGGTAAAGATAAGGCTTAGGGGCGCAAGGCGTAGGGGCGTATAAAATTTTGATAAAAAAAATTATAATATATACAATAGTTTATTATTTAAGTCTCTAGTGTGAAACAAAATTGGTGTAAATCTTCTGTTTGATCTTATTTTTTACTGTCGAAGACGTTGGTGTTTAGAGTTCTATTGCTTAAGTGTTACATAAACAATGAGCGCATAGAAAAAATGGGTCGCGCGGCTCAAGCGGTTCTTTTTTGCGTTGGAATTTTGTCCCTTGTTGCTATGGTAGGGCGCTGCTCACAACCTTTACTAATATGTTTAGATACCACGGTTTTTGTGAAATTCCTTTATACAAAGAAGTCTATGCGTAAAGTTGAATTACTTTATTTTCACTGTTTTTGTTTGAATATGTTTTGTTCTCTTTTATTTGATTTGATTCGACTTATGCGATGCGAATGCAATTTGGTGTTTTTTTTTCTGGTTATGTGTGTTATTATTATTGGCTTGCGGCGTTTTTTTTTTGTGCGTTTATTTACCTGCAAACACATTATTTGAGCCCCTGTAAGTAAATTTTGTGATCAGCGCCACCTGTGTTTCAAAAGTAGAACTAATGTAATCATCGATCTTAACAAACTAAATATTTAGATTCCGCTTGATGTCCCTGTGACCCGGAATTAGTTCGTCGGTTATGCCACAGAGGGCGACGGTATCGGCCTTTTGTCAACTGTCAAAGTGCACGTGTGTCTGTTAACGTTTCGCATCAGTGTTTACGTTTTGTGTTCGGAGAATAGGGGCGCGAGTATTTACGTTCATTCATTGGTGAGATAATCAGCTGACTTAGTAGCATCTGATTATTATTTTGAATATCACGGCTCGGTTGACGTTATAATGAAATTAAAAATTGTTCTTTGGACACTAAAGAAGTTAGCTGATTTGGGGGTAAGACAAGATACATTTTGTATCCTGAGTTTCTTTGATTTTCAATATTACTTAAACTTCGTTTCATTTAAACTTCATTGCTTTATTTATGTTTAGTCTGTACAGTAATCTTTTAAAACTCGTTGTATTGTTCTAATTAGAGTATAGTAGATACGAGTAAGTACTAATACAGGGTTTTCCGTGTACATAACTAATTATAACTGACTAAGGAGTTAAAAGAGTATTAATGACATTCAACCAGTTGATTGCCTAGGGGCGCATATGTTTTTTTTGTGAATGTAAATGTTATCATTTGTTTGATTTAGATTAAGTTTCATATTTTTCTTCAAATTTATTATACAGCATTTTTACACTCATGTTGATTTACTTAATTTTTTTTTAGCTTCACTTAAAATTTCAATACTTATTTAATTTATGTCAATTCTTTAATTTTCTTAATGTTTTACGATAGACAAGTAAAAAAAAACAAATTAATTAGAGTGACTATTGTTTTTTTTTCGATTTAGAGGCAATTTAAGTAAAAGAATTAGTAAATATGCAAGAAATTGGGCACTGCCTTCCAGTAGGATCAACTCGTATTCGATTATTACTGCGACTGTATCGGTGAAATAACGTTACTCCCTTCTCTACTTTTAAGAGAAAATAAAATTATTGCTCTCTTCGATTCAACCAATTACTATAATCTAAATAAAATGCAGACTTAGGGTTCATACGTAGCGCGTTGAGATTTTGGAATGATTTAGTTCAACCTTATTAATGTTAGATGGCCAGACACAAGATGGCTTTATGGTGATTGTTAATATTACTAGTAACTTTTCAGTCCGCTTCGATTGCGGATAAGTCGGGTTTCAAGCGAGATTCTTATGAGTGTCATCTTACTAAGAGTTAAGGTGTGGATTTTACGTGTATATTTACATTTTTACCGAGGTTTGTACGTGATGGTGTGATGGACATAAAACTCATAGCAACCTTTATGCAAGCAGACGTAGCATAAAATACATAGTTATCAAATAAGTTTCTAGTAATATTTAAGATACGGACTTGGATGACAAGAGATATTGAGAGTTGACATGTGGTTAAAAGAGCCTGTGCCTAGCAGTAGTCGAAGATAGGCTAATGATGACAAAGGTGATGGTGAGTGTTGAAAGAACTACGTAAGTTACGTGTAGTGTTGCCTGGGACAAGGATAGAAAATTAATTGTGGTGGTCAGTATAGAGAGAGAAAGGAACAACGAGTAGAAGAGGCTACATGCCAGCATTGGATCGTTATGCCTACCAACAGTGAATTGTTATGCCTATCAGCAGTGGATAGCTATGCCTACCAGCAGTGGATAGCTATGCGTACCAGCAGTGGATAGTTATGCCTGCCAGCAGTGGATGAGGTCAATGGAAGTTATGGTGGCTAATACCTTGAATATTAGCTCTTCTACCAGCAGTGGATAGGCATGGCAATCAGCACAGCAGTGGATCAGTATGTACATTACCAGCAGTGGATATGCATTACTACCAGCTGTAGATTGGGGAGGTAACAATATATAGTGATCAGTATCTAAAATGCCAGCAGTGGATATAGACGGCAACCAGCAGTGGATAAGCGTGACATAGATCGATTACAAGGATTTAAGATTTAATAAAGTTATATGCCAGCATGGATACAGGTGAACTGAAAATCCTGCGGTTGACTGGTAGAAAATGCTTAAACGATTAAGTTCGCCGCATTGTACAATTTTATGGTGCAATAAAGTATTATTAATAATAAAAATAATAAAAATACCAAAACTTGGTTTATCGGTTCAACCAACCATAAGTTAGTTTATCGGTTCGCTATGATCAGCACAGAAGGGCCACAATGGAAAGATCTCCGATCTTTATCGGAATATACAAGGTGGAGGAAAACATCGAACTCACATTGGACCTTTTTGTTATTGGTGAGGGAGAATTCGTTGTTACTATATTGTACCTATTCATTTTATTTCTAGGTCTTACAGGTAGCCCTATGAACCAAAAAGTAAATTAAAGTTACAAATTATTTTATTATTTTCCTTCTACAAATTTACTTCGACTATTCTACGAAGTATTTTCCGATTAAAATCATAAAATAATTTAGGGGCGTTCTGTAACGGCTGAAAGGGTCAACCCTTTCATCCGTACAGTTTTCAGTATAATATTTCCAAAATCGATACGAGTGCCGCCATCTGTTGTGATCTTAGAGGAAGTTTTCCTCTATAGGAAGGGATAGAGACGCAAGGAAGACCACCCATTATGGAGCAGTACAAGCATCTGCAGTTACAGAATAATGTACCTTAAATATTCATTGATACACTCGAAGATCGTTTAAGTCATGCCAAACGTGTAACTTATACGCACACATTTGCAAGCAAGATTCGTCGAAAACATAAGTGTCAGCCCAAACTGAAAACCATAACGCCATATCACTTAGAAAAAAGTATTGTTTTTCTAGAGCAACTTCAACCTTAACCGTATGCCAATAAGGCGTAGTTACTAAATCTCACGATAACATTTACATGTGGCCTGTGATGTCATTAGGAATATGTTCTAAGAAAGAAATAAGTGTAGGGGGCCTCAGTATTAACGTAAATAAATATTGTATGGATGTTTATGAAATTTTATTATTTGTCGGCTAAGGCACAAAAGGGTTAGAATTACGTCGCCTTACAAGCACCTAACTTTTAAGAATTCATGGGTTTGTCCTCATATATCTCTCAGGTTTGGAACTCGTCTTTGTATGGGAAAAATGTATTTAGTGAGTAATTTCGCGAAACAAAACCGTCATAAAGTTTTACACAGGTTGTATGACAGTTTAGCATAGAGAGACCAGCAGATATTTTTTGCAAATATATCCGTAAGATTTTCGAATGAAACGACGAAGAATGACGCCATCGTATTTTTCCAATGAGTAGAGTTATATTTTCAATCACGAATCTACAATATTATAGAATCTCCATTATTTGCCATACAATCCTTCGAAGCAGTGGGTCCAACGAGGAACACACCGTGTAGATGTAAACAATATTCACTAATCTAAACTAGCCTCGAGATGTTTGACGAATATGGTTCGGATTCTGATTTCAAGTACTTGGGACCAAGATTTCGGGCAAGCAATAAAATTGATGATGAATGGTTTTGCGTGCGGGGGACGAGGTTCGAACGGAGGAGAGCTGGTAAATCAAGGAGATGGCATCGGGAGTTCAGTCGCAGCTTTCAGAGAGAGAGGTAGTTCACCTGAACATTCGTCCGCGCGCGCAACCCTCTAAGACCTAGACCTAGCAGTCTAGACTTCTCGTGTCTACAAGTGATTTGTGAGGATAAGTCCTAAGTGAAGACTTCGCGAGTGCCTTAAGCTAGCCAGCACAGAATTCGTAAAGTGGAGAAAGAGTTCGTCGATCCGTTTTCCGTGAAACAAATGGTTTTCCGCCGAGGGGCGTATTTTCTCAACCGAACATACTATTTTCCGAATTCCGCGACGCGTGTGTTATATAAATTTTATTTGTGTATTCTACTTTATATGTCTATTTATTTTATTACACATGTATATGTTATTCACCAGTCTCACCTTCATTCTTACAGTTCTATTTATGGATTTCCCACTAACTAGCGAGAGCAGAAGGTGCGGTGCTTCCCACAGGGGTTCTGCGTTTGCCTTTTTGATCTTAGCTAGGAACTAGGGACCATCAACAGGAGCAGAGCACAATGGACAAGACAAAATAATTTGTCTATAGGAGGAGGTTTTACTAACACTATGTTTTCTGAATGGAGCTGCGATCTCGGAGTTAATCTTCTATATTTATTACGACAAGCTGAGCTGCATTATCATGGATTACTTACATCATCACTACAAGGATTTTCTACATCATCATGGATCTACGTCACTACAAGGATTTTCTACATCATCATGGATATTACAGGTTTCATCGGGAACGTTCTATCCGTTCTATCTTCACTTTAGCTAGGGTCGAATTGAGATTGTGTGATTTTAGGATTGTATGTCGTGTGTGTTCTAGTAGAGTTAAAGTAGTATCGTCACGGGTTTACAACTCGAGGTACATTTTGTGTCGATGATGTGACTATGGTTTTCACGGGTGTACGACTCGGCTTGATGGGATTTTGGTCCTCTACGGCTAGCCTGAATCCCTGTCTTAAATGACGTGTGTAGGACGGTAGCTTGTTCCTTAGCCCGGAGGTCAAATGGGTAATACACTTGCAAAAAAACGTAGAACATCTTATTTTGTTTTATTAAGAACCACGACAGAACATGGATGAATGATGTTTTCAGCGGATGTCGGGCGTTAAGTGAAGGTTTGAATGTGATAGGGTGATACGTTGCATCCCGATGGATTTTGAAGGAGCGAGTTTCTTGTGGAAGCTCGTCGGGATGGGTGTAGCGTTGGAAGGGAGCCCATCGTCATCACGCTAGGGAAACAAAAGTTCTTCTAGATTTTCTACTGAAAGTCTAGAACCCCTCCCATTTCCATTTATTCACAGGAAGGAGATTTGTTGTCTACAAACGCCGTGAATTTTCCCTTTTATTCCATTTGTAACGACATATTATTTGTATTTTGTCCTATTTTATATTATTTTATTCTATACGTTATTACCTATTTCGTGATTCGCGGGTGAAACTGACTAGGCGCGTGTGTCAAAAGTCTTACTAGAAAAACAACGGGCATGCATCGGCATGCATAATAAAGTGTACAGAAGGATAGCAGTGCTCACTCTCTCTCTAGTCGCGGGCATTGAGGCTGATCGAGTCTCGATGCTGTTTTTCCTGGGGCGTTTACGATTTCTGACCGAAGCTAAGTTGCATGTTTTTCTTATTTTAAACTGATTATGTGTACGGTTAATTAATTTGCAGGTTTTATTTAAACCTTGTCTTTATTTCATTTTCTCTGGTTTTCAATTCACAACACAACGTATGGGTCTCTTTTATTATTTTTCTAGACGATCACGACTATTTTACTTGGCCAATTAGTTTTAAGATAATTTACAACCCTTCAGGTTATATTTTATATGTTTATATATTTTATTTCGTGACGAGGTGGCGTCTCGCATTAATTATATTAAGAGGCCACACCCCGTTCATTACACTAGCTACGAACAAAGAATAAATGCAGAAACCTTGTGGGAAAATTTCCGCGCGCCTTCTGCTCGCTCTAGGTAATGTAGGATCTAAAAATAGAACTGTAAGGATGAAATTGGGCCATCTACGTTATACTTGACAATAAATTATCATGATATAGATGAAATATATGATTTAACCTAGCATTAACCTCATTAAAGTTCTTATAACGCAGTCTAGATATTATACTTTTGAGAGGTCTTCCTGCGTGGTTGCAAATTCCCGTAGAATTAACACTTTCTTCGAAAGCTGCGACTAGCCTCCCGATGCCCTCTCCCGGATTCTCCAGCGCTCCTCGATCAACAATAATTTTATGATCAAAAAAAATTTGTTTATGACCTGTGGTGGATTAAACCAAAACTGGACCACAAACGCCAAAAACTTGAAAACCCATTTAGATAACCAAATGTTTAGACGTACTTCGGCATAGCCCCTTATGGTCCTCTAGTGTTGTATATAGTTTGTGATGCAAAGTGGTAAATCACATAAAATGATGAATTTCTGGCCGTTATTAAAATCCTAATTGTAGATCATGTCAATCTTTATTGCACGTCTGTACTTTACAAAATATTACAAAACAATATCATTGTGTCTCCTAATCAGGCCTAATAATACTATCTGATAACAATAAACATTCCGACCATGAGCCGTTTTCAGCACAAATTCATAAAGCTCTTCATAAGTTAAGATAAGATAAGACAAAAAGATAAAAAATATTTATTTGCAGTATAACTAATCTAAGTTTTCATTTACTGGCGGCAACCACACTAGGAAACCCCGTATCGTGGGAGCCAATTTTTTACATTAGAAATTTTACTTATAACCAAGAAAAAAAAATCAAACATGCAACTCGGAAATATCCTTAGATATAAAACTAAATCATAAAATAAAAATAAAAAATCCAACATAGATATTATGTGTTTTGGGTTATGTGTTCAGAACACAAGAACTATTCCGATGCTTACCTAGTCATCTTTAGTAACAGTTCGGTGTCATTATAATTTAAAGTAGCCAGCCATTTACTAACAATAATTTTACATTCGTGGCAGGACGATGCTTTAATATCACAACATTTTATTATACTATTTTTATTTTTATTGCACTAACCCCGGCATGGGTGAAATTTTTAGCCTCTAAATAGGTTTTTAAACATTTTATTACCTTATTATAGATAAAAGATGCAGAAAACCACAAAAATCTATGTGCATATGTTGTATGTGTGGTCGATAGTTTTATGCAAATATAAAGCCTAACAGAAAGTACCCTTGCCTCTCTGAGTAGGCTTGTGGAAGGAAATCTAAAAGGTTTCCGTAACATCACTTTGAGCACCGAGCGCTGAGCTCTTTCTACAGTTATGACTGTGGTTTTTGCTGCTCCTCCCCAGGCAGTGGTACAGTACATCAAAAGAGGTTGACACAGCGCAACATAAACTAATCTTAGTATGTTAAAATCAGCGCCAACTCTTAGTAATTTAAATATGTTAATTAACTTTCTGATTCGTCCCGACAACGCTTCAATATGACGTTTAAAATTTAGTTTTTCATCCAGGTACATACCTAGGTATTTTGAAAAAGCTGCTCTGTTTATTGAAAGGCACGAACAGGGATTGGTTTTAGGGTCAGCATTACATGAATGGATTTTCAGGTTTGGGGCTAGAGGAGGCTCAGAGGCTTTAGTTTGAAAAACAAAGAAAGTCAGTTTTTTTTGTGCTGAGAGTAAGGAGATTTTTACTGAGCCAGTTATCAACGATTTGAAAACCACTCTCAGTGCTTTCAAATACTTTTGACCAAGTCGTGACGTGAAAAATTAGAGCTGTATCATCAGCATAACAGGTGATGTCTATTTTACTTTTGGATGGAAAATGTAGTTGATATCGTTAATGTAAAGTATGAAAAGTGTTGGACCCAAAATACTTCCCTGTGGTACGCCGAAGGCACAGGACTAGGATCACTACAGTAGTCACCAACTTTCACGATTTGTCTTCTATCCACAAGATAGCTCCTAAACCAATCAAGGCAAACACAACTGACACCACTTTTTTCTAATTTTCTGAGGAGGATTGCAGTTGAGACGGTGTCAAAGGCCCTTGCCAGGTCTAAGAATACACCAACACATGCTTGACCAGTGTCTAAAGCAAGCGACACGTTTTCCAACAGACTGGTAACTGCGTCTTCAGTCGATTTTCCAGTTCTGAAGCCGTACTGATTATTGGAAAGAATGTTCTGGGATTCCAAGAAAAATATTAACCGTTGGTTTACAAGTTTTTCCAGAAGTTTAGAGAATAAGATCAGTAAAGAAATTGGTCTATAGTTTAGTGGCTCAGATTTGGTGCCAGCCTTGAATATGGGTGTCACTGATGCCCTTCCAGTTATCCGGGAAGATGCCCATTGTAATACTTTGGTTGAATATGTGAACCAACGGAGTAATAATATATGGTCCTATACTTTTAATTAGTTTATTATTAATACCAACTATTCCAGGGGCTTTATCAGTTTGGAGGCCACGTATTATTCCTGCAACCTCTTCAGCATCAGTAGGAGTCATAAAAAAAGATTTTCCAGAACCCAGGTCAGGGGCAGTACAGTCAGTAATGAGCTCAGCATCGGTCAAGCCTGTGATGATGGCTCATAGATGGCTCTTATAGGCGGGCACATACAAGAACAGGGACACGTCTGTAAAATTTTCTTCTACGGCCACGCCCAAGGAGTAGGAGTAACTTAGCAGAAACCTTCGACAGTAACGCTATCCTGCTTGCGCTAACCAACCTTCTATACGAAAAAAAGAGATGGCATTACGTTTGCCAGTGCACCGATTTCAAGGTGCGGGCAGGCTCTACTGTCAAACGCTAACAACTAGGCATGGGCCTAACTCTCCATCGATATCGTTAGAAACGTTGAGAAATAAAGACACCTTGAATTTTATTAAATCATGTAATTAATTAAAACAAATTGTATTGTATTTAAAACAATAGTTCAATACTGGCCTAAAAACGAAAAGAAACTTTTAATAAAGGTATAGCTACAAGAGAGCTGCTTAAATAATAACATATTCCACTTTTAAACACTTTCGTTTTAGATCTCGTTTTTATAAAAGCTATTTGGGTTACAAGCTACATCCATTATTGACTGATACTGATAAACAATTACATTTCAGATATTTTTTGCAATAAGGTGATAATTTATTAATTGTGAAAATAACAGTTTTGACGTTCATTCATTTTTACATTTTGTTTTCAAACTATTTTTATATTTAATGCACTAACCCGCGCTAAGGACAAATTTAAAAACCTATTTAGAGGCTAAAAATTTCACCCATGCCGGGATTCGAACCCGCAACCTCTGGCTATCCGTGCCAGCGCTCTACCAATTGAGCCAATAGGCGACTCACCGGCATCAGTGAAACTTCGAACCTCTTTACACTATTCTCTGTATTACGTACAGGCAGCGACATCTGGCTTAAGCAACTTGCATCACTTACAGCCCCGACTACCTACTTTGCAGTTAGGTTTTACACATACAGAGAATAGTGTAAAGAGGTTCGAAGTTTCACTGATGCCGGTGAGTCGCCCATTGGCTCAATTGGTAGAGCGCTGGCACGGATAGCCGGAGGTTGCGGGTTCGAATCCCGGCATGGGTGAAATTTTTAGCCTCTAAATAGGTTTTTAAATTTGTCCTTAGCACGGGTTAGTGCATTAAAAATAAAAATAGTATAATCATGTGGGTACAGTGATATCGTTCCGATGTAAAACCTAACTGCAAAGTAGGTAGTCGGGGCTGTAAGTGATGCAAGTTGCTTAAGCCAGGTGTCGCTGCCTGTACGTAATACAGAGAATAGTGTAAAGAGGTTCGAAGTTTCGCTGATGCCGGTGAGTCGCCCATTGGCTCAATTGGTAGAGCGCTGGCACGGATAGCCAGAGGTTGCGGGTTCGAATCCCGGCATGGGTGAAATTTTTAGCCTCTAAATAGGTTTTTAAATTTGTCCTTAGCACGGGTTAGTGCATTAAAAATAAAAATAGTATAATCATGTGGATACAGTGATATCGTTCCGATGTAAAACCTAACTGCAAAGTAGGTAGTCGGGGCTGTAAGTGATGCAAGTTGCTTAAGCCAGATGTCGCTGCCTGTATGTAATACAGAGAATAGTGTAAAGAGGTTCAAAGTTTCACTGATGCCGGTGAGTCGCCCATTGGCTCAATTGGTAGAGCGCTGGCACGGATAGCCAGAGGTTGCGGGTTCGAATCCTGGCATGGGTGAAATTTTCAGCCTCTAAATAGGTTTTTAAATTTTGTTTTCATAAAGAATAAAAAAATCTTTTAGCTTTTCTTTATCCATCTATCCATGATTTACACTGTTGAAGAGATGCAAATTTACAGTGGGAAAGTCCATGGTAATGTTAAACGGGTCAAATCGCGATTATTTATTAGGTAAAACGTAATTTCCTTATTTCCCGACGTTTTGGGAGCGTTACAGTTACCGTGGTCTTGGGTAGACTATAAAACTATGTATGAGTATCGCGAATCATTAAGAAAGTCTATGGTAGTTTGTAAACTGTAAAACTTTTTTTCTCGAATCTTGAGTTGACATTTATGGATTTTGTTACATCTGTATGTATACATGAAGGACTCATTATTCTATGTTCTTTGAATTTTCAGCCCACCAGAAATAGGCGGTGCGTCACGTAGGTCTGAAATCATCCCCCTCCTAAAGCTAAATAGTTCTTTAAGATCATAACAGGTGGCGTTACTTGTATCAATTTTAGAATTATCTTCTTGAAAACTGTACGTATGAAAGGGTTGATCATTTCAGCTTTATTAGGGACTAAAGAGCTATTTGGTCACAATTTGCGAAAGCTAAATTAGCTCTTTTTCAATAATGCTCTATTTTTTTATATTGTGTTTTGTCAGTGTAATAAATATGATTAAACTATGCAAAAAAAACTTCCAGTCCTAAGCGTCTCTGAGTTAAGCTTCGGACAGACATACAGGCAGACATGGCGAAGCTATAAGAGTTCATTGTTGACTACGGAATCCTGAAAATGGAGTAGCAGTGTGCAGCTTATTAAAGGTGCGCGTTTGAAATCTGTAGGGAATCAAGATTATTTTTATGCTACAAAGTCTAACATAAGCATAATTGTCTGCCTCGTGTGCCTCGACTTTCGCACAGTAAAAGTTATAAATCAGTTGTTTAAATGTCACATTCGTTAGTAGAGGTTCACTTCACTTGTTTCGAATTTTCGGAACGGACACCTCATACGAAAGCAAACTCGTAGGTTCGTAAAATCAAAATAATATTTTAATTTATATGTACATATAAGTTGTATTTTATTGCTTACTTGAAAGTGAGAAAGTTATTACACAGGTTTATATCCAAAGAGATCAAATTTTTAATCCTATTAAATTTGCGCATTACTAGCAAGCTTCGCCAAATCAGTGTCTATCGTACTACATAGAATAATTTCCATTCTATTTAACTCATATAGTTTTATGCTTTATAGCATCACCAAAGGGCAGAGAAACCGTAGAAAAAGAAACTCCTCAGTTCTGACCTTAAAAAAACAATGGTTCTCTATTGTTGTTTGTAAGGGCTGCGAGAAGGTTAATAAATTGATACCAAAAAATGTTCAAAAGTACAAATGACAGAACCATGTATAGAAGGGTACCTACTCTTGAAACTGCTCACAATTAGAATCTGAGGTAGGTAGATGACGGATTCTTAATATATCGGACAGGAATCAGTTCAAAAGGATTGACTCCTTTATAACAACAAAAACTTGAAAGTCGGACTGATTAAGGCAGGACACACCCACCAACACTCAATCATAATTTATAATCTAGAGTGTACTACCTAATAATACATCAAACGTAATAAAACATGATAAACGTATCAGCTGTTCGGTTATGGTCACTTAACATGTAGCAGATAATAATAAAAATAAATTTTACACAAAATTCAATTGTCCTAGTTCCAATCTGGCGTACCCTATGCTATGGTAACCAGATCAGGCCATCACTAAATTGGAAATACACCCACATAAAGTTCATTTGTAGAAATGTACGGCCTACCCCAGTAGGAATAGGACCCACGTCCTCCGGCACGTACGAGTAATCAGACGTGATACCAATAGACAAACGAGGTAGACAATATTTTTGAAGCAAATTTTTAAATTAAATATTTATCGGGTATAACCGCGATTACTTATTATGTAAACTTCAGCGTTTAGCCTACAGAGATCGGTTACCGTTATGGGTTCTGTTCCCACTGGAGGTCGCTTTTTAATTTGTACAAATTACCACAGTCTGGGAGTACTTCATGTTTGTGATTACCTTGCCTGGTTACCAGAGTACAGAGGACCTACCTAAGTAAGGGACCGAGACAAGTAATAGAATTTAATGGGTTTTATTCATTTAGACACGTCAAATCTATAACTGTGTATTAATGTGCATCACGTCTCATTAAGGCTGTCCTTACGTGCAGGTTGCTGTCTCACTCGTATCATCATCATCAATCAACCCATTATGTATCCACCACGTATCATTTAATATTTTTAATTATTGTAATAAAATGTTGTAACGTAGCGCTCGGTGCACTAGTCACTTCACTAACCCTAGGTTGCCCTGGAGCCTAACCTAGTGGGTCTATGTGATTTAAGAAGGTGCCTGGTCGGTACCTGGCGTGGTCTTGTGGGTTTCCGCTCCATGGTTTTATCTGTACTGTGCCACGAATGTTTCCGACGCGTCCTGTGAGTCTAGAACATTTTTCTCTGGCTACCCTCATCTTTGGCTGTTCGATCTTACAAAAAGTTAGTTGCTGTTTGATCTGTTCGTCTGTTGGATCGTATGTTCTGTGCATTACGGGTTATATTCTAACGTTTTGGGTGCTGTAGTCCTGTAGTCTCGTTTCTTACTAGATATAGCTGATTTTCATGTGATTTTTATGTGTGGATGGCGTAGGTAGTGATTTCTTTTACTTGCATCTTTTATTTTTCCTTTTTTTTCTTCACCTCTCAACTCCCGCCGGCTCTGGGTGGAGCTAGTTGATTTAAGCTTAGGGTCAATTTCAACAAGTGTGATTTTTGACTCATTTCGGTTGACTTTTTTATCTTAATGTATTTCCCGGTTTTGAAAGTCTTAGTCTGATTCTCATTAACGTATTATTGTCATACTTGAACAGCATTATCATACTGTACATATTTAGGTAGATATTGAGTATAAAAGTTTAGGCATAACCGAAATGAAACGAATGCCCACCGAAATGAAAGAATCGACACCGAAATGAAAGAAAAAAAAGCACTAAAATGAAAGATTTGCACCGAATTTCAAATATGCCTATTTACAGTATGATTCTAGTGGAAGGAGTGGATTTATTTATTCTAGGATATACTAAGTCAACATTTTTTTAAAAAACTGGAGGCTGAAAGAAGTCTATTTTTTAACTATTTTTTACTTGTCATATATTTTAGCACACACCTTTTTTTTGCTAGGCCATATCCATTTTGTAAAAAACGTAAATTTCGGCCCACCCTACTAATTAATCTTTTACTGTCTAAAATATCACTCGTATCTCCGCCCAACAATAACAGAATTTGGCGGAATATGTAAAAGGAATAAGATATGATTAAACATTTATTACGCACCAATCACCGCACACTTTTAAGTATATCAAAATTTTACACAAGCAAACAACGTTATCACAATAACTTTAGGTACATTAATTTTGTCACGTGTTACAATTACACATTATCCTCCGTACTAATTAAAAGTTGTACAGCTATAATATAGTGTGTATGTGTGTAGTGTGTGCTCTGTCCCGTTCCACCTTTTTCATATGAACTTTTATTATTTAGGGGGTAGGAGATCAAATTGTTACATTAGATTTATCAAATTGTTATATTAGATCTTCTGCTCACAAGATATGCATTCAAAAAGTAAAGTAAACCTACAAAAAATATAATATTCTCATTTCAATTATTTATTATATAATATTCCACGCAGACACGCAGTCACACAAACACACAGATTGACTTAAAACATACATTGACTTAAAACTGTCAATTTATACTAATGTTGAAAGTTTGAAGTCAAACAAAAAAACGTTAATTCGGGCCTTATGCTGTCACTGTGCGCGCTAATCGAAATATACTACATACTCTAACATATGAACCTTTTGTTGCCGATGGGCCGTAGTACTTAGAAAATGTTGTTCTTCCTCCTTACAATATTTTTTGGCAGAAGCATCCTATATAGAAAACACCGATTTTAAATAAAAATACACCGGATTGTTACCCAGTAAAAATACACCGTGATGAAAAAAAATTCACCGAAGTTAATAGATCTTACACCGAAATGAAACAGATTTACACCGAAGGAACCGAAATGAAAAAAGATAACCGAAATGAAAGGGTTTTTCATTTCGGTTGACAATTTAGCTACACCGAGTCAACCGAAATGAAAACACCGAGGCATGATTTTTTAACAAAAACACAAATCACTAGTTACTGAGCCATTGCCGGTTTTATTGGAATACTACACTCAAAACATCACGCAAAAAGCCATTGCCTTTAATCATAATGAAAGTTAAAAAGACACACAGAACAAAAGTAGACCGTACACCGATTTTAAAGGATTTTCTTCGTGACGCACCTATATGAAATACTCACAGTTCTGGCGGGAACACGAAGGCAAACCTAGAAAATCTCTCCGTTGAGAACGCCGAAGCGAGACTGGCCACGGAGGCTAGGAGCAGCGGGGGGGGAATGCCGCTTTACTGGGCGAAGTTGTACTTGATTTAGTTTAGCTCACCGAATTTATGGAATTTCTTGGGACACTTGTGTTTTGACCTTCTGCTTTCTCGTTTGTATTGTTAAATGAATTAAAAACCCTTCAAGCGATGCCTTACCTAATTACTAACAACCGTATATAAAAGTTAGTCCATACATTTTACTAGTTTTTCTTTGGAAGGTCATATTCCAAAGCAAACGAGAGCTGGGACAAGCACCGAACTTAAAATTTGAGGGATTGTGATTTTTTATAAAATATTTCTAAGTGTCTCAGTAAAAATATATAAGTGCACGCGTGTAGGTACCATTATATTCTAGACATAAAAAAATATTAGGACACAATTAAAACGATTGGCACTACCGTTTTCAGCCCCGCCGCGAAAATTTTCTCCTGGGAAATTGACCCCTTACTTTTTAATTTTTGTAGGGCTTAAATTACATTTTTTTTAACCGACTTCAAAAAAGAGGAGGTTATCAGTTTGTCGGGATCTTTTTATTGATATCAATATCTCGTTCTTCTTTTGGTAATGCCCGAGTGTTGTAAGGTTTATTCCGCTTTTTTGCGTGTTAGTTCGGTTTTCTAGCTTGGTTGTTACTGCGATACGATGGTGCTATTGGTGCGTTCGTCGCCGGAATTATTGTGTTAAGTATTCTCTTTCCTTGATAACTATCTATTCGGGGGGGAAAAAAATTGTATTTGCGCTTATGCGCGCTTTGTCTGAGTTTCTCGCCATCGTCTACCGATTGCGTAGGCGTGTAAAAGTCGACGAGCTGCCGACTGTATCTTTCAATACTGTAGTGTTTTACTGAATGCGGACGCCTTGTTTTTCCTCGTTTTCCGTCTAAGGAGTTTGTTCATTCGGGGTGTACTTTCGTGCTAGGCCTGTCTGGGGTATATTCGCGTCACTGATGCGTTCGTGAAAAATACGGTTTTAGGTCTTTTACGTGCGCTGTGCTTATTCGTCTTTTATTGTTCTGATCTTGTAGTAAGAATATTACTGGTGATTTTTTTTCTATGATTTTGTATGGGCCTGAGTACTTGGGTGCCAGTTTAGCGCAAAAATCCTTACCCGCGTTAGAGAGTGGGTAATTTTTTTTTTAACACTGTCATTCCTATGTCGGGCTTCCACGATCTCCTGTTTTTGTCATATAATCGTTTCTGTTTTTCTGAGGCTTTTTCCTGATTGGATCTCACTAACTGGAATACTTCCTCTATGCGTTGTCTTTCTTTAAATGGATGGATGGATGGATGGATGGATGGACGGACGGACGGACGGACGGACGGACGGACGGACGGACGGACGGATGGATGGATGGATGGATGGATGGATGGATGGATGAATGAATGAATCAATGAATGAATGAATGAATGAATGAATGAATGAATGAATGAATGAATGAATGAATGAATGAATGAATGAATGAATGAATGAATGAATGAATGAATGAATGAATGAATGAATGAATGAATGAATGAATAAATTAATAAATAATGTGCATTAAATCCACCGCATTGTAAATAAAATTATGAATTACCACATAAGTAAAATTAGTGCAACAGAAATCTACGTGTATTAAAAGGTGATGGAGGAACTCATTTAACTATAAGACTCATAGTTTAGAATAAAAAATATCACAAGTAAACATTCATTATGTCGACTATAATAGAGCCTTCTGGAAGCCTATCGAATAGTCGCCGCATGCTGCGTTTTAGTAAACAATAAAACGCTGCAAGCAATAATGACTCGTATTTCCACTGGAGTAAGGTTCAAAACTCTTTAAATGAGTAACTGTTCGAGCGACCTTGCCGCGTGTACCGAGTGTAGGTACATAGTTACGGGAATGTTCTAGAACCCTGGCCGGCGGCGGATATAAATAGCGGTCGCCGCGGCGCGCTGTCAGTTCCGTTTGGAATAGCGAAGAGTGAACTTCGAGCGAACATACCTGCGATACGAGCGATAACCTACGACCTCAGCGATACTATTGGACTACGATTGGACCTGCGATTGGAATCTATGTGTGGACTTCGTGTCGTGAAGACCTGCAGACCAGACCCTGCGTGAATAAATCCTAAGAAGTTGTCATTGGCGTTTTACATCCAAATCCAGAACCCTAGCCCGTATCATTTGGTGTCAAAATTGGGGATTTGGAAATGCCACTAACTCTGAGAGAGGATACCTCTGGAGTGAGGACCAGGTCCAGAGGTGCTGCGGAGGCCACGCCCACTGCCCCTCAGGCCACGCCCACCGGCCATAGGGACACGCCCACTGGCCCCGACCCCCAGGCCACGCCCACTGAACAAGCCACGCCCACTGCCCCTCAGGCCACGCCCACCGGCCATAGGGACACATCAACTGGCCACGCCCACCAGGCCACGCCCACCAGGCCACGCCCACCAGGCCACGCCCACCGCCCCCCGTGCACCAGGCTCCGCCCACCGGTCTTGACCACCAGGTTTCACCAACCGACCAACCGGCTCCGCCTCGTAGCCACGCCCACCTGGCCACGCCCACCGAAGACATTAAACCTCAGTCACGTACAATGTAGGTTTTGGATATGTCGTGCCTGATGGCAATGTTGAAGGGCATGCGAGAAGAACAGAGCAAGCAGATGCAGTGCCTGCAAGAAGAACAGAGAGGCCTGCGAGAAGAACAGAGCAAGCAGATGCAGTGCCTGCAAGAAGAACAGAGAGGCCTACGAGAAGAACAGAGCAAGCAGATGCAGTGCCTGCAAGAAGAACAGAGAGGCCTGCGAGAAGAACAAAGAGGCCTGCGAGAAGAACAGAAGGTAGATCAACAGGTGATCCTTTCTGCCGTTACAAAGTTCAGTGATACGGTCGCTAAGCTACATGAAGATGTAGAGGCAGTGAACGAACGGGTTTCCGAATTAGAGGATGACCTAAAAAATGTGAAAACCGGCCTCACTGGACTAAAGCAGGAAGTTCGGCGTATAAAAGCTGCTGGAGTTACATCGAGCAGTGTTGTCAGCATAAACCACGGGCCTATAGTGAAGGTGCCTCCGTACGATGGTACTACGTCTTGGGTCGCCTACCGCCAGCAGTTCCAGACTGTCGCTGCTTCAAACGGGTGGACGGACGAACAGAGCCTGACAGCCCTGACCGTCGCGCTCAGAGGTTCGGCTTTATCTATCCTGGAGGCACTGCCCACCTCAGGCAGCGAGTTCAAAGACCTGCTGGAGGCACTTGAGGCTAGATATGGGGAACGACACCTGGAACACGTTTTTCGTGCCCAGCTACGCGACCGGACTCAGCGCCTGGGTGAAGGACTTCAACAATGGGCGTTGGAAATTGAGAAGCTGGTTCGAAAGGCGTACCCTTCTGCGGATAGTAAAATGGTGGATACGAATATATTGCAAGCCTTCGTCGACGGAATTAGGGATCTTGAAATTAGGGCTGCAGTGAAGCTTCGCCACCATTCTTCATTAAAAGAAGCTCTGGCACACGCCCTGGAAGTTGAAGCTGTGCGTCATGATATCCGGTATAAACTTCGAGAAGTTAAGGAGGAGGTCAAAGAGATCAAGACACCGCCCAAGAGGAACTCCAGGCCCATGTGTTACAAGTGTGGAGAAAGAGGGCATCTGCAGTTCACGTGTCCTAAGAAGGAGAGGCAACCGACCATAACAAATGACAGACTGGGTGCGCGCCTCAACAAAATGGAGCA
Source organism: Yponomeuta sedellus (assembly GCA_934045075.1). NCBI lineage: Eukaryota > Metazoa > Arthropoda > Insecta > Lepidoptera > Yponomeutidae > Yponomeuta > Yponomeuta sedellus. The sequence goes on along the minus strand of OW203735.1, from coordinate 13,005,950 downwards.
GCGTTTTGAGGAGTTCGTAAAGAAGCATCGCTCCGGCCTCCACTGTGAATCAGAGAAACGAAGCCAGGATTCCGAGGCGAGTACTGTCTGGAGCGGAGAAAGCCTAGGTAACCAGAATCTCACAAGTATGCAATGGGAACAAACTGTCAAGAAGGCCGTGTCCGGAAGACAGCAAGCACTGTGCCAAACCACAGACAAAGGAACTGCCATTGAGGTTGTCAAGAATGAGTCCATCGAGATCTTGGGAAGACGAGACGATGAAACAAGCACAGGAAAATGACGAAGATGTACGGCTCATTGTTGCATGGAAGAAACGAAGCGAGGACAAGCCAAGATGGTGCGAAGTGGCTCCTACTAGTGCTGTCACCAAGGCATACTGGGCTCAATGGGACAGTTTTATTCTTCGGAACGGAATACTTTACCGCAAATGGGAGAAACCTAACGGCAGAGAGTTCCATCTTCAGATAGTTGTCCCAAGAGATAAGGTACAAGATGTCCTTCGTGAAGCACATGACGGCGTGTCAGGTGGACATTTGGGCGTAAAAAGGACTTTAACAAAGATTCGAGAAAGGTTTTACTGGCTCCATTGTCGTGAAGATGTGCAAGACTGGTGCCGCAAGTGTGCTACTTGCGCCGCGGTGAAAGGCCCATCAACTAGAAGCCGAGGAAATCTGCAACTTTATAACGTTGGTGCCCCATGGGAACGCATTGCAGTTGATGTGGCTGGACCGTTCCCAGTAACGGAATCAGGAAATAAGTATTTCATGGTAGTTATGGATTACTTCACTAAATGGCCAGAGGTATTCGCCATACCCAATCAAGAAGCCACGACTGTTGCCTCCAAGTTGTTTGAGGAAGTAGTTTGCCGGTTTGGTGTGCCCTTGGAAATACACTCCGACCAAGGCAGGAACTTTGAGTCTCAAGTATTTCAAGAACTCTGTAAAATATTGGGAATGCATAAGACTAGGACCACCCCATATCATCCTCAATCTGACGGCATGGTAGAAAGATTTAACCAAACACTTGAGAGACATTTAGCAAAAGTCGTTGACAGGCACCAGAGAGACTGGGACAAATACATACCGCCATTTCTTCTGGCCTACCGAACTGCAGAACATGAAAGCACGAAGGTAACCCCGGCGCGTGTAAATTTTGGCCGAGAACTGAGAATACCAGTAGATCTGCTGACTGGAGGCCCTCCTGACGACTCACGATCTCTACACGACTACATTTCCGAGTTACGTGAGAAAATGCGAGAGATTCATGCCATAGTACGGGAAAACGGATTGGAGTCGAGTGAAAAGATGAAGACTAGGTATGACCGCCGAGCAAATACAAGCGGCTTCGAAGAAGGAGCACTAGTCTGGCTTCACAATGTAACTCGACGAAAAGGAAAATCTCCGAAATTGCAAACAAGATGGGAGGGACCGTACAAAGTGGTAACTCGGTTAAATGACGTGACGTACCGAATTCAACGGCAGCCAAGAGGTGCACAAAAAGTGGTTCACATCGACCGCTTAGCTTCTTATCACGGCAGTAATGAAGATGCTCGGGACGAGCATCTCTAAGAGGGGAGCAGTGTCGCGGTCCTATCCCGAACCATCTAGAATAGAGCCTTCTGGAAGCCTATCGAATAGTCGCCGCATGCTGCGTTTTAGTAAACAATAAAACGCTGCAAGCAATAATGACTCGTATGTCCACTAAAGTAAGGTTCAAAACTCTTTAAATGAGTAACTGTTCGAGCGACCTTGCCGCGTGTACCGAGTGTAGGTACATAGTTACGGGAATGTTCTAGAACCCTGGCCGGCGGATATAAATAGCGGTCGCCGCGGCGCGCTGTCAGTTCCGTTTGGAATAGCGAAGAGTGAACTTCGAGCGAACATACCTGCGATACGAGCGATAACCTACGACCTCAGCGATACTATTGGACTACGATTGGAATCTACGTGTGGACTTCGTGTCGTGAGGACCTGCAGACCAGACCCTGCGTGAATAAATCCTAAGAAGTTGTCATTGGCGTTTTACATCCAAATCCAGAACCCTAGCCCGTAACAATTATAAGTAATCAGAAAATTCGAGAAAAACTAGAGATAGCTCTACGTTCCGAAACTTAATGACATAGAATGAAAGACGTAAAGAATCTTTCTGGATTTGGTACGTAAGGCAAAATTTCTAAATCTTGGAGTTGGTTTAACTGGATCATTTATTTTAAAAAGTAACATTGGAAAGAAAGAAAAAATATAATGCCTTTAATCGACTCGATTTATCTGTTTATTAAAATGTACATGTTTGAACTATGTTAAGACCAAATTTCCGTTTATGTGATGACCGTTTAAAGCCGATGACTCATGTGTCTGTGAGCCCGCTGATATTTTAATAAAGCTTAAGAGGAAGTTCAATAATATTTGTAAAAATACTTTAAAAATCATTATCTTTCTGTTAAGCAATTAGTTGAAATATCGTGTGTTGAGTTAAATAGTTGCGGGCTGCGCAAACTTTGAATGATTCCTGTCCGCTTATGATATCGTTAAATCAACGAACAATTGCACTAGCTCAATCCACTAGCCGTATTCTTCAAGTGTTCTTTCATTTTTTTACACTTGAACTAACTCAGAATTCAAAGCTGACTTTTTGGTGAGTAGATTAATTAATTGTCATGTCCTTCAGTATGGCCTGAACTGATTTACAGCATTGTGAAAATCGCATTTACACACTTCCAGTCAATTTAAATACTAACCTTAGGCTAAGTTCTATATTTATTGCTACTAACATAACACCAGACCACGATGTCTGTAAATTAAATTTATAAAATAGTTCAGCTACATATTTTAATACCAACCCGGACTTAGCCCCCGTGGTGGGGTATGGCCTAACCTTCCCCGAGGAAGGTCTCTTCCTGCATCCGAATGCAGGAAGAGACCCGTGCCCCAGCAGTGGGGACATACAAGAGTTGATAACGAATAACGAATTAAACTTTTAGTATCTTCCGCTGAGTTGGGGTCTTCATCAGCAGTAGCGATACTACCGTTTTTAGGTCGTTCTTATATTAATGTTAGTATCTGGTGTTTCTATCTTTAGTTCTCTTCTCTGGGAACTGGCGACCCCTTTGTTAGCTCCACAAAATTATCTTACAGTAATATAGAAATCTAGTATGCTTTCTCTAGTGTTCTTTCTTGTTTAGTCAGTTGCTTACTTATTAAACTAATACAAACCCGACTTTCTTCATACAGTTTGTAACGCTCTAAAAGTATTTCTTCTAACTTGTCTGGCGTTCTTTTAATAATTAGCAATTTTTGTAAAGTTGCCTTTAGTTATTTTGTTTTCATAAATTTCTATAAACCTATTAAGAGGCTAAAAAATCCACCCATGCCGGGATTCCAACCCGCGACCTCTGGTTATCCGTGCCAGTGGTGGAATTTTAAGCCTCTAAATAGGTTTTTAAAAAAAATGTCCTTAGCACGGGTTAGTGCATTAAAAATAATATAAATTTCTATAAGTTTAGTTATCACTGTTATATTTTTTCGGACCCAAATTATATTATCGAATATATTATAGGTTACAGTACTAAAAACACAGATTTTTTTTTTTTATTTTCATGTTCTAGGTAGACTGTACATATGTGTAACACTCAGAAAGTTTTGAGAAACTAAAAAACTCTTTTTTTGTGTTCTGTGTAAAAAACTAACTTCTGTGAAAAAAAAAAAATTATTAAATCTTTTCAAAGATTCTCCACAAAGTTTTATTTGTCTTTTCAAAAAATTTTGTCCGGTCCTCCGCAGACACCTCTTCCACGGGCTTCTCAAACGCTGCTAGCGTGTCTTCCGGCGATGAAAACTGTATCCCTTTGAGTTGATTTTTAATTTTAGGGAATAAAAAGAAGTCACACGGAGCCAAATTAGGACTTTAAGGAGGGTGTCCCAAGACTCTGTCCGGTGTGGAGTCCAGGAAGTCCCTCGTTTTGATCGCAGAGTGCGCGGGCGCGTTGTCGTGGTAAAGAAGGACCCAGCGGAGCCCGGTATTCGGTCGCTTGTTGCTCAATTCAGAAAAAAACTTCTGGCAGGCATTTTGTGCTATACCATTCAGCGTTGATGCTGCTTTGGTCTCGAAGTCGAATTGAAATTAGGTACCCCGTCAAAGTGAAGAAACTATAGCGATAAAATTTTTTTCTGCGTTCCTCGATCGCTTCACTTTCGTAGGCGTTGGTTCATTTTGAAACAGCCAAACTGTCGACTGATACTTTCTTTCTGGATCATATTCATAAATCCAGGGTTCGTCACCTGTCACAATGTCGTAAACGCGCCGTGACGAGCCAGCATCAAATTTTTGTAACATATCACGGCACCAATACACACGGGCCTGCTTCTGAACTTCGGTGAGGTTGTGCGGCACCCAACGGGTAACTATTCTCCTTACGGGAAGGTGCTCGTGCAAAATCTTGTAAACACTTCCTGGATCAATCTGCAAGTGTATGCTGAATCTCAATTCAATTCTTCGTACGTAATTCGTCTGTTTTCTTGAATTATTATTTTTAATGTCAGCACACTTTCTTCGGTGACAGCCGTCGTAGGACGACCCACAGATTAAAAACCACTCCTTTGTTCATCCCCCAAAGTAAGACGATCGCGTTTGAACTCGCTATACCAGCGGTAGATGGTTGCTTTTGAAGGTTCTTCATCCATGAAAGCAATTCGAAGTCGATCAAATGACTCATCAGGTTTTAAGCCACATTTGAAATCATAAAAAATCATAGCACGAGAATGTTCTCGATGCAGATCCATTTTTTAATGAGACAAGAAAATTTGGATTGGCTCTCGAAAAAATGCGGAGGGAAATTTGAAAATCGAACAGTAGTATTTTTACTTTTAAATAATCGACGTTTTCAAAACAATTACAAGTGGCCAGAGTCTTATACATAAAAACTTTCTTTCGAAAAACTTTCTGAGTGGCCTGGTATTGTAGTGTAGATGATTGTAAATTTACATGACAAGCACATACATTCCGTGCATGCCTCGTAAATTGGCACCGGCTCCAATTTATTCTTCTACGAATTTGAAGGTGATATTTGTTTCAAATATTTCTGTGTATTTTAAAAGTGTGTTTCGTTAGTGCTCAAAAGAGTTTAATTACACTGGTCGTTGAAATGAAAGCGTAACGCGGCAATTTTGTAGCTTCTTTTCAAAACGGCTATTCTCATCAAAGTGTAAAATTGAATCGGTTACAGTTTCCCTCGAGTCTCCGAAACATTACGAAACAATTCCACTAAAACAAAACATATACTTTTCTATATAACCCTTACAGAGGTTTATTTTATTTTTGTGAGTGGATATTTGATATAGAATACCATATAATACGGAAGGTCGCGGGTTTGATTCTCATGGAGGCCGCCGTATCCAATTGAACGAATGGCCTCAGTCTGGGTATATTATTTTATTTTTGAGGTTTATTTTATTTTTGTGAGTGGATATTTGATATAGAATACCATATAATACGCAAGGTCGCGGGTTTGATTCTCATGGAGGCCGCCGTATCCAATTGAACGAATGGCCTCAGTCTGGGTATATTACCATGTCAATGATGTCCTTGCCCGGTTACCATAGGACAGTGTAGTTTGTGACCAGGACAAGCAACTGTGTTGTGTAGCAGTTAAATAAAAAAAAATGCATTAATGGTAGAGAATATGTATAAAAAATGTTTTAATCACATTGCAGAAACCTTGTTATAAGATAGAAAATCGAGATAGGAAATCAAATGATGTTGTAACTTTGAGATAATTTAAATTTTAAAACCTGTTAATCCGAAATAAATGATTTTATAAGTTAATTATTTAATGTTAACTATTGAGGTTTTGATATAAATACATACCTACAATGACATTGCAATCTAAGCTTGAGGCCAGCACTCCATTCTAGAGGTGTGATTTAACTCCATCTGTTTTTAAGGCGATTTGCGGTGCCATCTAGCGCCACTAATGGGATAAAAATCATAACTTGTTTCGGAACACGTTTTTTTAAAGTGAACAGCAAAATTTTAACAGCTGTGACCACTATTTTTAGAACCTTTAGTCTATAGCCTTGGATCAACAACCTAGGACTTTCGGTTTCCGCTAAAAGCGGTCGTTTTTGGCATAAATTATAATCTTAGATCTAGGCTCTTGTCAGTAGCTTCTAAAACTAGCTACTAAATTTATTAAGATTTATGATGTGCACTTCTTTCCAAAGACGCGTTATAAAATAAGATAGGTATGATCTTTTCCTTTGGTGGCGCTAGTCAACACCGCGTAGTGCTTTAAATGGCATAACTTCATCTACGTACCTAAAACACAAGTATGGCAAAGCGTGTACATAATTCATTATTTTTGTTTCTTGATGTCAAGCAGGTTACTTTCTTACGTTTGTGGTTGGAGGTTCAAATTCGCGACACTCGTGTGATTAAAGTAATCATTTGGATAAATTTTAAGTATTGCATTTAAGTAAAAATACTGTCTTAGTGCCAGTTTCACTATTTTAGGATAGGGTTGGACTTATTTAGCATATATATTTTAAGTCAGCAATATTAATGACTTGCGCAGACTTTGTCATCAAATGCTATGTAGCGCTATGCCGATACTGTATTTGTTCTAGAGAATCAGATTGGTGAAATACTTCGAGTAATTATTTACGGTTGATCGCTGCAGTTTTGTGCTTGACGCTAAGCGGGCAATGTAATATACGAATCACTCAACCGAGCATATTTACGTACAAAAACATTTCAATACCAAAATATTCACTGTGCTAATTTTAAACAAAAACAACCCGTGTAAAAACATATGGCAACAATTTATTGGTACTAGAGGTATATATTTGTCGTGATCATCGCAAGTTCATATTGAATTTACATTATGCATCCTTAACTTTTCGGGACGGGTCCCATTTATACCCAGACCATACGGTGGATTCGAAGCTGTATGTAAATAGTAGAGACCACGCGTGGCGCTGGAAGAACCATAGCCCATTACGGCGTAGTCGTCGTGAACCAGTCCCTGAAGGAAATGCTTCCAGCTGTCGCATTTGACGCCGATAAACGACTTCGGCGACCGCACACTCTCCGTGTAGGCCTCCGCAGCGCGCTGGTGACTGCACTTCGGGGAGAAGCAGCCAGGCTGACTCGGCCCGCCACCGTTCAAGTAGAAATCAGCGTGCCCTAGTGGCTCTATCACTCCCTGCACTAACCTATTAGTATGTATCACATCTACGTAGTCTGCATCAGTCTTATCCAATCTTTGGTCACTATAGGCATACGTAAAACATGGACCGGCAGGGTCCATTCCACTTATACGTCCGATTCGGCGCCCCTTGTACTGGCGGAAGTATTTACCTGCCCAGCCGGCGATGTGGGCTCCCAAACTGAAACCCAATAGGTGGAAGTCTTCGGCGGCGGCTCCGAAGTTCTCGAGGTTGGCTAGCAGGTTGCCAACCCTCTTGCCTACCAGGCGTGCGTTATGCACGGACAGCGGGTACCACTTGCTCAGCATCTCCTCTGCGTCCACCATCACTACATTAAACATTTGCTTCTCATCGTAGGCACGAGCTAAATCTAACGGAACTTCCGACTGCGCACTATCCATAAATCCATGTATAATAACTTTAGTCTGTTTTGTTATATCAAACATTAAATTGGACGTCAGTGAAGAAAACGCTTCATCTATAGGAAAACTTCTCGTAACTTTCCCATCTAATTGCAATATTTTCATTGATTTCAAAACGTCCTCGTGACCTCTTGTTGAACTATAACGAAGATCAACCAATGCTCGACCTGGGAATAAAAAATAACTCTTTAAACTTTATTACGATCAATTAAAATAAATTACATTAACTTTAGTTAGCAACTCACAAGCTCCAGAGAATTTGACGTAAACGGATTCTGCGAAGGAGAGGTCAGGTGTCGGTCGGCGAACGCTTTGCGAAGCCGCTTCAAGCAGCAAAAAACAGTGGTATGTGATAACCACCACCGGCACTATCACTCTGTATTGGTGCATGGCACTGTTGGCCCTGCGCCACAAACACGGTCACTGTGTCACTGTCCGCGAGAGAAAGGTCTGAGCGGCGATTACCGCTTGGTGGGGGCTATCTGGAGCGAGCGATTACGAGTGCGTTGTACTTTATTCTGTCTTAGAACGTGGTGATTTTTTTTCTTATGAGAATCTATTTTGCAGTGCAGTTATTGCTTAAGCAAACTCTATAACAAACTTCAACTCTTGTGGCTGCCTTACTTTCAATCGCCTTTTAATCCATCTCGAAAAGTTCCGTAGTGGCAACCGTGCGTCGCTAGTTTAGAACGGGATCTCAAAATAGTTACGAATAGTAATAAAACTATATTCGATATTTTTTCGAAGCCACTTTACACTGGCCCCTTGTAATTTCTCAGTATCCGTGGTATTTCTTATTAGATACACATTCATTTTTTGGGGCTTTTGCGTATGTTTTTATAACTTTGTTTTTATGTCGTAGTTTGATATATTGACAGATGATGAAAAAAATAATTACGGTAGTCTATGAATTCCATGTCATTAAACCCTTTTTTGAAAAACCTCTGTTCGCAAACAGAGTTTTACTTATCTGTATTTATCTCGTTATTGCTACAAAGACACCCGCGCACAAAACTTTTCACATAACTAGCAACGTCGGGCGTAAGAACGAAGAACGCGTAGATAGAGTACGGAAGAACGGGTATCGATAGCGGAATTTGCAGGAGTTCCGTGCGTATCGGAATACAAGATCTTAGGACATTAAAGATCCCGGGTTTCAGACACACATTGGCATATTCGAATAATACTTGAATGAGGCGTTACGTTGCGGAGTTACCAATGGAGTAGGAAAAATAAGATTATTCCGAAGAGAAAATCGTTTTTCCATGTTTACGTAATATCCACCTCTAAGAAGCTGAATTTACCCTGAGAATTATTTACCTCCTATCTCTCCTTAGCGGTGGTATTATGTTCGTTGCTGACACATGGTTTGGCTTGGTGAAGATTAAATCTCAAAGTCTGGAAAGAAACTATCGGCTTAAAAGAGCATTTTACAGTATCATGAATGCGGTTGCCGCGTAAAGAGCCGAGTTCTATGGCCGCGGCGTCGGCGGTACCGTCTTCAATAAACTCTGACAAGAGCAGTAAAAGCAGACCATGGAGTAAGCGGGGAGACACACAAAACATATCTTGTCCCTACATTTGAACTCGACGAACACAAAATGTATATTTTTTTTTCAGTTGACCAAAAGCTCTTATTTTCTTCTTCTTCTTCAGGCTATATTAGTCCACTGCTGGACCTAGCTCTCCCCTGCTCCCCAGCCCGGATATGAGCGCAAGGTTGTGCCATCATTAGGGGGTAATGCCCATAATCCCCACGCTGGGCATGCGGGTTGGGGATCGCAATTTGGTAGAATTGTACTGCAGGGGGCGCTGCTGCCCATCCTCCGGTTTGAGTCCCTTAGTCGCCTTTTACGATGGCCGCATTTTTTCATTTTTTTATTGTTCTAAAGTTGGGACCAAAATCAATTTACAGTCGTACAGCTTTCAATTAGTAAGCTAACATAAAAATTAAATTTTCAGCTGTACAAGTTTTGAAATTGCGATTGCACGCAGGGGTGGCCGTCGCCGGGCGCACAGTAATTCATTCACAATCAGTGTCACACAAGTACTTTAATGCCTTTCCCCGACATTAGGGGAATACAGCTAGATAGATAACACTCTAGTGTACAAAGACTGCATCGTAGGTCTAGCCGTTAAGGCACTTGGATACCAAGACAGAGGTCGTGGGTTCGATTCCGACTAGGCGCCGCCGTACATTTGTACAAGTGGCCTCAGTCCGGGTGTATTTCCATGTTTGTGACGTCCTTGCCAGCTTACTATTATCCTATCTTGGGACCAGGTCAAGTGATTGTGTTGTATGGAAATTATTACTTTTATGTCTAATGTTCCCAAAATTAAGAGTGTCCTATTTACTCATATTGAATGATATTCAAATACCTATCTAGGACACAATCGATGCCAAATTTTAGGTACAAATGACAGTTTCAAACAATATAGCCATATTATATTCTTTTTAATGCACTAACCCGTGCTAAAGACAATTTTAAAAACCTATTTAGGGGCTAAAAATTCCACCCATGCCGGGACTCGAATCACCGGCATCAGTGAAATTTCGAACCCCTTTACAATACTATCTGTATTACTTGCTGGCACGGTTAGCCAGAGGCCGCGGGTTCGAGTCCCATCATGGGTGGAATTTTTAGCCTCTAAATAGGTTTTTAATATAGCCATAGCACAATTAAATTTGTGTGAGTTGGGAATATTCCTAACGGCACATCAGCGTACGTGTACCTACAGTGAATGCACATATTCATGTTTATTGCTTAGGTTTAATATTTAGGTACATGCGTGTGACTCGAATTATGCCTACTGATGGCAACATAAGCTAACTCCACATACACTTTGTACAATCTAGATTTTAAGTTAGAGTTCATTAAACCACCATCGGTAACACTTCTCCTGGTGAGGTAAGGGTTTCACACTTACATATTACACCCACACCAGTATGCAAGTCGTTTGAAAAGAATTTCTGATAGCCTTTATTCACATGGCTATAGCCTTTATTCACATGGTTGTAGCAAATCAATTTATTAACATTCCTACGTAGCATTGTTTCCACGAACAGACATTCCTACAAAAGGCGAACAATGAAGTTGCTCTAGCTTAATAAGATCTGTCTGACTCGGTAGGTATGTGTAAGAAAACGCGCATCTACTTATTAACTTATTTAATTTGTCGTAAATTGCTACCGAACTCTGGGAAACGTAGTACGTGGCGTTTACGGCCGTACGGATCTTCAGCATGTGGCAAATAATAATAATAATAATTCATTTCCAAAATAACTTAATAATATTAAATTGAAGTAAATTCCATTCAACGGCTAGAAGTTACCAGTTCCATGAGTGCCGCCAGGTCGGACTCCGTATTAGACCAAACGCTTACTGGACTAACTGCATGTAGGATGAACGGCTTACAAATCGCATGAAGAGGGCTTTCTCGCCATTCTCGTACTGCGCATATTAACATAACATTACATTTACATACAGGCACATACATTGCTTCTGGCCCCACACTAGGATACCCTGTGTTGTGGGAACCAGAAACAACGACAACACAAACATGTAAACATTTACGACCTGCGGGTTTTTTTGTATTCCCAACCGGGGTTTGAACCCAGGATCTCTTACATGGTAGGCAGATGCACTACCGCTGCGCCACAGAGGCCAGGGTTCTAGGGTTTATATAACGGTAGGAAGCGTCATCGCGGAGCGCTGGCGCAGCAGCGCGGTCCGACCGGGGGCAAGGCCTGCTCAGAACATGTCGCTAGCGCTGCAGTGACGTGGCAGCCTGTGCAACGCAAGCCACGCATTCGTATCAGTCGCGTTGCCTCCGATCTGTGAGCACAATACACTCCACCGTATGTACGCTCGTGACGTACGTGAGAAAAGTGTTGTATTTTTGCTTCGTCACTGCATCGATGAAAAGCGTCTCTCGAACATGTTGGCCCGCACCGTGATGGCGCGTCGCTGTCGGTCTATGTCAGCATGGTCTGAGAGCCGCCAGTTTACAATATAACCCAGGTAATTCACTACCTTCATGCGTCGCAACTACTCGTAACTTCCATTTAGGCATGGCGGCAGATTTTTCTGAGTAGTGTTTACAGAGTTGAATACGAGATTCTCAGATTTACCTGTATTATAAAGAATGTGACTCTCGCTCGGCGTAACCCTGGCAGACTGACAGAAGTTTTCTCATGGCAGCATAAGATTGTGCTAGCAGAACAATATCTATCATCTGCATTAAAGATATTGTTGACTTGTATGGATTGAGCAACCAACATTGGCAAAAAGACTTGTATGAACTTCTTTTACTATTTTATCCGATAATAACTTTTAAGCAATTTCTTTCAAAGGCACCGCTCTCAAAGACAAATTTTTACTCTTTTAACGTTTTTTTTATTTAAATTTCGGCCTAGCAGTGCTAGTAAAAAGTAAAATATTGACGATAATATCCCCGTTTATGAGAAGATAATGGAATTACTCTGTATATTCAAATGTATACGGATTCTGTATAAATTTGGGTCAACGCCGAAGTTATCTGTTCAAAGTGTAATCAAAGATTTGTATGTCTTTTGGCAAGATTGAAAATTATGAACACCTTATCTGTCAGATAATAGCAAACTCGTGATGTTTTGGTGCCTTACGTTTGCACCGTTACTATCAAGAGGTTGTGAGTTCGGACGTGACTTGTACCAATAACTTTGTTTTTTAAGCTACGTACATTTGTGAATTTGTAGATGCAGTATAACTCGTTAACGGAGCGGGCGCAGAAGCCTTCTCCAACAAACTAAATCTAAAAATATCTACGAACCCTTGGCAACCTGGATACAATTTTTCAGGCAGAATGCAACGGTATAACAAGAGCAATCGGGTTGTTGAGCACAATAAATGTGGAGGATTACGCAATATGCATAATCTCTGACAGCGCCTCAGTCCTACAAGCACTTAACAGCAATCTCACAAACAACAGCTTTATACTAGAATGTCACGATGAGTTGGAAAAGTTGTCAACAAACAACCCAATCATCTTACAATGGATAAAGGGTCACCCTGGGCAATGATGCCGCGGATGAACTCGCTAATAGAGACTCGGAAACTATAATGGAAGGACACGAACCCCTGCTTCCACTCTCATACAACCAGTTTAGGAAATGGTTAACGTCGCGAACAGAAAGCCAGCATGCTGAACTTTGGAGAACAGAAACCAAATGTAGACAAGCCAGGGAGGCTTCACCAACAGTCTCGAAACTACGTCTTTTACGTAGCCTGCTGCGTTTGAGAAGAGATAAACAGCGCAAAGCTGTGGCAATCGTATCAGGCCACTGCTCACAAAACAAACATCTTTACAATATGGGACTCAGCGCCAGCCCTCTTTGCCGGGGATGCCTCAAAGAAGAAGAAACACCACCGACGTGACCATTCACTGTGAATGCGTGGAAAGACAACGGACCGCCATCATTGGGAAGCTGGGATTCCTTAAAGGCCCGCATTGACATCAGAGCACTACTGGCTTTCGAAGAGATAGGCTGGCTCGAGTAACCTCACAGCGTTACTACGAATGGCCCAATCATGAGGTGAAGTGCGGAAACTCAGGTCTCTAAGTAACTCGTTAACTGTGAAGCATAACATCGTGTGGAAACCTGAGCACCTGAGCGAATACTTCAGCGCTCGAAATCGCTTAAACACGGTGGGCACGGGTGGTCAATTTAGCCATAAATTTTCACTTTATGCCTCTTGAGCGGAAAAGTCCCACATACCTAAAGTGTATTTTAAGTGTAGCGCAGTGTAGTATATTTGATGCTTTGATACTACGAAAACAAATAACTGCTCGAATAATGAATACTAAAATCAAAATTTTATAGATTAAGACAGAGAGTTTTTGAGGTTAAAATAAACATTTTGTATTTGTATTTGTAGATAAACAACTTTTTTACGTTAAGCACACACAAATAATATCTAATAAATACTTTGCAAAAAAATGCTTTGCAGTATTCTTTATTAATTCTAATGTCGATTGAGATTTAACCTTTATGACCAGAGATTGAGATGCTACAGGAAAAAACATACCTTTGGGTTTTTGAGGAAGTTTCTTATCTGCTTTAAAAATAGCTACATAAATTGTGATTTGTTAAGCATAGAATCGCCATATATACGTAGAAGCATAAATAGGAGAAATCGTATTATAACCAGATTAACTTACTAAACTTTTTGTCGGAGACATTTATGTGTAACTAGACCGTTGTCTATGATGATGGCACAACCTTGCGCTATGGTGCTCATTAGAGGAGGGCTATGTCCAGCAGTGGACTAATATAGCCTGAAGAAGAAGAAGAAGAAGACCGTTGTAGTTATTGTAATAAATTTTATTTATTACAATAACTACAAATTTATTACAATAAATACAAAGTAGACCTTTACAGTTTTTTTAAGTAGCCTCCATAATATGGGTGTCCCACTGCAGGGCCTCCAAAATCCTCCCCCGTTTTAGACCAAGATTTTTAGTCATTAGTCACCTTTGACCACACCGGCAAAATTTGTCGCGATCATCCCGCCATATCTTCCCACCCGCCCCCGTTTGCGATGACCGCCGCATGGTACCCACTCGGTGGCAAGGCTCGCCCACCTTTCCGACCTTTGCAGTTACGAGTATTATAGACGACCTCTGTAGCGCAGCGGTAGTGCATCTGCCTTCCAATGCGAAAGGTCTCGGGTTCGACCTCCAGCTGGAGACAAAACAAAAAAACCTGCAGGTCTTGGATGTTTACATGTTTGTGATGTCGCTGTTTCTGGTTCCCACGACACAGGGCATTGTAGTGTTTGGGCCAGAAGCAATATATTTGCGTGCCTGTATGTAAATGTTATGTTATTGTGATAAATTGTATTAATCTGTGGAACAAACAAATCCAAGTTTTCTGATATCACCGGGCAGTTATAAAATCCATCTCTATTACTTTCAACTGCATCAAAGTTAGTCTTGTTTTGTAAAGCTCTACCTACAAATAAATTCTCAACAAATTTTCACTGCCTACTTACTTCGAATTCGGAGCTGAAACAGAATGTGAATGATAAAACACTGAAATAACTGAAATCAGACAAAATAAAGCTTTATCAGAATTACCATTTATAGTTTTATTTTTGTTGAATAAATATGTATGAATTTCAATGATACCTGCTTACGAGTATTTTAATATTGTCCATGTGCTCTTGTTTTCCTAAAAATCTCAATCTGAATGTATGCTCCTAAAACTCAATTTTCGCGGAAACTTCTCTACAAGGATGCTTTTCTTCCTTGTTCTTAAAATCAAACCATATTTAAGCTAGTCTGTCATTACAATATGTCAATACCTCAAAATCATTTCCTTAGAATTGACGACCTCATAATAGTATAGTAGTTATTCCTTAGAATAACTATTTCCAATGATTATACTATTTTTTTATTTTAATGCACTAACCCGTGCTAAGGAACAAATTTAAAAACCTATTTAGAGGCTAAAAATTTCACCCATGCCGGGATTCGAAACCGCAACCTCTGGCTATCCGTGCCAGCGCTCTACCAATTGAGCCAATGGGCGACTCACGGCATCAGTGAAATTTCGAACCTCTTTACACTATTCTCTGTATTACGTACAGGCAGCGACATCTGACTTAAGCAAATTGCATTACTTACAGCCCCGACTACCTACTTTGCAGTTAGGTTCCACGAAATTTCACTGATGCCGTGAGTCGCCAAACCTAACCTAACCTAACCTAACCTAACTGCAAAGTAGGTAGTCGGGGCTGTAAGTAATGCAATTTGCTTAAGTCAGATGTCGCTGCCTGTACGTAATACAGAGAATAGTGTAAAGAGGTTCGAAATTTCACTGATGCCGTGAGTCGCCCATTGGCTCAATTGGTAGAGCGCTGGCACGGATAGCCAGAGGTTGCGGGTTCGAATCCCGGCATGGATGAAATTTTTAGCCTCTAAATAGGTTTTTAAATTTGTTCCTTAGCACGGGTTAGTGCTTTAAAATAAAAAAATAGTATAATCATGTAGGTACAGTGATATCGTACCGATGTTAAACCTAACTGCAAAGTAGGTAGTCGGGGCTGTAAGTAATGCAATTTGCTTAAGTCAGATGTCGCTGCCTGTACGTAATACAGAGAATAGTGTAAATAGGTTCGAAATTTCACTGATGCCGTGAGTCGCCCACTGGCTCAATTGGTAGAGCGCTGGCACGGATAGCCAGAGGTTGCGGGTTCGAATCCCGGCATGGGTGAAATTTTTAGCCTCTAAATAGGTTTTTATATTTCCAATGACCAAAAGTTTAAAATTCTTTATTTTTTTACAATAATAATGACTCAACCACTTTGCTTACACACTTACTTGTGTACATTATGAATAGTTATGTAGATAGACTGCAAAAAGACAACTTTTTTACCTTTGGCAAAAGGGTTAAGGAAGGGTTACTTCTTCCTTTGACTTTGACGAAGTTAAAAAAGTTGTCTGAAAAAGATCGCTTTAAGGAATAAGACCGCCAACTGTATAACATTACGTACATTTAATAAATCATCAATTGTTTTTTTCTGGTTTTGTAATTAAGTGTTCGCTATCCATCTATCTAAAAACAAGAAATTATTGTCATGAGTCGGTTACGACTTCAAAAAAAGAAAGGGGTCCTCAATTCATCCATTTTTTTATGTGTTCGTACACGTACGAATTTCTATGATATGTATAAATATTGCGGAAAACCGCAATTATTCATTACACGTCGTCAGATCTCGTTTTTTTAAGTTCTGATGAAGATTTTCAGACATGGAGAACTCATTCATTTCGGTTAGTGAACTCATTTCAGAACTCATTAATGGACAGCAGCAAATGAAGCCTAACAAGGGTCCTTGTTTCTCCTCATTTTTAGTAATAAGCACATTCTCCATAAAATATACCGTAAAAGTAGTCTTCGGGTAATTTGGTGATGTTCTGGTGAAAACTCGAAGATGGAAAATGAGAACTTTAAATTTTAAAGCAAAGAATTAATCTGTTTTGATGGACACTGTTCAACAAATACTTATATTCGGTAACTCATTCTCTGGTGTCTGGTGGGCATTGTTTTGAAGATCATCAATTCGAATGTCGTTCTTGAGAGGTTCTATTCTATAAAGCACTTTTCACTCAAATGTTTCAATTTGTACAGAATAGAAATACAGAATTTAAGCCAAAATACACAATTTTATCTTCGTGATTAGTTTCCTAATAAAAAGACCACGATGGGCACATCTCGTCATCAAGGCCACATTATTCACAACAAAATAAAAAAATAAAATTGTATTTTAAACCCGAATTATTTGGTACGTTATATTAGTTTAAATTGTTTCTGCGTTTTAGTGCCTTAATGTCCTGAAATTGGTTTTCAATTATAAAAAAAAAATATATGATTTCCTTGACGCCGGGTTCTCTGAGCGCAAGATTTCTATTGGATTTATTGCTGACATTGCAAAGTAATAGTTTTATTCAGATTGAAATACAATCTATAAATGAGTAAAATAATTGGATTCAATCACTTGAGTTAAGCAACAACAGGTCACGTGCAGGACTAGTGGCATGTTTTCCGAGCGCTTCCGTGCTTTGCAGGGCTCGCTAAGCCGATGGTGCTGTCATGTAATGGCAGTCGTTGAGCCATGTCAGAGACCTTATGGGCGACTTGATAACTTCTGACAATAAGGCTCGCCACTGTTTTACAATCCTCGACCAACCCGGACTTGGCCACCGTGGTGGAGTATGGCCTAACCTTCCTGCGATGAAGGAAGAGACCCGTGCCCCAGCAGGGGTGACATAGAAGGGTTGATATCGGAAGAGTAAAATGTATTTAAAGCACTTGGTTTAGTGCTACGGTCTTCAGTCACTAAATTCGTTTTTTTTGTTAAAAGGTTCTTATTGAATTCTACTGTGAATAGATTGTGTTAAAACTTGGAATTTTATGTAGGACAGGACGCAGTTCAAACCTGGAATTAGTCTGATGATGAAGATAGAAAACAGCTGGGGAACTAATCCATCGTTTATAGAAGCTACCTCTTGTTAAAGGCGGCCTTATTGCTTTTAGTAATTAGGCCACCAATTGCGTAGTACTATGTTATTGTTTAAGTTTCAAATGTAATTCCTGGTTAGACTTACCTAACGTAACTTGCGTAGGCGCCAAATAATCAATCCGATTAATTAAATTTATTTATTAAATTATTAGCAGTTTGCATATTGCGTGCTTAAATTTAGCAATAGCCAAATGGTTAAATCAATTCCCGAAAATTAGGCGTCATAGCGATAATGAACAGTATAAAATATTTTAATGAATATCGGAAGACTGTTCAATGACTATCAAGTACCGTAGTAATAATTTATGAAATCTCTCAGCATGGTCCCTTTATTACATAGGTAGCGTAAAGCAAAATAGATTGCAAGCTTAGCATGCCCGACAAGCCCGTTATTACTAACATGTATCTTGAGCTAAGATAACATTATAAAAAAGGCGGTGGAGGTAGCTACAAGAAAGGACATACATAACTATGTAAATCTGCATGTTCGTCAACAAACCTGAAACAAAAAACAAGCTGAGCAAATTCACCTTCAACCTTTACCGAGGCAGAGAAATATGTCGAACGAACGAAATATAAATATGAGCAGCATCAATGAGGCAAATTAAGTTCTATGAACCTCCGTGTGGGTAATGTATTAGAAATGCCGCCTTGCAATTCTACGATAGAAATTATTTGGTATGATATTATTTGATTTAGATGTAAAGATTGTGGGGTAGGTGGGCCAGGGCGGCGGCGGCGGCGGCGGCGGCGCGGGCGAGCACCCCGTGGGCGGGCGGGCGCCGAGCGCTGCCGCCCAGTAGTCGTCCGAAGCCGCGCCAGCCCGCACGTCCCGGGCTCGTCCACTCTCGCGCCCTCCGCCGGCACAACAAACGCGCTCCGCAGCTAGTGTGATACTCTGTGCTTCTACCGAAGACTCCAAGAGGACCCGTCGCACTCACGGTAACTTTCACAGCATTATTAAAAAAAAATGTCATCTGCTCGCCTGCCCAACTTTTAAATAAGGCTCTATTTTGAGGACATATATAATTGGCGTGGATGAATTGTATTCGTGACTTGAGCTATTTATAATGTAGTTGTCTAATCAATAAAAGTATTTTGGGTTTGTAAATTTACATAAGTAAACAATGACGAGTTAATTTTCTTTTAATGTGTTGTTGGTTTGTGAATAAAAAATCGAGTATCAATCAACTAGTGGTGACAACCAAGTGCTTAATATTAAACTTAATTTGATTCGAACACTCCAAATACACATAACTAGTTAATGTTCAATGTTCATGTTTATTGAAGAAAAATACTTTTGTAATATAACATTCTTTAAAAGGTATTTTGGTTGATATGTGAACATAGACCAAATTACGGTCCTGCTCTATTTTTGACCCATATATTTTAATCCCTGAGCTTAGTGTTCGAAAATGATTACGCAATCAGCTAAAAAAAGGACACAAGGTGACACTAGGAGCACGTCGCTTTAGGAAAAATGACGTCATAGCTCTATGCACCGCGCACCACAGGACCATAGCGGATGTACGCCTCAAGACTGATTAGCTTCTTTTGTTATTGGTGCTAGATAGAATACGCTAGACTAAAATTAAACTACTTATCCGGAAAGAACCCGCAGATATTACAAGTTACACACATTACTAACGGCAAAATTACCACACAATTAAGCCTATTAGAAATTTGACAGCTAGAATTGTATTTGTTTCGCTTCTGATTTTTTTTTTAACGCATGACAGATGTTCGATGACAGATGACGCATGTTCGTATGACAGAGATAGGCTAAGGATATTCGGAAACTCCCTCCTCAAGCTTATCTCTATAGTACTCCCCTATAGTGCCGTCTCCCTCTCACTAGCTGTTGCCTGCGGCAACAGAAGTTCTCGTGACCTTTAGGGTCGATCTACGTAATGCTTGATGCTTCATGCGTGTTCTTAGATCAATTTATGAATTTGTGAACTAAATTTCGAGTAAGCACGAGACAAAGATAAAATATAAAAAAAAAACGGCCAAGTGTGAGTTGGATTTGCGCACCAAGGGTTCCGTATAAATTTATATGTATGTATTAACATATAGTTTAGAAGTCGAATCTCGTAGTTTTTTCCGTGCTTCAAACTTCAATTAAAGACGCGACGTTTTCTAGTTTGTCTTATGTGAAAATATACGCTTTTTTGCGGCGTAAGCGGCCGCATTACACGTTTACGAGATAAAGTTTCTTAACAGATAGACAACAAAGATTTTATAAGGTTTCCGCTTTTCATTTTAAGTTACGGAACACAAAAATGGAAGGTTCAAAAATGGTACGTAAAAACATAGAGCAAATTTAGTTTCGTCCTGTGGATGTGGATTATATGTGTGGATTATATTATGTGAATATTACATTTACTGATTAGAATAACTAATCAGGAGAAGAGGTGCTCCTGGTGATCACCCTAAAGATAAACAGTTGACGTATTTACAGAAATTTTCTTTCAGTGTAAAGGGCGCTAAGGTAGGGAACCTGTAGGGTTCGTTAAGTAACCTTAAGTGTGGACCTCTGTGTACGCTCCAGAGCATTAAGGTGGGATTTTCCTGCACGAAATACAATAAGTGAGCCCGCCGAGACATTATGAATGTGCTAAAATACCAAAAAGTGTATCCGGTAATATAATCATCATTTCTACTTAGCTTACCTAATAACCATAACTTTTGTTACACAGAAAGGAGATTTTCAAATGTCTTCTTCTTCTTCAAGCTATATTATGTAGTCCACTGCTGGACATAGCCCTCCCCTAATGAGCGCCATAGCGCCCTGTCTTCAGCTTGCCGCATCCAGCATCTGCCGGCAAAATGTCTTGTGATTAATCAATTTGAAAAATATGATTAAAGAGAAATGTTAAGCTAATATAAATGCTTCTTGCATTAAGCACGCCCTTCTACATTTACTCATGTAATTAGTGCAATAAAGAATTAAAATATTAATAATATTATAGGAATCAATAAAGATACTTGAATAAACGACCCATTGGCTAGGCCTCCTAATAATTCTCCATCCAAGAGGAAGGAAAAAGACAATAATATTGAAATTGAAAAAACAAATGTTATTGTAAATAAAATAGTTTATTTGACACGTTTCAAATATTTCATAAATTTCTTTTTAATAACAAAGTCCATTTCAGTTGAAGCATCAAACGACTTGAATCTCTAGATAGTGTTGGGTGCCGTACAAGTCGGGCCAGTACTAACTACTTTTTGTTGTTCTGTGAATACTACACAATTTGACATCATATGATATATATAAGATAAGAATATTCTTTATTACTGGAAAAACAACAAATTCAAAATAATTACAAATATACATACTCGTAGTACAGTTGGCGGCCGTATTGTTAAAAGCAATACACACAATATACAGACTTTGAACAACATCAAGCTCTTTCTGGTTTATATTTTCTTCGTTGTTGTTGTCGGCGTAGTTTTGCCAACAAACAGGACAAAAATAGTACGCCTACAAATTAAGAACTTACTAGCTAACATTCCGGAGGGGTAGGCAGGGATAGGCACTTGCTACGATCCTGACTGATTTCTTTGGTTTCATCAACTTTGATTAGTAGTAGCATGCAAGCATGCCGGTATTTCTAGCCTATACCATAACGTTTTAGCCCATACTATGCCTATCAATTAGAAAATAATTAAAAGGGGTAATTTTAGGTGTGCTATAGACATTGATAATAAATTTTTAGCGTCACCTGGTATTGTATAGATAATATTTCACACTGTCAACGAAAGTGTCGACAGTTGGTCAACTAATATTCACATTAGACGAGGGGCAAGAAGTTGAATTGCTAGAAAACTGTCGCGGGTGATAGATAAATGTGACAAATACATACAGAACACGAAGGACTGATGTGGACTTAAAATTTTTACGTGTCAGAGTATCTTCATCTGAGGATCGCAGCCAGTCACTGTGTTTCAAAGTTAAGGATACTCTTAATAGTGGGTGCACTCAGGATTTATTTTCTTCAAATTTGGCATTATAAGGCGTACCAATTGGACAGCGTTCGCTCTTTAAGGCTGTTCAGTCCAGGTCCGCGATGGCGACTTAGATGGAGCGGTACGAATTTTCTGTTCTGTTGCGGTGTTCAACGATGAAACTTTGGGCGCTTCACATCATAAGCATCCCTCGCTGCGACGTATTTTTTTCCACCAGTGGCTAATCTGTGAAGTGAATTTCTCTCAGCGGAAGCGTAGGATATTACGCAGTCCATTGCTTCATTTAATAATGGTTCTGCCGGGGGTTTAGATGGTTTACGCTCCAAACATCTTAAATAATTAACTTCCACTGGTGGAGTTCATAGTGACCTATCTGTTTTGTGTTTAACTTGCGTTCGTTCGGTGGTCCTTGGGTTCAAACCGCTGAACATGACTGCTTTCACACTTTAGGGAGCGCGCAAATAAGCTGCATGTCAAGCAACTTTCCGCCCAAGTTGCACTGACGAGCTTCCGGAGTTGCTTATCATTGCTTAGACTTACCGCATGGCTCTAGTTTTCAAAATTTTGAGCACGATGCAATTCTGAAGGAAATATTACAAACCATCCCGAATATTGAAATGTCTTCCTCACAATGGTATCAAACGGTTCTTCCAATTAGGCATGGGCATACGTCGTTTGCAGGGCACTGAGTTTGTCCTATCCCATACGTTAGTGACTGCTAGTAAAGGACCGTGGCTGAATTTGCTTCCAAACAAAATGCAGGAAATATATCCAGCTCCCGAGAAGTTATGTTTTTGTGCCACTGGCTATAGAGGCTACCCGAGTTTGGGGTGTGCATGGTAATGCCTTTATGTGGGAGTTAGAACGGCGCCTGATGGACCGCGGCTTATACTGTCGTTCTGGGGTACTTATATCTCACGCAATGGATCTCCCTGGCTGTTCAACGCAGTAATGCAGCCAGTGTTATGGCAACATTTACGTCATAAATGACCCAGAATGACTAAGAATTTGGCTTTGCTTTATTATCTTTGCTCTCATTAATTTTTGATGGACTTTTAAAATGTTAGCTATTTAATCTCTTGAGGATGCCCATGGTGGATTATTATTACTCTGTTTATTATTTAGTATTTATGATTTAATTGCTTTCAGTGGGATGTTTATTAAAGAAAATGGGTAACTGTTATATTTAAATTAATACGTTACTTATGACATTTCAGAACTTTACTGATAATGTACTTATTATCAAGACAATAAGTCTTTAAAATGGAAAACAAACATTTTAAGATTATTATCTTTTGTGAAGATTGACAAAGCGTGGGCTTATTCATTGAAGCTATTAAATTTTTTGTAACTTATAAAGAGCGACGGAAATTATTAAACAGTTGGATGTATTCTTATTAAAAGGTGTTTCATATTTTTTTAACTAAATATTTTTTAATGGTTCTCCTTTTAAAATGCCTTTAAATAGATTCCAAAAAGACAACAAATAAATTTAATGAAAAAAAATTACCTTTATGGAATATATTTTAAAAATAACTTATTTTACTGAAGAAACATTGAAGAAAAAATACATATTGCGAATGTAAGTGGAAGTTCCGGTAAGGAACGTGCCAGGCGGACATACGTCGGCCAAATAGGAGATGTATTAGTAAAGGGGAAGATAAAAAGTACCCAGAACCGGCATGCAACAACATGTAAACGTTGATAAAGCGAAGGTGATACCCCTCAGATACCCCTCTGGGATACAGGCGTAAGGCTATGTTATGTTTTATATTTTATTACTTATTTATATTTATTACTACTTATTCTTATATCAATAAAATATTTATCGACTCTGAATTCTCAGTTCAACCTGGCTTTCCTACGCGACCGCTTGTAAAAAGGTTGTAAAAGCCTTGACTGAATATTTCGACTTTGGTTGCTATAAGGATAATCTAAGTCTACGAACGCGGAAATACGGAAAGTATGTATGTATGTATGGATCTATGTATGCATATAAAATCGAAAGAAAGTTATGAACTTATTCTTAAATATAGAAAAAAATATTGAATAATATTAATTTTCGACTGTAATATTGTATTTATGGCCCTAATGGTTTTAAAATGGAGATATGTAGCTGTAAATGTGTAGATATAAATATCTCTGAATGAGAATGCTTGAGTATATTTACTTGAACCAAACCTTGAACCTACGAAAATTCGGAGAAAATAAGGAAATAGAGCGCCTTATGCCTCTGGGATGTGGAGCTTTAGGCAAACTGTCCAAAGTTTTTTTTTAGTTTATTTATTCACACATAAATTTTTTTTATCTTTTAGTGTCGAAGATAATATACCAATAAACCAGACGTTCAGACGTTTGAACAATACTTCCTTCCCGTCATAGCTTATGGAGTCGATTAACCGAGAAACCACACTCACCAAACAAAATGTTCACAAGCTTCAGGTGTCTGAGAATGCTGTAAAGTTATGTTGGGTATCATTTTAAGACCGGAGGAGAAACACTGAAATCCGAAGAAGAACGAAACTAACCGAAATAGCCAAGAAGTGGAAATGGGCAGTCCATAAAAGCTGTAGATGAGACAAAAGATGGGGTTTTTTAAAAAAACCTATTTAGAGGCTGAAAACTTCCACCCATGCCGGGATTCGAACCCGCGACCTCTGTCTATCCGTGCCAGCGCTCTTTCCAACTAAGCTCGCCCAGTACCTCAGTTGGAAAGAGCGCTGGCACTGATAGGCAGAGGTCGCGGGTTCGAATCCCGGCATGGGTGGAATTTTCAGCCTCTAAATAGGTTTTTTTTTAAAAAAATGTCCTTAGCACGGGTTAGTGCATTAAAAAGAATATAAAAGATGGGGTGTGAAAGTGCTAGTATGAAGACATAGAGGGCGCAGAAGTGTGGCACTCGGGCAGGCAACCGATGAGATGGACTGACTACCTGGTTGAAGTAGTAGGAAAAGACTAGATTCGGAAAGCCCAAAACCGAAATGAACCGAAGTGGCCCCATAGTCACGTCCCTCATCCATGAGGTAACGACAAAGAAGAAGAAGAAGAGACCTAGACTCAGTATTGAGTGGCAATAGCTTGAAGAAGAGAGTTTATAAAAACTGTACAATTTGAAACTATTATCACTCTTTAGGACAATATCCATTAAGCCGGTTAAGTGCTGTGCGGCGTATTGGCGTAAACGCAATTAGGTCTACACCAAAATTGTTAGTTAATAGTTTTCCACTAATTTATTAAAGTTATGTACCTATACGGTAGGTAACAAAATCTCAATATACATCCGAAATCAAGGGTTCTACTTGTCCATACGAACAATTTATAATATTGTGACAAGTCTGAAATGTCGAAAAAATTACAGCTATTCCTTAGTAATGGATAACATGAACGAACTTCCTCACAATTGGAATGAGAAAAGCTTTTTTTCTTAAACTTTACTTAAATAGTACTTAAAAAAAAATTTGCCGCTACCAAAAAACGTTCTTGTTTTTGGCCGCTACCCACCTTTTGGCTGATATTGTGTTTTCTGTTTTAATCTTGTATTTTGTTGTGTCATCTTATGTTTTTTAGTATTGTGTCGTCAAATAAATGTAACTTTCTTTCTTTCGTACATTTGTGAAGTAACAGCAGCAGTGCTACTCGTTACTGAAGGAAAACATCGTGGGGATACCTGAGTGTCCGAAGTGTTCAACTACCTCAGCGCTTGAAATAGCCAATCCGTATGGGAGACTTGTGGTAATTAAGCCCATACTCTCTCTCTCTCTCTAAGAGAAGGCTTATGCTCTGCAGTGAGACGTAAGGAAATACATTTTTTTTTAAAAAATGATTTTTTTAATGCTCAAAAAACTAGCAACGCTGCGATAAGTCAGTTAAGTATTCTTAATAAATCTATATTACAGACGATAGGCACAGGTCTGCCACTTGCCACGATCCTGATAGATCTCTTTTGTTCCATCAACGTTCATTCGCCGTTGCATACATGGACGTGGGTTTCCGGTATAAATTTTTTTTCTTGCCGTTTGTAGTATGTATGTAAATAACTAGGGCTATTAATCCTTGGTAATGTACATAGGTACATGCATACCTAAATTGATACCTGTATCCTGGAAGGGTAGGCAAGCTATTAGACTACGAACCTAACAAATGTCTTTCGCTTAATCAACATAGTAAAAATTTCTCGCCTATGAAAACCGAAATAAGTTGGATTCGCATCGTCACGTCTTTGAAATATGTCACACAGTTTTTTTTTTCGCGATTTCGATATTTTCCAATAGTATTTTTTTGCATTTACGGTAGACATTAATAAAATATTCCTTCTGGAGATCCATTCGGCACGGAATTCAGGAACGCCGCGCTAGTGTGCGACGTGATGCCATTTTCAAGCCCCCCTTGGGTTTTCGTTTCCGTTATAACTACCCTTCAATACTTTTACTATTTAATGTTGTCAACTTAATGTCTACATACTCCACAATCTATGACTCTTTAATGACATGGTTACTGATGAGACTATTATTATGAAGGTACCTACTTTGAGGGGTGATAGACCATTACTTATTTAAATCAAATATATTTTGCAAAATCAGGACACGACAATAAACTTCACTAACAAATACCTACTCGCATGAACAAGCGGTGTTTTGATAAATACCGAATAACATTATCTGACTTCATTAAAACTCATCAAGTTTAATCAATATCAATATCGTCTACCAACTTTCGAAGTTTGGTCTTTGTATTTTAAAAATATGGATATGATATTCCTATGTAACAGAATAGTTATAAATTTTAACCTTGCTCAATATTCATAGGATAATCTGTTGATATTTTTGCTCTACAAAAATTGGAATATAAACGATTTCGATCAGGGATGGGTTCCCAATTACTTTTTTCCAGTTTTTGACCTCTGGAAGGGTCAAAACTTCTGGATGGGTTCCCAATAAAAAAATTCAAGTTTTTTACCTCTCTAAAGTTAGAGATACCAATTTGATATTTTTGAAATTTTTACTATGACAAACGGTATGAACAAATCTAAATTTTTTACAGTCACCTATAGTTTAAACCAATTTCGATCTTGTTTTTTATATGGTATAAGTAAAGTATATACTGTTTATGAGTTTCAGAAGGATTAATTAATAATTAACTGAAATGAAGGAAAAAAAATCTTATTGCTTGATGATATTTTTACCATTTTATTATATTTAAAACTTTCATTTCGAGGTTCATAACTTAAAGTAGTACATGTCTAATACGTAAGCAAACAACCAGTTTACCGTTAATACTTAGAAATCTAGACTCGCAGCTTTTTTCGAGTTTTCCTGAACTTCAAAGACTTTTTTATGATTTAATTAATTAATCAAGTCAATTAAATTGGTTTTTCAGAGTTTTTCCTGTTTTTTTGTATAAAACAATATTATTTGCCAACTTTCATAGTAGGTACTCGGCCAAAGGAAAGTACTTTATGAATTTTCGTTCCCTTGAGTGTCGAAATATACCTAAGTTTCTTGCGGCTTATATTTTTGAGTTAACTTAAACGTTTGATTTTTCTTCAACTTTAAAGAGACTGTCTTCTACAACTTTAAGAGACCAGGCTGACATTCAGAGACGAATCCCAAGTTCACGCTTAGAGCAGTCTTAGCAAAGTAAACTAAAGTCATACTTAGTAAAGCGCCGAAATTTTCGTATTCACATTCGATCGGGAGCCGGAGTTAAGCATGAGCTAAGAGAAGAACTGTCTTAAGAAAGTCATCTATATTGTCTATTATTTTTTAGTGATGTAGTAAACACAATGCTAATAACAAACTCCAACCAAAACAAAACGACAAAAAGGTAGGTAACCTCAAAGTGAAGAGAACCAAATGACAGATGACAATTCTAAGTTCAGGTAAAGTCACCAATATTGGCTACTTACACTTAGCTAAGTACCATTTCATACTCAACTTGATAAGATTCGATTCTGAATACGAAATATTTCTAAGTAGGTACGTGATTTTGACATTTCTGAGACCGATCTTAGCTTAGTTTTTGTCTCTGAATGTCAGCCTTTAGTTTACTACAAACCATTTCCGACTATGCTATAAGGAGTCTGTATTTTAGTTGTTAATTCTACCCTTACGAAAATTTCGGCGCTCTCGAAAGTATGACTTTAGTTTAATTTGCTAAGACTGCTCTAAGCGTCAACTTGGGATTCGTCTCTGAATGTCAGCCTTCCCCTCCACTTTCCCGCGCCCGCTTCCCACATCCTTTCTGTGTGACCGCTGGCTCTCTGGGCGCATTGACGCCTATCGACACATTCTGCATAAACATATAGGTACTGGAAAAAATACATTGTGCGTTACTATGCTATAAGAATAGGGCCGAAATAGCTACTTGCGTAAGTTTTGAGGTTTTTCTCCTTAATTTTTATGATTCTGTTTTATTTAATTTAAATTTTTGGAAAGTATTTATTCAGTGAGCATAAGTGCTTTTCGATTCGGAGATTGCATCTCATCAGACGCAGCAGGCTCCATGCTACATATCCCAATATATATATATATATTTCTTGTAAAAGCTTATTAGTGTTTATTTTGTTTGTTAAGAGTATGGAATTTTTGTCCATTTATTCTCCAAAATGATCTAGATTTTGAAATTGAGACCTAATTTAACATTAAGTTACAGTTTTTATGCTATATTGAATCAAATATTTTTATTTGATTTTAAAGAATTAATTTGGAGGTTTTTTGAATAACAATATTGGCCTTTTTGCATCTACTTAATGATATGATTTATACAGCGTCCAGTGGTATCTTCACTCACACTAGATGGGTGAAGGGACCACTCCGACGCTGTAGTGCCTGGGTCATGGTTTTATAAATGGTGTAGGCTTGCCCAGCACCTATGCCATCCTGACAGCTTAGTCGGCCTAGCCCACAGGAAAGACTAGTCAATACGTGCGAAGCCAACCAAGCCGCGGGTTTCCTCACGATGTTTTCCTTCACCGTTAGCGTGTGGTATTGCGACTGCAAATTTGCAAATGTACGTAACTTTGAAATTAAACAAAGTCATTGGTACATGCCCGCACTCGGGATCGAACTGGGGCTCTCGCTTGCCAGTCTATGGTTCTACCCACTGAGCTACCACCGCTTTGAATAGTCACTAAGCAAACCCGGATCTTGATTTGATCTTAACACAGAACACGACTAGAACATGAGATTTCGGTGAAATTCTGCAACACATCTTAGGGTCACTTTTTCTCGTAAACAAAGTTTATACAGTGCGGTAAGAGAGCTTTTCTTTAATTATTATATAATTACTTTGTTTTGAATGAGTGGTTGGAGATGTAAACATGTAAATAATAAATCATTTATTAGTACGATGTGTTTTCAAACACCGAGGTAAAAAAGGCTTTTTATCAAAACAATGACCTAGCGGATAATATGATAGAAAGGTCACAGCAGCAAAATCTAAGTAGCACGTAGAAGTGTATCTTTTAAAATTATCGACAATGTTATCGCACATTGAATATAACCTTAAACTAATTCTTGATTCACTTACCTACTTCATTTTGCTTAATCAAAGTAAAACTTGGACGGACTCTCGAACAAAAATTAAATTAGTGATTTAGGAATTAAGTTAATAATGTTTAGTGCTTACAAAAGTTTTAGTTCAAGAGTAAAATCTACATTTTTCATTATAGGTTTTTGGTGACTCGAAAATTACAAAATCAACCAAACCCACTTACCTAGTGAGCTAGTACGATGCATGAAAACGTCCTGGTCCGGTAAAATGTTTCCTAAAAGTTACGCCTTCACTGAGCTAGATATGTCTTTATCTATGTTAATTTTCTATTCTTTGATCTATCTATAATTAAAATTTGGTAGATCTAACAAAGTTCCAGCTTACATATAAGTTGGGAAACAATTCAAACATTGTGAAGCAGGACTCGTCTTATTTGCATGAAAACATACATGTTTTCTGAAAAGTAGAACTATAGCCAGCCGGATCCAAACAATGTGAAGAACTGGGTCTCGACTCGGGTAGGGTACGTGAGGATCAAATAAATTCAAGGGCCCTTACTTGTGTTGGTTGTGCATTGAGCTGTTCTTATAATCGTGCCCTGCTAAGGTCAGTAACGATTATAACCTCGGTGTGACCCTCGCTGAATTTATACGACGTCATCGAAAAGCAAAACATTCCGTATTCAAAATTTCAACGCAACAATAACTTCATAACAGGGTACGTGTATAAGCGTCGTCGGCAACGTTATTTTGTTAAATTATGCGAAAAAAATGGCCCTGCGTATATATAACATGTACATACATAGTTGTTTAAATATTTAGGTGACTTTTTCGTGTGTGTGGGATCGTATGAGCGTCCCCATACCATCAGCTCGAAAGTTCTTCGACAAGAACACTATAAGACACCTCAAATAAAAAATAAGTGTCTAGCCACAACTCGGATGCGGCAAGCTGAAGACAGGGCGCTATGGCGCTCATTAGGGGAGGGCTATGTCCAGCAGTGGACTACATAATATAGCCTGAAGAAGAAGAAGCCACCACTCAGTGTTTTCGCTGCATATTGTTGTGAGTACTTACAACTAGAGGTGAGTGTTGATTCAACTGACGGGTTTCAAAAGCGACTTTCATTCCGTCAACGAACCAACCGCTTTCTGATTACTGAGAAACAGTTTATATAAAAACGTCTTTTGCTTGACAACGCTAAACGTAGCGCAATCGCACAAGCGGCTTGTTGTTGACGGAGATAACCGAGCATGCGCGGAAATAGTCGAACAAATGGCGGTTATCGCCGTGCATGCACGCGTGACCTTGATGCAACGACTTTTAGTTTGTGGGAAAATATAATACTATTTTAATAAACATGTTTTCAATAGTAAAATAATATTTTCCAGCCAGACAGTCCTAAGCCTGATAAAGAATGAAGGAAAGTGGATTTCATTAACTTAAATAAATCTGTCAAAGGAATACAAAACACAAAATATTAATAGTTTAGCACCGACGACGGGGAAAGCAGTTTGTGTAAGTACAAGACGTTCTTGTCCGTCGTCGATCCAACGCGATACAACGTTTTGCAGCAAGCAATGTCGTTGCCGCTCGGTGATGTATAACCAGTTGACAAAATAGCTGCTTTTCAAACTGGTTTTGATTTTTAAAAAAGCAGTCTCGTTTCGTTGACCCGTAATTTGCCAACGACTCACCTCTACTTACAACCGAACAATGAGCCGTTTTCACCACAATCTCACAAAGCGCTTCACAAATGACGCTTATACTTAGGCCGTAATACAGGTACAATGTACGTAATACAGAGAGTATTGTAAAAAGGTTCGGAATTTCACTGATGCCGGTGAGTCGCCCCTTAGCTCAGTTGGGAGAGAGCTGGCACGGTTAGCCAGAGGTCGCGGGTTCGAGTCCCGGCATGGGTGAAATTTTTAGCCTCTAAATAGGGTTTTAAAAAAACAGTTTGTTAGACGCCTGTTTGGATCGCAATAAAACAGAAGTTTATTGATTTAAATGGACTGTATTAATAATAAAAATAAAACATTGACTAAAACATCTTAATTGTTCTAGGTGAAGATGCATAGTGAAAAAGAACAAAAGACAATTATTTCAAATAAAAATTAACCTTTTTAGTATGTACCATGCACCTTCTTGTTGTACTACCTATTTCGTACAACACCTTGGTAGTGTCTGATGATGTACTAAGAATTCCATACGCAATATATAATATTATGTGGTTTTCTATGTTGCCATACTAATAAAAAGGTTTCCAAAGACAAATCATTAAATAAAAAACAGTAAAATGTCTAACAATAACACTTTAATTAGAGCTACCAATTACAAAGGTTAGTACAATTTTTCTTTGAATATTATAATTTGGTACTGGGCTGTAAAAGGTCAAAACCAACACGTGGTTAATTAATTAAATACCGAACTTTGTAAATTAACTCGTAGTGCAAGTAGATTGAACTTCTGATATAGTAAGCATTAGGTGTGTACTTGTGCACCCTCGAGGCTACTGGGATGGAGGAAGTAGGTAGTAAAAGCAGCCTTAATAGAGTTTCAGAAACAAACTACTCCCTAGCGACTGCCGCTCCAGCACCAAACTCACATTGCCAAAGTCCTGTGAGGCTTTGCCTAAAATATCAACCGACAAAAACTAGTGGCCGACTCCCGGTAAACTGATACTATTTTGGACCAAGCAAATCCAAAGTTGCCAACACTTAGGAAAGTAAACGAATCTGTAGGTAATATTGAAAACAAACTCAGAGCCGGTTAAAGCTAAAAGTTAAAAGCAATTGCGGAATTCTAACCGCAAATATTATTTAAATTTCTCTTACAAGACATACAACGTGTTATTGAAACAATAGAAAATATGAAAATGGTTTCTTTTGTGTTGATAAATTAAAACACTTCAAATGTAAAAAAAAATTAACCCATGTAATATTTTTTTTTTAAAATAACCCTGGCGAGAAGAAAAAAAAATATTTTTTTTAACTATGTCATACAAAATCCTGTGCGATAAAGAAGACATTACTACAAGTCTGAACTTGTATAAATCTACAAGTTCAGATTTGCAGTAATCTCTTCTTAAGTACATTTACTATTTGAAACCTACTAACCTAACCTAGACAATTTTAAGCTCACAATTTGTCTCCAATGTAAACAAAATCCTCGTTGTAAACGTTGATTTTCGTGGCTTGCTCCGGCAATTACGAAAATTAGATGAACTAACATATCTGAGTGTCACTATACTCAGGAACAAACCTTTAAACTCAGGAACAGGAGCAAACTTCCAAACCGTAACAATTTTTTTAACTTCAAAGAAAATTTATTTAACTCGTGCAGCAGCCAGGATTGTCTTCACATGAGGACTCTCCTGCAGTAAGTAGCAAGAGTAGTTCTCCCAAAGAAGATAGTTGTGCCACAATAAATTATATTGACTGATACACATAACAACATGTTTACCTGCACATCCCTACGTGCTCTCTACTCTATTAATTTACAGGTGAATTTTCAACAAAATGGTTGATCGTCTGTCAATCTGTCACTTGCCAGGTATTTAAAGCAGTCACCATTTTTGTCTCAGTTGTAGAAGTAGAAATTATTGTATGTCTTGACATCCAGGAGAGATAGGCAGAGTCAAATGTATTTTTAAGTATTGGGAAAAAGAAAAATAAAAATTGCAAAAAATGGGCTATTAACATTTATTTCGTAATTTTCATTTTGTATTAATAGAGGAAGAATTCTGAAAAATGTATATACAGTCTATTTATTTTTACTTGTCCAATTTAGTAAAAAAAATTCTACCCTTAAACTGTGACTTTTTAGTCCAAAACTGCCATATTTCCATAAATGAAGTAACTTGGAACACTCTTTTAGATAACACGCTGCCAATTTTATAAACATTGTTCATGATAGTTCATGAATTTGCGAGAAAATGTCTAGTTTAGGCATTTAATCTCAATTTTAAGGTTAGAATCTTGTTTACTAAATTGGTCAAGTAAGAATAGACTGTACGTGTTATATTAATTGTATCGACGTACATTTAATACCAAGCTTTGTATAAATTGGACCATAAATATTTTACTTTCCATTAAATTGGTCACCCCATTTCACCATCTTGAGACGTTCAATTTTGAAAAACTGTGAAATAAGTGTTTGAGACTTTAATTTCCAACCAAAATTTTACATCTCTTTTTGCCGTATAATGGGATGAATAATAAAACAAATAAATACGTGTTAGGAAAATGATTTCACTAAATATCAAGAAAATTCAACGTCAGATATTTATTCCCTGAACAATTTTAATTTAAGCCCATGAATATTTGTGTAGAAATTGGAAAAACTATGAAACAAGTATGTCATCACTAAATTGTTACCTACGCTTGTACAAATTTTCCAAAAAATCTGTATTTAATTATTTTACTCCCATACAAACCATGACACCCGTCTCAGGGATAGATTTAAAAACGCGTAAAATATGCGCGTGTCTGATTAATTATTTAAATCACTCCCAAATAATTCCAATCAAAGCAAAATAGCAATTTTGCTCATTGAAAATTGTGTGTAATGTTTTTAACGGAAAGATTTATCAATTACAAGTGCGTTTGTTGAAAAAACCAAAGAGAAATGTAAAGATGATTATGATAAAAATTTTATGTGTGTAAAGTATCACGCTCGCCTTTATTAAAATTTGTTTTTTTTTTAAGTTCTCCCTGTGCGTTGTAAGGTTGATTACATGATTATACTAGAATCATATTACTCCAAAGAATACAAGATCCCTTTAGCTCATAAACTCTCCACTAGATCAGCTATGAGAGGCCAGTTGTTGCAAACATCTGTTAAAATTATTATGGTAATAGAACCAGAGAATATTACATTCCCAAGCTGTTTAATAAATATATTATGTTTTGTTAGACCAAAATAAAGTAAAAATAAGCACTTTGAAAGATTAATTAAAGGAAATAATGTTAGAGTAGGTAAATATTGGCCGCCGAACGGGTCTTGAATACTGTGTTCAAGGCTCGTTTAGCCAATATATGAAAATAATATGTTATGTTACTTTAAAATTATGATCATGGGCATTACCCCTTATGATAGCACAACGTGACGCTCTTTAGGGGAAGGCTATGTACAGCAGTGAACTAGTATAGCCTGACGATAACGATGACTTTAAAATAGGTATAGGAACTTATTCTTGTGTAAAAAAATAAATAGGTACTTATATGTAGCTGTAAAATAATTAAATTAAACCTTAAGTTATAAGAGCGCAACGTTAACAAACTGCACTGCAGTTTAGCGAAATTTGTAAAACCAAAAATGTAAAGGTTATTTTTTACTATTAGTAAAAAAATAGTTTAATTTTTTTTTATTTTAATAAGTGGTAAGTAAACCATAAAATGTGTTCTTGCCTGTCAAACGATGAAAAATACTTAAATGTGTAAAGATTTAAGATTTGTAACTATGTATTTCATTATTATAGAAAATCAAAGAGGAGATCTTTATTGTTAGTTAGAGGGATAATTAAAATCAATCGTTTCATTATACGATTGCCCCGAGCCGCACACGTGGCTAGCGTACATAACTTGGAAATACCTACGTTTCAGATACAGCCAAGGTCTTAGTCCTGGTCCGATTAGATAGAATACCGAGAAAGGTCAAATGCTTTGTCAGCCACAGAAATGAAATTGCTCCGTTCGCCTTTGTGGTCCCCGCCAGACTTAAAATGCTTCTATCATACGTACGGCATTTAAAATGCGTAATTGATGACCCTCATCTTAAGTCTGTTGTTTACGAACCTAAATCTGATACCTTTAATACCGTTTAGTTGTGATATTAAAGATCCAATTTTGTGTTTTAAGGAGCTCAATGAGGTTCTAAGGTTCAAGTCTATATATACAAGATTAAACATTTCTAAATCACGATTTGCAAAAATGCTAGCACCTATTATAACCCACCCGCCATTTGGTTCACTAATGATTAGTAAGAACATTGGGTGTTCAGTTATGAAAATGACCCACCATTTTCAACGAACCGGTTGAATACTGTATAGTACCACGTAGTACGGTTTGACTGCACTTCGACGTTTGCATACGTGCATTCACATGGTAGGTATGTTATTAGTATTTTCTTACTGATGAAAATTTGGGTTTCCTCTACTCCTCTACTAGACTACTACTGAACCTATTTATTATAATATAATGTAATATATAACGTCCAATAACTAGTTCTGCCACCCCAGTTCCTCCAGGAACACCAGCAGCATGTGAATGACCACATAGGCCTCTCTTAGTGTCCAGATACTTCCGAGGAGAGTCATCTGTTTCCTAGCCACCCTCGTCCACCAACAAGTGGACTGTCTGTATAACCTATTGCAAAGATACGTGGCCGTTATCATTCAGGAATTGTGACAGCGCCCGTTATCAACATCAGTTACGTATGTTAAGGACAACATTGCAATAAAAATGTAAAGGTTGACTCATGTCCACTGTACAACGAAGTTACGCATCGTGTCGCGCCGCGCTGTTGCGTGAATATGTGCTCTAATTAGTGGAATCACTTATTTGACCACAGGGGACGTAGCCTGGCAAGTTCTATAGTACGATGGTACTATTCTACAACGTGTTATTTAAATTAACTCAAAACCATTTATTCAAAACTGAGTCTGTGTAATAATGGTGGTAGGTATAGCAGCGGTGACCGTCGTCGGCCTCGCATTCTGGAGATGGAGGGTTTTAGTTTCGACATATACCAATGACTTGGTTTTTTAGGTTGCATTCATTAAATTTCACTACTTTAAATTGTACAATTGTAAGAAAAATAATAAAATCTTAGAGGTAAATTTTTAAAGACGTTAATCGATACGAACGGCACCTTTTTCATATAACTCAATTCAACAGACATTCCCAGTAAACATTTCATTGTCATAGTAAATAATACGCTTCAAAAAGAACCTACAAGTGTTTACAAATGCTTAAAGTGTTTCATATAACAACAGTGTTGTCTGTCCGAAATGTTGCAAATCACTAATAAAATATCACGTTTCATAAAGCAATGGTGACCGGCAGTAAACTGACAATTGTAATGCAAAATGACGCGATTTGTCGTTTATGAAACGGTAGTAAAAGTACAAAATAAGCTATGCAGAGCTATCGCACAGCATTAACCATAATTATAACACATGCATACTTAATTGCATAGACCTTTCACTCACCAAAGAAAAGATGTGTTTCAAAATTCATTAAGTTTTACCTTTTTTTTTAATTTAAATAATATCTAAAAACCTATTTAGAGGCTAAAAATTTCACCCATGCCGGGATTCGAACCCGCAACCTCTGGCTATCCGTACCAGCGCTCTACCAATTAAGCCAATGGGCGACTCACGGCATCAGTGAAATTTCGTGGAACCTAACTGCAAAGTAGGTAGTCGGGGCTGTAAGTAATGCAATTTGCTTAAGTCAGATGTCGCTGCCTGTACGTAATACAGAGAATATTGTAAAGAGGTTCGAAATTTCACTGATGCCGTGAGTCGCCCATTGGCTCAATTGGTAGAGCGCTGGTACGGATAGCCAGAGGTTGCGGGTTCGAATCCCGGCATGGGTGAAATTTTTAGCCTCTAAATAGGTTTTTAAATTTGTTCCTTAGCACGGGTTAGTGCATTAAAAATAAAAAAAATAGTGTATTCAATAATATCTACATATCTGCTTGTGAATTTTTCACGTACTAAACTTTTTTTTAGTGGATATGCGTTACACTTTTACAAGAAATTAAAAGCCATTTGAATATGTCGTATTTAAAACGTATGTGAGCTTCTGAATGTTCAACGGCGTTTCACTTACTGTCTTTGCCTATTGGTCATCCATGCGTATGTATGGATGACCAATGTCTGTATTTGTGTCATGTATCTCTGTGTCTGCCACTTGTAGTCAGTAAATGACGCCAGGAGTACAAAATATAACTCGATTTATGTCTTCAATTGGTTGACGAATTGTGTGACAGTACACTGAAGTAATGTATTAATGAAACTTAAAAAGTACAATTATTTGTGAATGCATTTTGAAGTAAATGTGTTGACAAGTCCAACAAGATCTATTTTATGGACTATGGTGAGCGCAGTGACGAATAATACTTATGTATATAATAAATAAATAAATGAATATTCATGGACATATTACACAAATCTCGTTAGCCCTATACTAAGTAAAACTAAATGACTTGTGTTATAGGTGCTAACTCGACGATAGATTTAATACAGTAAATACATAGATAACATCCAAGACCCGAGACAAACTAGAAAAGTTCGTTTCCTAGTTTGACCCGGTCGGGGATCGAACCCGAGACCTTCGGTTTTACAGTCAGCGTACCAAACCGCAGCGCCACCGAAGCCGTCATGTGAAACGAAAAAAGTTATGTAAGAATTTTAGCTTTATGAAACAGGGCCCAGGGACCCCAAGGCCCAGGGACATCCAACGGGGCAACGTCTCCAACATACTGGGAATCCTGCCCAGGCCTAATCAACCAACCAACCAATTTCATAAGACCTGTGATATGACTGAACTTGATATACACTTGTCAATATATTCTTTTTTTTAATGCACTAACTAATGTGATCTGTACGTAATACAGAGAGTATTGTAAAGAGGTTCGAAATTTCACTGATGCCGATGACTCGCCCATTAGCTCAGGTGGGAGAGCGCTGGCGCGGTTAGCCAGAGGTCGCGGGTTCGAGTCCCGGCATGGGTGGAATTTTTAGCGTCTAAATAGGTTTTTATACACTGGTCATTTTCGTGTTGCACAAAGTTCATTGTCGGCGGTACGAATAGCAGATAAAACTCTCGTAGCACTTGCGCTCAGTAGCACCGCGCGTAGCATATTCTCCTTAATTTGTTTTTTTTTACATTTTTAGTTCGCGATTCTCACACACAGTTTGCCTAGTGAATAATGAAGTAGCCATTTATCTTACTAGTTTAAACGAGCAATTCATCGGTGAATTAGTATGTAGGGGACTTAGGGGACGATAAATAGATGTAGCTAGGTTTCATTCTTAGTGTACCTCGTCTTCCCCATATGTTTATGTATAAATAATGCCACGCAATATCATTAAAACAGAAAGGTAATTTCGCATCTATCGATAACATATATACTGTGATTTCCCACAAGTTACAAGATACAAGAAGTCTAGAAGATGGTAATGCAGACATGTAATTTTGTTTGTTTATTATTTCCTTTTTCGTTTTTTTATTTAGTTATTTAAACACACATAATGTCGAGGAAATAGGAATTTCTATTCGTTGTTTGAATGTGCCCAAACAAATAGCACCACACGAAATTCGCAGAAGTCGGTCGGAGCTCAGTCACTCAGGTACTACCTATCTAAAGCACTTATATCACTCAACTGCTCCCAAATATTTTAATCATTCATTTCAAAGAAAGCTCTCTTTACAAGAGTACATAAAGTAAATCAGCGAAGTTACGCCCCCCAGGAACTATCAATCTTAAGCACTTACATATCCATCGAAGGCTCCCAAATATTATATTATTTTTTTAATGCACTAACCCGTGCTAAGGACAATTTAAAATCATATTAAGAGGCTAACAATTCCACCCATGCCGGGATTCGAACCCGCGATCTCTGGCTATCCGTACCAGCCCTCTTTCCATTTGAGCTAATGGGCGACTCACCGGCATCAGTGAAATTTCGAACCTCTACAATATTCTCTGTATTATGTACAGGCAGCGATATGGGCATGGGTGGAACTTTTAGCCTCTAAATATGTTTTTAAATTGCTCCCAAATATTTAAATCATTTACTTCAAAGATATTTCTTTTCAAAGATATTACGTTTAGGCAAAGCAATCGATGTGCGTCCATTATTCGAGTAAGCCAATACAAACAGGAGAAGCGAGTCGGTGTCAAAGGCACTTAGTGATCACCGCTCGCGGATAGTTCCACTTGATTTGTGGTTTTAAAGTGAACAAACAGGAGCGGAAGCGTGACACCCGCCCCGCCCTTCCTCGCCAAGTTCAGCCTTCCACCCCCCCGCCTGCTCTCGCCGCAAGCGATCACAAAATCGAAATTTGCCTGAATGAGTTGAATAATCCATTTGGATCTCAAAGACCGTAAATACCGATTTATGATCTGTCTCTGCACAAGATTCAATTGATTCATTGGGTAACGGTTATTACGACGACATTTTGAAATTATTTCCTAATTTGGTTTCGCTTTTGCAATATTGTGGTGGAGATGTGTATTCAAAATCACTAAGTTAACCCATGTTGAGACATCACGTCAATTTTAGTATTTTTTATACATTTTAATAAAACTCAACCTATAATAACTGTGTATGATGTTTGTGTTATTATGGTATATAATGTGTAGCGGTCTTAGTTTAGAAACTTAAGTTGAGCGGAAGTGTAAAATAGTAGCACGGAAATAGAACAACTTGTGTCAAAATTAGATATGAAGTGGCATTGCGGTAATGCCGTAGAAAAAGCTCAAGATTTTAATTTTATATAAAACCATAAAAGCATTAAATTTAAAGCCATAAAGGCCTTTTTGAAGCGCTCGTGGCGTAGTCGAACGGAGTGATTGGAATCAATCACTTGAGTTAAGCAACAACAGGCGCGGTCAGGTGCAGG
The DNA here is from genome assembly GCA_934045075.1 of Yponomeuta sedellus. Taxonomy (NCBI): domain Eukaryota; kingdom Metazoa; phylum Arthropoda; class Insecta; order Lepidoptera; family Yponomeutidae; genus Yponomeuta; species Yponomeuta sedellus. Next base: position 12,966,163 of record OW203735.1, on the reverse strand, counting down.
ATGGGTGACCGTCCCGTGACTACCGTTTGTGGCATTTTTCCGAGCGCTTCCGTTCTTCGCAAGGCACGTTAAGCCGTTGGTGCTGGCTGTCATGTAATGGCAGTCGTTAAGCCATGTCAGAGGTCTTATGGGCGGTTTGATAACTTCTGACAGTAAGGCCCGCCACTGCCTTATAATCCTCCATCAACCCGGACTTGGCCCCCGTGGTGGAGTATAGCCTAATCTTCCTGCGATGCAGGAAGATACCCGTGCCCCAACAGTGGGGACATACAAGGGCTGATATCGATCGAAAGGCCTTTTTTCTGATCCCAAAAATGTGAAAATTAAGTTTTTCTAATAGTAAAAATATATATAATTTCGTTTTGGCATTAAATTCAAAAGGAGGTTTTTAAAAAGGACGTAGTACATAATAACATTATTTTACGTGATAACTAATATATTGATAAGAGCTCCATACATCATAAGGTGTTACGTTCATGTTGTGACGTCATAGTTTGAGTTCGATTTTTAAGGCGCGTTCTTGTACCACATGACTAGAATGACTTTTGGACATGTCATATAATAAATACTTTCAGTCGTAGAGAATAAAAATAACCTTTTTATGAACCTTAAAACATAGCCCCTCCGATTATATTAAATCATTTTTTGTTAAAGTTCTCAATTTTATCATTTTGGATTTGAGTTAAAAAATAAAAACATCGTTCTCGACGTTTTAATTTATAGTAGTATTTAACGATAAAATTGAGTTAACTCCCGCCGCGCTACCAATCTAAGTAATTAGTCGCCGATTGCGAAAAAGGGTCTGCGTCAATAAACTGGATATCTTGTAAAACATCTCTAGCACGAACTTCTCCGTAGTGTAGTTACTTCTTCGCCCTTTAACTTAATTATACTAACTTTTCATAGGACTTGATCTCGCACTGCTCCAGACGATTTTCAAATACTGAATGAACTTTCAACTCATCTCAACTTTCATATTATTAAGCATCGCTTTGATAGGTTGATACAAGTTACGATTGAAAACTAAGGCTGATACAAACCTAATAGAGCATGAATTTATTAATTAAGCAATGTCTAAGTTATACAATTTGAGAAGAGAGGATGATCGAAAATTATTAAAATTCATTTTCTTTTTTCTGTCTAAATTAGAAAGTAGTAATAAGCAAACTGGGGTGATCCCTTAGTTATAAACATAGCTTTATTCTACAGTGTTACGAGGGCTGCTACTTATGTATGCGGAATAGAAAAAATAAACAAATGTATATGGCTAAATATGCTTTTATATTTTTTCAAAGTATTCTCCACTATGATCGATGCACTTTTTCATTCGATGAAAACAATTTGTAAAACACTTTTTCCACTCTGATTGAGGTATCTCCAAAACGTGCTGTTTGAACGCATCTACGGCATCTTCACGGGTCGAAAATCGTTGACCACGTAATTTATTCTTTACATTTGGGATTAATAGAAATCATTGGGAGCCAAATCAGGGCTATACGGTGGATGACCCATCAATTCTATTTTTTGACCATCCAAAAATGTAGTTGTTTCCTGAGATGAATGACAGCTGGCATTGTCATGGTGAAGTATGACTCTGCGTCGCTGGTTGTTTTAGCGTGTTTCTTCAAATACTTCCGGCAAACAAATGTTCGTGTAACTTATTATTAGGGTTCCGTACCTCAAAAGGAAAAAACGGAACCCTTATAGGATCACTTTGTTGTCCGTCTGTCCGTCCGTCCGTCTGTCAAGACCCTTTTTCTCAGGAACGCGTGGAGGTATGAAGCTGAAATTTATATCAATTACTCAGGTTTACTGTCCCTTGAAGCTGTGAAAAAATCAAACTTCTAAGCCAACGCAATCAAAAGATACAGCCGTTTATGCCGCAAATTTTCGACACTTGCAAGGGAATCAAAACCTACAGGGTGCTTCCCGTGAACTCAGAATCTTGAAATTTGGTACGAAGCAACGTCTTATAGCATAGATAAAGGAAAAATTACGAAAACCATAAATTTTTAGTTACATCACATAATATTTTTTTTTTTAATAATTTTAAACTTACTACCCATTTCCTCATAAACGCGTAGAGGTATTAAATTGAAATTCATACCAAATACTCAGGTCTATAATACAGGTTTGTACTGAACCCTCGGTGCGCGAGTCTGACTCGCACTTGGCCGGTTTTTTTATTTTATCCCACTATTTATTCAGTCATCCCTAAATTCTTGTTGCACAATTTAATCTAGGTATAACAAACCCTGTTAGGGCCGATTCGACTAAACTATTTATGCTTGGTATAAGTGCTAATCTTGGAATAAATCGAGAATTAATCGAGAGAATTTCTCGATTTTTTCCAAGATTAGCACTTACAACAAAATAATGTCTAGCTGTATTTCAGTCTTCGAATAGACTACTTCTTCGAATAGACTACATAGAGAATCCTATTGAATATTTGTTTTGATTAAATGCAAATTGGCCCAGCGGCGACAGACGCCGATCTCCACCGGAAAGCCGCGGGCTCGAACCCAGCCTCACTCAGCAAGCGGAATGTTTTTCTTTTCTTTTTACGACTAATAAAGGAAATGTCTATTAGTACACAACCAATCCTCAACAAATCCCCAGAAAGCGTCCCCGCTACGAAACTTATTTGTTGTATTCATAGATTTATTGTAATGCCTAACTTGAATGATAAGGACCTTCCAACGACTAAAGTGCATACCTACCTAATCAATCCCGTAAATTGTGTTCCCGCGATTTTACTACGTAACCTATCTCGAACGAAACTAGCTTAGAACACAATTCAAATTTATATCAACGATCGTGAGCACTTGTATGGATGGACCTTGGTCCGTTACAGTTAGATACTCTGTATGCTTGAGCTATTATTACGCACTACCTAAGCTATTATTTTGTAACGACTATAAAACAGATGCTGAATGGGTGAAACTTGAATGCTACGATAGGTTAATTAGCATAAAATTAGCATTTCCCAAAGAACCGTCGCCAAATGGGTTAGCAGTGCAGAGCGCTCGGCGCAGCACGATATTGCGGAGGCCAGCCTCTCGCTATTTAACGCCTCTATTAACATACATATTTATAGAGACACCACCATGACCTCAGCCGACCACTAGCCGCGCAACTGTCGCCGAATTCATTGTTTTCGCGGCTACACTCGCTTTACGATTTGAATAATTCAACTCTGAGCTGAACATACGGCAATAGATTACTTACGCCTACTAATAACGTGTCCGATTGCACTCCTTTTGTAAGCGCTTTGGCGCTCTCATTTGCCTTATAATGTGACCCTGGAAAAGCATTATTGGCTTTTAGGAGTTACCGTTGTATTGATATGTTTCTTCACATTAGCATAAAAGAAAGTTTTTGTGCCAAGTAGGGTTTTAGTAGGTATGAGAAAAGAGCCACACAAGCAGGCATATCACTCCAGCGTTTTCTGGACACAAACAATAAATAAGCTTAATATTATGCGTGTATCGTAGGAAATAATAAAACCATTCTTTGCCAGCTATTTATAAACCTTCTTAACTCTCCGGGATAATGCAGAGAAAAGGGATCACATTTCATCACATTTGTTTCAATTTTCTCTTACTAAAATAAAACTCATGTCCGAGGGTAAACATTAAGGACGCGTCCAAGGTTTGGAAATAAAAACGACTTTCAATGTATATTACATTACCTTTTTTCATATACCTAACTTCCGTAGGCTTATCAAACGTACTAATTATTAAACTAATTTAATATAAACTTCCACTGAAGTACACTGTAAACTGATCTAACTATGATTAAAAGTTGAAGCGAACATTACTAATTCGATTATTCAAGTTTCTCGAATCGTTTCACGAATCTCAGAGCTTAAATAAAGTTTATGGTTTGCTTTCGTAAGTGAATCCTTGTTATACATTTATAAATTAAAAAGCAGAGTTAAAATGAAACGATTAATTTAGAAAACGTAAAGAAAAGAATTTGTACCTTTGCCCGCAACACGAATCCTTAGGGACGCATTGTATTTCACGACCTTTTGAATATGATACCTTCACGGAGGTGAAAATGTAATCCCCGAAGTGCAAGAGAGCATATCGTACACGTACTTGCTCGTTTCATATCTAAGACGTGACCGACTTCTGAATAGGTATCTCCCACCTAGACTCCAGTGAAATAAGATAGTCGCGCGAGATTTAGGCTCACTACGCTACTCCAAAACACGTTTTAATCGAATTACATTTCATCTAGGTATAACGACTTAGCAACAGTTTGTTCCATTTACGATTCACTTAAGCAGTAAGTGATAATGTACGCATATTCTTGAAACAATTCATTCGAGCGACATCACTTAAATCGTCCAGCAAACGTTTCGAACTAGTACACTCGACACACCAATCTTACATCGTTATTAACCCTTGTATGTCCCCACTGTTGGGGCACGGGTCTCTTCTTGCATCGCAGGAAGGTTAGGCCTTACTCCACCACGAGGGCCAAGTCTGGGTTGGTAGACGATTGTAAGGCCTTACATACTTGCACACTAATCAGTTACTTACGTTTAAAACGATTTTGCAGCAAAAATGTTGACCTGCTGCCGACTGTACTCTTGAAATGTGGAGTCAGTCAAAAGAACTTTCAACCGTAGCTAAAATAAAGTGGTCGATCTTTTAATTTTAGCTAAAATGACCAATTCGATGTAATTCTGGTATAATTAAGCAGCCGACAAGTGGTCATAGATGATATGATACAAGATTAGGTATACGTGTTACGAGTGTCGTAGTGAACCCGTGAGATTTGCCGCTAAAACAAGTTACTTGAATCACTTAAACGATAAAATAAAAAAACTACGGTTTTGTTCAACAATTTCATTTGCTACATAGTTGCTGCACATTCATGTGAGTAAAAAATAACAACCAAAAATAATAAGTTTCGATTGAGAAATATTTTATTTATTTTCTTCAGCAAATATTAATTTCATTACTACCCCTAAGGTAAAAACACGCCCAGTCGTCTTAAATTACCGTGGCAGCAACTCAGTTACTTTCATCAATTAGCGACATCCTGCTAGGAAAAGAAAAATAAAGCAGGCAAGAGACGAAATAACAAAACACCATCATTGAGATGTTGACGTGAAACGGCAGAAAGACACATCAATCAGATTTAGACGACTTTGTTTTCTTTGAGCCGGAAATTTTTGAGTCGCCCACGCTGCGATTAGGCGGATCGGTGGTTTGCGTGATACCGACGTGTAATTGAATTGGGACCGACATCAAATGGAATTATTCTTTGTGACACGAAACATTCCGATTACCCACTACACTACACAGCAACTCGACACTCAGTTTATATTATTATCCACGTTTGTTCAACTGAAACATAATACGTTAGGCCAAAATCGGCCATTTTTCTAAGAGCCTCTCGAGAGCAATGAATAAGGGTCCATGAAGAAATTGTTCAGGCTCGGCAAGGAAGGAGCTTACTAGAATGAAAAACATATTAGGGTTACTTTATCACATAAGTACAGTCTGTTATAAATAGCTTTTAGAATATACCTCGGGCTCTAGAGTAGGCTTCGGTTTTCGCCGAAAGCACACGAGTGTAATACTACTTTCTGCTCTGTATACAATTTTCTTCACTATTTTGAAAAGTTTTCGAAATTAAGTGTCATATTAGTTTCAATATTTCTATTACACGTATATATCCGATTCTATCCTATAGTAGCCGAGGTATATTATAAAAGCTAACCGACTGTAGGTATCTACGTTACTTATCTCTGTGGCGCAGCGGTAGCGCATCTGCCTATTATGCGAGGGGTCCCGGGTTCGAACCCCGGCTGGGGATAAGAAAAACCTAGGTCTTGGATGTTTGTATGATGTTTACATGTTTGTGACGTCGTTGTTTCTGGTTCCCACGACACATGGTTTCCTAGTGTGGGGTCAGAAGCAATGTATGCACCCGTATGTACATGTTATGTTATAATGTTATCTATTAAAAATTATTCATGAAAGACGTTTGTAGATGTGTGTATGGATATACTAACGAATTCGAATTGACTTACTTTCCAAGTACTCTGCAGGTTTAAGATTCTACTAGGTCCTCAAGTTAAAATTTTGTTAGTATCGTAGGGTAAACATATCCTGCGTCACACCGAAAGCAAAAGTAGGAACCAACAACAACAACCACTTCATGGGCATTGTCCTAAATATTGACCATAATTACAAAATATACTTCATTTTAAAGGTACAAGGTTATTGAGTATAATTTATAAATTGATAATATGTACTGAATTTTTGTATTTAAAATGGATGAACGGGCTGTCTGCTTGCATCTGTCGATTTTGATAATAATTATGCAGTTCCAATATCACATAACTATGGATTAGGCTATTTTAGTGTATCCACATTAATTTGCAGCATGTGGCTCCTAAGTAACAAAAAAAAATTCAATGGAAATGGTATATTCGTATACAGCTGTACCTCCATGTGCCTCATTGACTATAGTTATTGTTACTTCCTCTTCCTAAAGCTGGGATCTCACGATTTGTTCACGCACGGCCGACAACCACGCTACCACGACTGCTACGCACTCCGCACCAGCGCGCAACGCTTCCCTTCTAACGGTGCGTGTCCGTCCGCGGTTCAAGTCCGTTTTAATCATATAAGTACGTATACTGAAATATAATTTGGAGTCTGGATATGAAACTACATTTGCAGATATTTTATTAACCTCCTCATTACGGATATCAGGCCCAAATCTGGACGACGATGAGAAGAGATGTTTTAAAAACTTATCACACAGAACTTATCTTTCGCCAGCTGAACTGGTTCTTGACTACAGTAGCAACCTCGAAGATGATATTCTTCTTTCTAAGTACCGATCAAGACAACTTCAGAAATACTCTTATCGAAATGGGGGCAGCCAACTGGCGACTGACTTCAGAGAGAGAGAGAGAGAGAGAGACATTTATTTGAAGCCACAAAGATACAATACACATAACACACATAACGATATTAAAATAATACAGACAAATAAGAAAAGAAAGAACAAAGAAAAATATTATATAACAAAGAATACGATAACACTTCAATAACACTGTACTGCACAAGTGACTGTTAGCACCCGCACCGCGTTCGTTGTGCAGATGAAAACCATAACTATTAAGTGGCTAAAATGAGACTTACACAGAATAGGGCAAAAGTGGATTTCACCGGCACCATTGCTACTAACTATGTCGGAAGAGTCGGAGACAAATGATTTTTTTGAATAGATTTTTAGAACGGACATCGTTCATACTATCGTTCCAAAAAAGCAAGAGTGGATGTGCCACATCCTGATATTGTATATCAACACAATTTATTCATAGGAACTTACAGTAATGCAATCAGGGCCAAAAATGTTGGCTGTAGTAAACGATGCTACAGAACGCTTGAGCTTCGGCGTAGTATTTCTCACTTTACTTCCAATAGTTCGGTTTAGACAAACAGCGGCCAGGAAGTTCTAAAAGAAATGTTCCCACCGCGTGCAAAATCATAATGCCGTGCATATGATTAGTAAAGCACAAAAAATTTGAAACTAATATGACAGTAACTTCTTTGAGAAGTGTGATGTTAACAAGTATGCAAAATGTTTTAATCCTTTTAACTCATAAATTTACAATGTTTGAAGTAATTCGTTTTCGTTTGCTTTCTTCAATAACATTTAAAACATAAACACAATCATTTGAAAACAAAACATTGCTATTTTATTGAGAGTAAAAGTGTAGGGTCTGACGAAAAAATCGTTTTTCACCGCTTACTTTCCCATTACCTATTATAATAAAACAAATTTTAATGTCAATAAAGACATATCTAAAATTTACAACAATTGGAAATCCAAAATAGTTCAAAATAGGCCTTTGTTCATTTACGAATCAAGGGGCATCTGTGGACAAACATGTTAGATAGTACGCACTACTATTTAAGCTATCTCATTTGGCTCTATTTTCTGCTACTGCAACTGAGAGACTAATAACAACCTTATACGAATACAATTAGAATTCAAGTACCTAATCAAGTTGAAGTAACGCGATCCAGTTTGGTATAGATTTATGACACATGTACCTACATAAAAAAAGGAAATTACGCTGAGTGCGAGATTTTTGTCAGTGACCTATAAAGGTCAAGCAGCAGCAGCAATCTTGACTGCTTCGCACCATTGCAGTGGACACCTCTGCCCTTCCCGTGGTAAAGCTGAGCCGGGCCCGCCTGTTGCCCGCGGCACTATTGACCTTCTCGGAAAATTTCTACCACTTTATCGCACCGTGGCTGTGCTTGATTACCTGTTTGTTGAGGTTAAATGTCCGGATAAAGGTTAAAAACTCGCAATTAGCTCATAAACCAAGTACAACGTAACGTACAAATGAGTACTAATATAATGACAACCGTTTCTTCAGCATCAATAGTAAAACTCTTACTTTCTCTGAGATCTTTTACACTTTGAATAAAAAAATTGTAATAGACACGAATTTTAAAGAGTATGGATGGATGGATGGATGGATGGATGGATGGATGGATGGATGGATGGATGGATGGATGGATGGATGGATGGATGGATGGATGGATGGATGGATGGATGGATGGATGGATGGACGGACGGACGGACGGACGGACGGACGGACGGACGGACGGACGGACGGACGGACGGACGGACGGACGGACGGACGGACGGACGGACGGACGGACGGACGGACGGATGGATGGATGGATGGATGGATAGATAGATAGATAGAGAAAACTCTATTGCACAACCAGAAAAATATTATAACCATGATTCCACCATATAAAGAAATAAAGACATTTATGATAACAACAAGACACATCACAGAAACAAAATAAACAGATAAATTTAAAAACCTATTTAGAGGCTAAAAATTTCACCCATGCCGGGATTCGAACCCGCAACCTCTGGCTATCCGTACCAGCGCTCTACCAATTGAGCCAATGGGCGACTCACGGCATCAGTGAAATTTCGAACCTCTTTACAATATTCTCTGTATTACGTACAGGAAGCGACATCTGACTTAAGCAAATTGCATTACTTACAGCCCCGACTACCTACTTTGCAGTTAGGTTTTAACATCGGAACGATATCACTGTACCCACATGATTACACTATTTTTATTTTTAATGCACTAACCCGTGCTAAGGAACAAATTTAAAAACCTATTTAGAGGCTAAAAATTTCACCCATGCCGGGATTCGAACCCGCAACCTCTAAATAGGTTTTTAAATTTGTTCCTTAGCACGGGTTAGTGCATTAAAAATAAAAATAGTGTAATCATGTGGGTACAGTGATATCGTTCCGATGTTAAAACCTAACTGCAAAGTAGGTAGTCGGGGCTGTAAGTAATGCAATTTGCTTAAGTCAGATGTCGCTTCCTGTACGTAATACAGAGAATATTGTAAAGAGGTTCGAAATTTCACTGATGCCGTGAGTCGCCCATTGGCTCAATTGGTAGAGCGCTGGTACGGATAGCCAGAGGTTGCGGGTTCGAATCCCGGCATGGGTGAAATTTTTAGCCTCTAAATAGGTTTTTAAATTTGTTCCTTAGCACGGGTTAGTGCATTAAAAATAAAAATAGTGTAATCATGTGGGTACAGTGATATCGTTCCGATGTTAAAACCTAACTGCAAAGTAGGTAGTCGGGGCTGTAAGTAATGCAATTTGCTTAAGTCAGATGTCGCTTCCTGTACGTAATACAGAGAATATTGTAAAGAGGTTCGAAATTTCACTGATGCCGTGAGTCGCCCATTGGCTCAATTGGTAGAGCGCTGGTACGGATAGCCAGAGGTTGCGGGTTCGAATCCCGGCATGGGTGAAATTTTTAGCCTCTAAATAGGTTTTTAAATTTGTTCCTTAGCACGGGTTAGTGCATTAAAAATAAAAATAGTGTAAACAGATAAATTGTCATAATATGAGCACAACGGAAATAAACGAAATGCAAATAAAAGCAACAAAAAAAAACATAATTTAGCCTGTGGTAGGTATGTCTAAATTGCCACAAAAGGCAACTGACGCAGCGTTGAGCTAAGTGAGTGAGGCCTCAGCGCCGATTTTCGGTCAGTGCCTGAGGTAACCGATAATAGCGATATTAAGCATTACATTATTTAAAGCTGAGAAATAGTCTCCCCATAACTTTGGTAAAACCTACTCCTAAAAATCCCTTCCCATCACACCACTTTCTATAGCTGTTCCTTCACTGTACAGGCAGTCTGATTATGAAATGCCTTACCCGTGAAGGTGCGGAAAGCCAAATCCCTTCCTATTTTATTTAAGTCTATGTTAAAGGAGTTCTATCTCACTAGTACACTGTAACACTGTAGTAGTCCGTAATATTGATCGGTCGTTGTGTGTTTTTTTTATGTTTTTTCAATATGTATATTTTGTTAAGTGTTTATGTATTTATATAGGTAATAATATATATATTTTATTATGAGTATTTATGTAAATTATTTCTATTTATCTGTTGTTAACTATATGTACACTGTTGTTTAAGCATGTATTCATTTATTTTAATCTTGTATATTGTAGGTAGGTACATCTACTTCCTTCTCCAATATATTAGTCCAGTCCATCCAAAGTTTGTCTGGAAGAGATCACTTTTAGTGATAAAGCCACCGACTGTACTCTTAGGTTAAGAAATATCTGTGTAATTTCCATTTTTATGTACAATGTAAAGTGTTCTATATCTATCTATCTATAGTACTTTCTACCCTTCAACGGTCTTGCTAAATTTTCAGTAATCTATTGTTAACAAATCAGTTTGAAGTACACGATAGCAATATATTGATGTTTTTAAATACACCTGGTATATCACAAATAGAGAAGGCTCTCTTTTTATGTTACCTTAACCAGATTATTTAGAGGCTGAATTTACAAAAATAAACTGAAAGAACAAACAAATGCTTTCATCACTATTCACGTAAAATTAGCATAAATCTATCGATTATATCGATTTGGTTAAGTGAGGAATGTTCTGGTACCGAGCTACTTTTTTATCGACGACTTTTGCTGCCAACTTTTGTAATCATATTTCAATTAAGGTGAGCAGTCAAATAACCATATACAGTCCCGTTTATATGGAATTTTTAGTACTTAAATGTATTATTGCGTCACATCGATACCTACTTATAGTTAAAACTTTATTAACTTAATTGAATTTCGTTATTGCTTTATCGGGCTTCGAGTTCAAAGTGGCAAGCGATTACTTCATACCCGAGGGTAAAAAGGAAAAGTTTCAATGTCTTTTACATTCCCTGTTTAAAAAATGCATTTTCCTATTTGATCGTATTTCAGGTCTGTATAAGAAAAACGAGCCGAGAAGTCGACACAGGCATGCTATAAAATGATCTCGATCCACACACGTCCAAATAGCAGAACGGAGTTAGGTGAGGCCATAAAGCTTGACGTCAACGTCAGCGCTCTACGCGGAACGTGCGGAGGGTATTCAACGCCATGTGAATTAGAACACCAGTGTGTTTAGGGTTCAGATCAGGCTTGAGTATGAATTCAGCGCCCGACTGAGGATAATTTAATCCTCCATTCATGGAGGTGCGAATTTGTGAGTGCGTAATGGAGGGCGCGGCACCCCCGTCCCCCGCACGCTCCGCCCCCACCCCGCCGTCTCCCTCTCTCCGCGTAGGGCCCAGCGGCCCTCTGCGATGACGTCAACGGCCCACCGTTCCTCCCGATTATAAATAGCCACGCCGATAGCACGCCACAGGTTTTGGACCTTCTTTTTCTGGGTGTTATTATTCTCTGAAAATTATACACCTAACGCGGCTAACACGCGATTGATAGTTTCTACGAACGGGTCATAACGTTTCAGTGATTGTTGACAGCATTACAAATCAACGCACAGTTTCTATCTAAGACATCTAAGACAGTAATTTTAGTATCGTTTGACAGATAATCTTGCACTAATTTGACAATACTTAAATAGCTTTACGATAACTAAATGCAAGAAATAATACTTTCCGCGCTGGTCGTTGTCTTGATTTTACGGAGACGCAAATATACCGGAAGTTATCACTTAAAGTACTAGATTATGAACAAAAGGAATTTTATGAATTTCAAAAAGATTTCTTAATAATGAAATGTAAAAAAATATTATAAGTAATCTTTGGCAATTCTCAGCCAATTGTCAACGAATGCCTTTTGAAACTGCTAAATTAGACAGAAAGGCGACCTATTTTTGTACTACCATGACCAGACATAAGAATAACTAAATAATTTGTAATTTATCGCATTATTAACTAAGCGGTTCGCACCGAACAAGCGCGCAAAGCTGACAGAAAAAATGCTTTACTATGTCTAGTCAAGAATCAATCGATAACACCTCTAGCAAATTAAAAAATATGAAAACTGCTGGATACCGATCGATATAAGACAGTCATAAGTTATAAAGCAGTGAAAAGTCCTGAGACTAACAAAAGTTGTACAATTTAATAAAATCCTTGATTGTTTATTCAATGAGGTACTAACTTTGTTATTCGTCGCCGTTTATCTTTTGTTATGAATAACAAGTTACCATCACACCGTGTTTACCTGTAAGTAAATACCTGCTTGCCGAGTTGACCCAAACTGTTAAGAGGCTAAACTTTGTCCTTAAAACATCCGCAGTTAGAAAGATGCATAAGGTACCTAAGACTTAGACCACGGCTAATTTGTTTTTATTGTGAAACTTTGCACATTCTCCGTGAACCCGCACATAAAGTTAACGATACCTAGCGATCCCTCTTTTTGTAAAATGATGATTGTGGTGGTGTTGCTGGCCATCACTATTCCATTTATGTCAGTGCACTGAATACTAAAAGCTGGGAACAGCTGAACCTATTTGGATGGGGTTTGGCGCGATGGATAGAGCAATTTTTTGAACATTAACTTAGTAGTTTTTGAATAGCAACATTAGTAGGTATCATTACCGACATGTCATATTGCTAAACATCATTGACGGCCTAGGTGGCGCAGCGGTTTGGCACGCTGACTGTGCAACCAAAGGTCTCGGGTTCGATCCCCGGCCGGGTCAAACTAGGAAACGAACTTTTCCAGTTTGTCTCGGGTCTTGGATGTTATCTATGTATTTATTGTATTAAATCTATCGTCGAGTTAGCACCTATAACACAAGTCATTTAGTTGTACTTAGTATAGGGCTAACGAGATCTGTGTAATATGTCCATGAATATTTATTATTTATTATTATTATTAATACTATCATGATTTTTTTTATATATGTCACGAGCTCACTTTTATCATGAAATGTGCTTTAACAGCACATTTCATGAGGTTTCGTGCGTAATGTAGTATATTTTTTTTACACAACTCATAATATTGGAACGGACCCAGAGGGCGGGCTGACAGGAAAGACGCTTGTTTAGGTACTGGGTTATATAGGTGATAGAAAGTATTGGCCAAGTAGTGCTAGCTTCCACCGTCCTTTGTTTACTGAGCTACGTATGACTTTCTATGGTTTTTCTGTGTGTTATACCTCTATCCGGATCATCTTCAGTGCAACCATGCTTATCTAAACAGCTGAACAGATTGTAACGAACCTATTTAGTCCAAATCTCACGCCCACAAAGCTAATCTTAACACCCACAAATACTAATATTGTAAAGAGGAAAAGTTTGCAAGTTTATTTGGAGCTACTTTAAAGAAAGCGTTTTTATTTCCACGATTCACTCATCAATATTAAATACTTGACATGAATCGATAACGAAATTCAACGAACGACAACATCACAGCCATTTCGTGTTTCTGCAAAACTAGAAAAACGTTTCATTATTACTATTATACTTTATTGCACACGAAACATTTAACAGGAAATTACATAAGAAGTAACATGTACAATCTCTGAAAGAGATTTCTTTCAGCAAACCTTAGAGTAAACGTTTTCTCTCTATAGGGGACCGTCCAGCGAAGCTAGGACAAGCAGCCCCTATGTTTTTACACCCGAGGTTCGCGTCGCGTTTCCGTTAACCACGGATGCCATACTTGGTTGGGGAATGGGGAAATAATATAATGTTAAATGTTAATTTACGAAAAACTGTTGTAAGTATTCTAAGAAAAACTGTTATAAATTTTGTGGCATGTTGGGGAGATGTGAGTGCGCAATCGCAACTGGCTTTTTCCATCGCATACATAAAGCGCGCAGGCGATGTTATTTATTGCGAAATGTTGTAAATGACGTAGTTGCTTGATTGCAAATTCCATCTGTGCCATTGTACAAGTTTAAACTTTCTTAAATAATTAATGTTATCATGGTATAAATGTATGTTTGAAGATAAATGTTAAGGAAATGTAGTAGCAGTAATGCAAATGTAATGCAGTAACTGTACACTCTCAACCAAAATATAAAAACAAATATATTTTCTTATTGTCCATAATTTCAACGCGATCCACAGCAGATTGACAATTTGTAGCGCTGGTGGGATATATGAATACCTCAGACACTCAGATTTCTAATTTAACCGAAATAGGCTTCAAGTATAAAAGAAAAATTTATTTATTTATTTATTTTAATTTATTTTAAAAATCGGAAATTTTATTGGAATTTGAAACATTTATTTGAAGTTTTTCTATTTATAGATACCATACTGGAGAAACGTTTTGCTGTTGGTTATTTTAACAATATGTTGTATTTATTACTACATTCATGAGTCCCATAATTACGCTTGAAATAGTTCGCTTTACATTCTGCTCTAACCATACTTACAACATACCCCAGATATTATATCGAAAGTATAATCTTATTTCTAACCGCGGCCACTAACAAAAGATTAACGATGTTATGCTAGCGCAAACTAGATTTTTTGTCGCTAACTAAAACGTTAACTTCGTTACGAATTAAAGCTTTGGCGCCCACCACCTTATCTTATTCTAAACGAATAGAAGGAACTTTGTGTGTGTGAGTTGTGTAGGTACACAGCGATACGGTTTTCATCGCTGTTTGAGGCTCGCTATACCAACTAATGAGCCGGCGCGGCGGCTCTTATCGCCTGGTCGCCGCGTAATGCTCGCTCTACAAAATTAAAATTTAGCGGTTTTATACCTTGCGGGGGCTGAAAATTTATTGTTAAATGGACCGCTGCGTGATTTTATTTTCCGTTTTATATCTTAGCTGTACACATTACGTCCGTTCATACTTTTGTTTTAATGTTTTTAATCAAAACGCGCGTCATGCCCGGTCTGTGCTCGCCGTTCATAAAGCTGCGGCGGATTGGCGCAGTCACGCCAACATGATTGAGACCAAGCGCGATGCAAGCGCACCTGACACCTAGGTACCTAAGCCCGAGACTTGTACATTCTTATTGTGCGATAAAAGTCCGTTATGTCTTGTATGAAATTTCGCATTTTTACCTAATAAGATTATTTTTAATAAAATGTAAAAGCCCGACCTTTCTGCGCCTTAATGTGCTCAAACATTATTTTTGTTCTCTGTGTAGTTGATTGTGACCCCGCACAGTCAACGGCACGACGACCTTTACATGCGCGCACTCTACACAGTTATATACATATTACGGGTAACAAAGAAAATGTAAAGGTTGATCAGCTGTCCACTGTACTATAGATTAGATTAGATAAGAACTCTTCATTCCATACCTACCTATCGATCTTAATTCAGCCTTTTTCATTGCAGGTGTACAATTGGAAGCATCTAAGCGTAGCCATAAAAAGACGAGGGAATCATTGAGCACAGAAGCTGGTATTTTAAAGCAGTTTCCCCGAGCGGAGCAGAGGTCGACGGATAATGTGGTCGGGCGGCAGCCCAGTGTGCGCGCGCGTCCACCCGTGTACTTAGAGTGCGGCGGCGCATGCGCTGCAGGCGCGGCCGGGGCGCGGTGAGGATGCTGGTGTGCTGCGTCACCACGGTGCTGGCGGCGCTGGCGCTGCGCTGCGCGGCCGAGCCCGCCGGCTGGCGCGAGCGGCCGCGCGCCGCGCCCGAGCGCGCGCCCGCCTGGCAGGACCGCGAGCGCCCGCTGCACGACCTCTTCGAGCCCGAGCGCGCCCGACCGCCCGCGCCGCCGCCCGCCTTCTACACCGAGCGGCGGCGCTCTCGCGCCCTCAGCAAGCGCGGCCCTCAGATACCCTCGCAGATCGCAAGCCAAATGATGCTGCGCGCTCCCAGATCCAGCCGGCCTTACGATGTACCCCAAATAGGTGAGTGGCACAATTATTATTCTATACTGTGTGTTAATTTACTAACGCCCTCCCCGAAACCAATCAGCACGAATATGTTTGTGCGGCGTAAGTCAACAGCTTCGGAGATATTGAGGTTTGATTTTTTGCTTTCATTTTGCATATTTTATCATAAATACATCTGGTTTCACATGCCGAACATTATAACTAGAGGAATTTTCAAGGTTTCTGCTAGAAACAAATTTGGAATTTAGCTTATAACGCAGAAATTGACGCCCTTACGTAACACCCTGTATGGTTACGTTGCTCTGTGTAGAACTATGCGGGAGCAATTTGCCAGGCGGGACCGCTTCGCCTACGTGTTTACGAGGCAAGTGGCCGGCCCTCGTTCTCTGTTCATTTATGTGGCAGGCTGGCAGATGGTAGGTCGGACACGCGTCACCCCCGGTCCGGATTTCCGATGATCGCCACCATTCAGCGTCTGTGTGGGCTGCCGGTATTGACGTCTATAAGCTCAATTATTCGTAGTTCCTTGAGTCTAGAAATTAACAATTACCCCTACCGTACTCATTCTGCATCCTCGCACACAGGCTAAACTCCACTCGTAAACATTTACCATCTAACATTAATGTAACTCAGCTTCGTTTGAATACGTGAATTTAATGTTTTCGTACTTCGTCGGCGACGACATTAATACCAAATAACATGACATGAGATGTATCGCTAAATCAATAAGAAGAAGACAGACTTTACATGACTTCAAAAATACATAAGTAATAAGATCAGTTTTTTTTTTATAAAATAAGTAAGCTTATTTAGCTTACGTCTTGTAAGTATTTTAAAAGTTAAATAGTAAAAATCTTTTATCTAATGAGAATTTAATTTATTATATTTGTGATTAAATGTAATAAAACTTCATCTTGGATATAAAACATAATTCGTCGTCGTCAGGCTATACTAGTGGACATAGCCTGCATAGCATAGACATAAAACATAATACCTATATGCGTAGGTTGCAGGATATAGAACTGTAATCTTTTAAGGCATATTAAATTCTAGCTTCTGTCCACGACTTCGTTCACGAAGAAATTTAGATATATATTATTCCAGGATAAATACCAGAATAGAATCTAAGTCTGTGCCAAATTTCATCCCAATCCGTTCAGCCGTTCAGTTCTGTTGTGCTTGAGTAACAAACATACATATACAAATATTTTCACATTCATAATAAAATCTTAGATAGCCACATTAATCATATTACTATGAATAAAGTAATTAGAGTAAAAAGTAAAAATAAGAAAACTAGATCAGTCGACAGTAATTTATAAGCCTTTACATGTTTATTTACCTCGCGCACCAAGGGTTCAGGAATACCATTAATAATTCGTACTAATAATAGTGATCTGTGTAGAACTATACTTATTACTAATTATACTAATTTTCACTAAATATACTTTTTATTAAAAAGACACCTGTATATCACTATAAATAGATAAATAACTTAAATCGGTATATATACGATATTTTAACTCGTGTTTAAACTTACTAACATAATTGTAAGTAATTTTTTGAGTCGGTGCCAAGTTGCATTCCCGATATATTACTATCTTTTGCTTACTTATTATAGTATCAGCTTATTGCTTGTTTGGACATTTGACCATAGTAAGACATATTCGGTGAAAGTCTCAATCAGCTAGACTGAGGGACTGAGGGCGCAGGCTTAGTAATAGGATCCCCTTACATCCCCCGTTATTAAAAAGAACACTACAAAATATCGCTATATTTTGTAAATTTCAAAGTTCTAGTTACCGAGCGGGACCCAACAGTCTGGCAACTCGGTTTGAAGTGCTTAAATAGCCGTTCTCTACGAAAAGGTCTACGTTTCGTGATCATTAAAAGTTATGATAGTCCCCTGCCCCCGAGCTATCTAGTTAATGCTTTTCTTTCAAAATATTCCGCTAGTTTTATGAATGTGAAACTTTGGACTTTTGGAAAGCAGAACACTTAATATTCTGCTTTATTAAATTTGGCACAATAGAACAATATGCACGATCTAAAACTCACTTCAACAACGTTTCTAATAAAACATGGCTCTTAGTTCAACACACATTGTTTTTTGTAACAAAATAGCTACATACCACACACGCAACTTATTACTAGATAAAATCAACTTATGTATCTAACATCAATTTGCTTGCTTCGTTTATTATATCGAATTTTTTGAAATATTTTTTGCACTTTCGTTATCATAAGTGTTTTTTAGAGATATTAATAAATATTAATTAATTAATTAATTAATTAATTCATTCATTCATTCATTAGTTAGTTCGTTCATTCGTTCGTTCGTTCATTCATTCATTCAATTTTAAAGCGAGAGTGGATGTGAAATTAAATATTTCATTCACAATACACACATAATTAAGATATTAAATTATACACAGATTATTTCAAAAAATTCAGATCCTTATTACTTAATCAGATCAAATATCAAAAATTCAATTATAAGATTATTACCGATTACAATGTCAATTAACAAACAATAATTATGTTTAAATTCACGTAAAGTAATGAAAACACCAAGTTAAATTTTATGAAATTTGAATAACAATCGATGGCACTTGTATGTCCCCACTGCTGGGGCACAGATTTCTTTCTGCTTCGCAGGAAGGTTAGGCCATACGTACCATGGAGGCCAAGTCCGGGTTGGAGAAGGATTGTAAGACAGTGGCGGGCCTTACTGTCAGCCGCCCATAAGGCCTTAGACTCTGCCAAACCCCTGTTTCACGAAGTTCTTTCATCGTAGTCTGTACATGTATGGCTTGCTTTGCCCATAGTCATAGAAATATAATGTTTACAACATATCGCGAAGTATATAGTTTTGTTATGTAGAACAAACACCTAATAAATCTCCCATGTAGAACAGATTATTGTCCAAGAAGCTGCTATTGAATGCTGATAACAAGCCTAGCCTGCCAAAGTTACTGAAAAAGCTGCCTTTAGCCCTATTCAAAAGGAAGTTACACAAATGGCTTATAGGAAAATGTTTTTATTCAGTTCTAGAGTACCTACCTCGATCAGAAAGACATACAATCTATTTAATAACGACAAAGAATATACAAGACGTTGTAAATATAATTATCTTGTAAATAATAATATATTTTGTCATTGTAAATAATACTTTTTAATAATAATTTCATTAATTTTTTTTAAGTGAATTGAAGAAACATATATCCTAGCTACTTTTAACTATGTACCACTTTTCATGCAAATAAACAATTTCGTTTCAAAACACGGTCGGTGATTAACTTTGCTTTAGCTTTCTGAGCATCTATTCCCACGGATTTGAATTCAACCGTTATATATAACAGATTCTGTCGTGCTGGAAGTCGAAGTAGAAGCTTTAGGCCCCGGCACGTCATTGATGTCCACACCCTCTAATATAAGAAAGTGTTGTGCAGCAAACGCCCACTCATCATAATTCTCACGGCCCGTTAGTTTAGGCACATTGTCAATATAACTGCCGACCATTGTTGATACGTGTGACGAACGCTACGCTGACAGTCGCGTTGCCTGCGTGGATAATGTTGTCCAACGTACAGTGTACACGCACGGCAGGCACGTTTGTCAACTGAATGTTCACGTTAAAACAGCGAAAAGGGTTTTAATCGTTAAGATTAGTTGACAAATATAGTTCTGCGCATGAGCCCTTATGAAACTTGCTCTTTGTTCAACATACACGGATTTATTATGAAAATATAGCTACACACACAAATTATTACTTGCATCGATACACTATCCATGACAGACTCTACGACGGCCCAAAAAATAAATCACTAGTAAATTAGTAGTAGGACAAACCTATTAGTGCATATTTTCCATATTTGCCATATTTACCTATATGCCCTAAATGTTCTGAGGCTCGCGCACTTGTGCGCTACGATTTTTTCATTTCATTGAGTCCATAATATGATATTTATATTTCAAGTTCAACAATCCGGTCGTAAATTAGTAAGTAGGTTTGAAAATATATGGTAGGTGTACTTTCGTATGAAATAAAGCTTTGGCGTCACGTAAATTAATTACGTTTTACGACCTGATGAAAGTGATTCTAAGGAAACTACATAAGGCAATCATAAAATTCCCGGATCTTGTAAAAATTCTGATCGTGGAAGTTATAAAAACTGTAATGCATATTTGATTAATTCGACAGGGAAATATATGATTGCAGTAGCTGTCCGAAAATCTAAAATAGCATAAGGGACAGACTATTGTTGTTATGACACTTTTTAGATTATGTTAAAATTAATCTTACAAGTAGCCGTTGTTAATTGAATCATGGTTGTAATTCTTTTTTTTCTGGCAGTGCAATAAAGTGTTCTCCCGATTTTTGTGGGGCATTTTTTGTATCACGTTACTCTATAGTTACTATATTTTGGCAAATTATATTACTTATTATTATTATATTTAAAAGGATGTCCTAGTAGTAAAGGAAATCTTTAAATATGATTGTTATCTTTTTATCTCTCCAATGGAATTTGATTTTTTTGTCGTTGTGAGTCTATTTCTACCTCCGACCCTGACACCTACAACGGTGCCGAAATATCGGTATCTTAAATAAATTCATCTTCTTCTTCTTCAAGCTATATTATGTAGTCCACTGCTGGACATAGCACTCCCCTAATGAGCGCCATAGTCTTCAGCTTGCCGCATCCAGCATCAGCCGGCAGTTTTTCACAGATCGTCATCCCACCTGGTCGGAGGGCGTCCTACACTACGTTTGGCGATTCGCGGTCTCCACTCAAGAACACGTTTAACTAAATTCATAATCATGGTAAAAATCCAGTTTCCAATTGTTTATGTGCAACCACGAAAGATAAAATAGAATAAAGAATAAATCTGCTGCAACTCATTCTACAAGGCAAAATTCAGGGCCGCAGAAAAACATCATGGCTCCAAAATCTTGCAGAGTGGTTCAGCACGAGAAACATCGAACGTTTCCGAGCCACAACATCACGGAGCAAAATAACCACAATGATAGCAGACCCACAGGAGATGCCACCAAAAAAGAAGAAGAGTTGATATACAAAAACATCACACAAAATCCACATATCGGGCCTATACAGCCATCGTAGTAACTTTTAATGAATAACAAGCTTAACAATTAATGTAGATTAATTTTGTCATGTTGACGTAAAAATATTTGCCTGCTGTATCGACGAGTATAGAAATAAAGGTAACCTTTGAATGTTGAACCGTGCAATGTCATTGACTTTTCGATACAATCGGTACTTTTTTCTGTTACATGAAAAGAATACCTCCAGTGGCATTTAAAAAAATTCCGTCTTCACGACAACTCTAAAAATAAAATTGTCTATCCCGTATACGTGGGGGGATCAAATTAAAATTAGCATCAAGTACTCAGGGTCTGTGATTCGTTGAAGCTGTAATATTATTCCATTTGCAAGACTTGACCCCCGTGGTGGAGTATTGCCTAAACTTTCTGCGATGCAGAAAGAGACCCGTGCCCCAGCAGTAGTGACATACAAAAGGTTTATATCGGTATCGATAATATTGGAGTCCAATATTAGATGAATCATTGACTTTGTACGCTACTCCTCGGTGCGCGAAACCAACACGCACTTGGATGGTTATTTTATGATTTTGAATCTGTGTTCCATAAATTTTTCCATTTTCTCAAAAAATATCAGATATTTCATCGATTTGTTGGTTTTCTGTGTTCAAATTTTTATTTAATATTGCCAAAATTAAGTAGCGGCTCTCACTCTTAGTTTTGTTTGGAGTTTTTATATTTGAAATGTCTCTAAGGACAGTGACCTGGTTTTCCAACGCACCGCGAGGTGGCTGACTTTTTATGTACCTATTTACAGTTCGACAGCCAATGTATGGTTGGCTCTCAACGTGCTTAAACGCTTTTAAAGTCAGAGACTACAATGCTAGCCCATAAAACAGACCGGCCACGTGGCCCATGGGTTCGTTTCGGGAACGGACTAGTTTTGTTTGCCTTGGTATTGTAGGGACTAATCTCGGAAGTATTTACGGATGAGATCTGTCGGAATACCGAAAAGTTAGTTCTGAATACGTCCGAATGAATGAAGACTGCATCATTGGTATAGTGGGTAACACGCCTGATTCTATGAAAACTGAGGTCGTGGGTTCGATTCTCATCGGGGGCCGCCATACCTATACAAATGCTATCATTCCGGGTGTTATCAATGTTTGTGATGCACTTGCCGGGTAACCACAGCATGCGGTATCCTTGTTTGGGACCAGCCCTCCTATTACGTAGCACTCCACTCTATCGAGTGAAGCATTTAGACGATTTAGAAGTGTCAAAAAAATTATGCATTTGACAGCCGGAGTAGCTTAAAAAAAGTAAAAATCAACGTCACTTAACTCAGTGGATACTTACGTAATAATGCCCCAGGTCAAGTGATTGTGTTGCGTAGAAATTATTATTATTTATTACAAAAAATGTCAATAGTTTTTCGTCAAAAGGTGAAGTGGCACGTGAAAATCCGAGAGAAATTTTAATTGTTATATTATGTTAAACTATTAATGTACGTATAGTTATACGTACATTAAACGTATAAGTATCGCGAATCTTTAAGAAATCTAGATCGGGTGATGTATTTAAAACTTTGATTTAAAAATGATTGAATAGATTGGAAGAAATAAAAAAAAATTTATAAAAAGGTTTATACTATATAAACTTATTAAACACGTCTAAAGCGCAATTTTTGGTTAGAGTAGAACGTGTCTCTGCCTACTCTTACAACTAAACGGCTGTGGGTAGAAACGTGAAAATGCAAAACTATCGCAGCTAAGTAATTTATTAATAATTACTTAGCTTCAATAGTTTTAGTAATCGTCTTCCAACTTATAAAATGAAAAAAAAACGTTATTATAAATAAATACGTACATAGTTATTTTTAATTTGCGTTTTTTATTCTTTACAATAAAATTTCAACAATAACATTTCTCCTTCTATCGGACTGCACTGCGCGTGGCGCACTTGACCGGTTTTTTGTGCATAATACCGATTTATCAAGTAGAGACTAACGTCCATGGCATTTCGTACTGTAGTCTTCAGCGGTCAATGAAACTATTAATTAATATTTCTTAATGATTCGCGATATTTATTAGGTTAAATGTGAGGTGTTTTGCTCAAGCAATCCTTGGCAGGTAACTACTTCATATACCGGGGCCAGTACTACCTTCAGATAGATGGCGTTTCAAATGGGGAGCCCAATGGCCCCTGTTATGGCTAATATCTGGATGGAGTGTTTCGAGGAGAGGGTACTTAATACCGGACCGTCGAACGTCAAGCTTTGGAACAGATATGTGGATGACATTTTCTGCATTATCATACGTGGCGAAGAAGAAGTTGAGCAATACTTAATACATCTCAACTACATTCAACCGAAGATGAAATTCACTTGTGAACTGGAAAGGGACAGGGCTATCTCTTTCCTGGATGTACAGATTACGGCAAAACCAGACGGTTCCTTAGGGCACACTGTTTATCGAAAACCGGCACACACTGACCGATACCTGCATGCTTCGTCACATCAACATCCACGTCACCTGCAGTCAGTAATATCTTCGCTGACAAACATAGCCTTCGACATGTGTGACCCTGAGCATCTTGACAGAGAGCTAGATCATGTTCAGGAGGTTCTAGTATTTCCGAAGAATCGTTCGGGAAGCAATTGAAATTAAAAATCACAATAATTTTAACAGAGAGGATGGTTTCAAGCTTTAAAGTACGTGGAATCCAGTGCTAAGTAAATACAAGTCGCGCGCCTTATCACCGGACCTGTCCGTTGTAGTGAGTGTTGTGTGTCGGCCAGCTGCGAAAAATTAATAGTGACCCACAATAATTGACTGTACTCGCCACTTCAGTCTACCCGTGACCACGGCAACTGTAACGCTGCCGAAACGTCGGGAAATAAGGTAATTATGTTTTACCTGATAAATAATCGAGATTAGACCCGTTTAATATATATATCTATTAATTAAGTTCACGTCTGTTTTGAAAATAATAAATGTGGAGTTTCTTTGTTAGTTTCTTCTCCACATAATCTATTAATTGTCAAACTAACAGCTTTGGCGTTCATTAAGTAAACTATTTTTTTTTTGAGTTAATAATTTTTTTTTGTCTTTGAGTTTGAACTTATAAGGAGTTTTAAGAATGAGGTTCTAAAGGCTTAGTTCACTAAGGCTGACATTCAAAGACGAATCCCAAGTTCGCGCTTAGAGCAGTCTTAGCAAAGTAAACTAAAGTCATACTTAGTAAAGCGCCGAAATTTTCGTATTCACATTCGATCGGGAGCCAGAGTTAAGCATGAGCTAAGAGAAGAACTGTCTTAAAAAAAGTCATCTATATTGTCTATTATTTTTTAGTTATGTAGTAAACACAATGCTAATCACAAACTCCAACCAAAACAATACGACAAAAAGGTAGATAACCTCAAAGTGAAGAGAACCAAATGACAGATGACAATTCTAAGTTCACGTAAAGTCACCAATATTGGCTACTTACACTTAGCTAAGTACCATTTCATACTCAACTTGATAAGATTCCATTCTGAATACGAAATATTTCTAAGTACGTGATTTTGATATTTCTAAGACTGGTCTTAGCGTAGTTTTCGTCTCTGAATGTCAGCCTAACTCCTTAGTACTTACTTGTGGTGGCTAGGCCATGGCATCTAGTACTATAATTTGATTAATAGGTATTTAATAGTACGTTGTCAGCCTAGGGGTGAAAGTAACTTATATAAGTCCCGGAGTTTATATGCCAATAGTTTAAGGAACTAATAAGTCTTTAACCCGAGGAATACACAATTTTTTTGTGAATCTACGGAATTTTTTGTACACTGAAAAGTTTTGTATGTTTTCAATAAAGATAAAATTCAATATACACATGAACGTTCATTGATATTTTTTGGGCCTTTTTCATACCCCTTCGTACAGTATCCATTTAAACGTGGTCGTAGGTATATTGTTTGAAATCTCCGAACAAAACATTTACAGAATAGCCTAGAAAAGTCACTTTTGTTTATGAAATGACAAAAAAATTAGCGTGTACGGATATGGCAACATTTTCACTTGCGGCATTGCAATAAAGTTTTATAACAATATTGCGAGTAGTAGGGGCCTTTACCCGTGTAAAACGAGTTATATTCGTAATTCGACGAAACTATTACCGTCCACACGAGGTGACCTTTTTATACATCTTCGATATTATTAGCTCATTCGCTTCTATTTGAGATGTTTTCCTGTCTACCTACACTTATTCGCAAATTCACACATTTTTTCTGTTACCATACATGGCAAGGCTATATGAAAGAAGTTCACAGTAGAAATATTCATTAATATACGGGTGATTAGACCTGTTAAATATATCATGTGATTAAAAATTTCTTTATTTAAGTAAATCAAAATAGATCAAGTAATATATTTGTGTAATATCCACGAATATTCTTACCAGATCTTTCTGAAGATTTGGCCACGTGAAAACTTAATGATATTAATAAAAACACGCTTTCCTAAAAGTAATAGATAGGACCTGTACTTAAAGTATGTGTTTGACTATGCCCATTGCCCATGTTACATTATCTTTTTCAATTGAGGCTGTTTTGCTAACTCGCTGCCTTTCTCGTACACTAAAAAACTGCTTGACTACCGTCAACAGCTTTCAGATGAGCAAAGTGCATACGATAAAACATCTGATACTAAATTAATAGTTTGTGTGCGTTGCCTGTAGTGCCACCACTGTCTATATGTACACGAAGGAAACAGTGATAATAATACTACAGCAATGGCAAAAATATACTTTTGTTAGGCCATAAGTTAGTAGCTAGCATGCTCAGTATAAAAGAGATTTAAATTAAGTACAGCATTCATCTCATTCAAGCCAAAAATAGTTTAAATACGAAAATACTTAATTAAATACATACACACTTGTACGCTCAAAGCAAGACGTTGCGGACACTTGATCAACTAAATCCATATTTATTTAGCTTTGAACAGACATTGATATTGATAAGGGTTCTCAAACTATGTTGAAATTATTTAAATCAATATAAATACAACTTGGTTTCATCTAACCTCCCACTATATGTAATCCAATTACTGATTCGATTTGATTATTCTTCGAGACGAAAGTAACACAGCTTTGTCGTATCACATATTTATTCAGCAAATTATAGTTCATTCGTGCAAAAATAAGGGTTAAAGCGACTCGCTTACTGAGAGCCCTGAAATATACTTGAAACATATTGCACAGTTTATAAACAAAAAACATTGGCCTGTGATGAAATGAGTCATACAGCATCCAGTGGCATCTTCACTCACTATAGATGGGCGAAGGGACCACTAAGAAGCTGCAGTGCCTGGGACATTGTTTTAGATGGTGTAGGGTTGCCCAGCACCTATAAGTTCCTGACAGCTTAGTCGGCCTAGCCCACAAGAAAGTATGTGTGGAGCCAACAAATCCGCGGGTTTCCTCACGATATTTTCTTTCACAGTTAGCGTGTGGTATCGCAAATACAAATTCGCGTAACAAATGTACGTAACTTTGAAATTAAACAAAGTTGTTAGCGAACAAACAAAATATAATACCTGATTAATCGTAACTTCCACTAGCATACAGAATTTCTGTAAGTCTGGGAACCGTTAAGATGGATTTGTTGGTAACCTACGCGTCGTATCCAAAAAGTAAACAGTTATTTTACTATTCTACCTTCAACACCTCAGGTTTTCAGGTGAGAACGACCTAATACCGCTTCCTACAAAAATATATTTCATTGGGGTCAATCAATGTGGTATATTTAGATGTACTTTAAAACAGAGGCTTCTTATCATCTCTAACCTCCTCAGCCCTGCCCTTGAAAATAACAATGGTTTTTTAGTTTTTTTTTTTTGTCAGTTTAAGATAAAAAGCTGGTTTATTTTGTTGCAGTGTAATATTTTTTCACAGAGCCATTACTTACGTAATGACTTCCATTATTTTATTGAGCCTTCAAATGGTTCCCTAAATATTTACGCCGTCGGAAGTCTTTGGAAGCCACGAATACAAAGGAACCGGAATAGCGACAGATTAGACTCAAACAGGGAAGGTTGGCTTGATAGCTATATCAGAGCATCAGCTTTTCCAAAAGAGTATATTTCCACGACCTCACGGCAACAGGTGAGCAGCGGCGCAGCGCGCAGGCGCCACGCACGAGTCGATACCGCGCCCCGCCGCGCCGCGCACGTCCCGCCAGCGCGCTCATTCACACCTGCACACATGCATGCCTTCGCACCGTCCATCCATCATACTCAATACTTACACAATCAACTAAAAGGTAAAAACCTTATTAAAATGGGAAGGTCAATCTGCATGAGTCTCCCATGGCGAATTGGTCGTTTGAATGCATAAAACTGTTTTTGATTCAAAAAGCAAGCAAAATAGAGTATATTTTGTCGGACACCATCCTACTGTACTTTTGAATGTTTTACGTACCAAACTATTGATGTAAATACAATAGTTAAGCTATACTTTAATGAGGTACAATTATTAGCGATCCCACTCCATTATTTTACTAAAGATATTAAACTAAGTCTATTTTTAAACAACTTCCCTTTTCCATGCCTTATTTCCCCAGGAGATTGCCATATCGGAAAAACATATCGGAAGCGTTGTAAATTATGTCAACAAAAATTTCTTGTTACGGAAAATTAGAAGCAAAATTGCCACCAAAATAATAACATAGCCGAATTTCCTGTCTATTTTAGCAGTAAAATAGAAATTCGGCTATGTTCTTATTTTGGTGAAATTTATAGGTTCCTTCTTTTATTACGCTCCTGTTCAATTTTCCTCTTTTTGAACATTATTTGAGCGAAAATCTCAAATGTTGATACCAATATCTCTTTACGTAGTTTATTATTGTTTGCCTAGCTAAATATGACATTTTCTTTCATCAAGGTGATCGACAAATTAGATATTTGTAAAGCGAAGTCCAAATAACTAAGTAAGTTTTACCTAAAACATAATTATATCTTTATTAGGAATCATGCTATCTGTGAAGGCAAACATCGTGAGGAAAGCCGCGGTTTGATAGGCTCCACATGTATTGTCTTGTCTTTTCTGTGGACAAGGCTGACTAATCTGTCAGGATGGTACAGGTGCTGGGCAAGTCTACACCATCTAAAAACAAAGTCCCAGACACCGCAGCGTCCCAGCGGTCCCTTCACTCATCTGGTGTGTGGTAGTAGTGTGGAGGTGCTACTACACTAGACGCTGTATAAATAAACTCTTTACGTAGATGCAAAGGCCTTACTTGTGTTATGATTTTTAAAGCGATGGCAAAATATTCGCAATACGCCATTAATCGGTTAATCGCAAATAATTATATGATAACAAGTTGCATTTACTTACTGTGATTTATTTTAGTTACCATAATTCACTTGAAACTATAAAATGTCCTTAATGAAATGACAACTTTGTCTATGAAATGACTTTTTCAACATGATACTGTTTTTAAATTTTTTAGGGAACAGAAAGTTTAGAAAATAAGCGGAGCCTCTTCACACTGTCATGATTGTCCAAACTATTTATCAAATCCGTGAGTTTTAACGGTTTTTTACTTTATTTTTAAGTTCTGGCTGTGCGATAAAGTCTATCTATCTATTTCGGAGCTTGATCAACAACTTCTGCCGGACGATAACAATATATTATTTTTGATTCTAAAGTCGGTAGTTCCAAGTAAACGTTATATTTAAATTGTCAGTTCAGTTAATTGAAAGAACCTTTAAATAATTTAACTTTAATGAAAAAGAACTCTTTGGCAGCTACGATTTTGTTTGTTAGGGCCAGTTCTTGAATTGAGAATTTCACTAAGTAAGTACTTAACGTTCTGTCACGCTCTTTTCTGAGAAATTCAAAGAGATAGCACTACAGTTAACTACTTATTTATCAGCATTATTAAGAAACTGGCCCTTAGTCAAGTTTGGTTAATGGTCGGAAATGTCTAGTTTAAAGTCATAGACTAAATAGAGATACTACGTCTTAAAGTGTAGCCAGCTCCGTATCAAACTAGCCGCGTTTCAAAACGCTTAGTCAAGATGTGATTTCTGAGTGTGACTAAAATTGAGTCTATTTGATAAGAAGAAGAAAAACTCTCCGTATTCTGAAAAGATCTTGGACTGTATATTTCCAAAGTAGTGTAGCTGAAAAATATTAGATTGATGTTGAACTAGGAAGTGGTTTTCTTGTGAAATTCTGTACACCACCCCAACCCGTGTCACCCACTTTCTATAGTCTATAGTCTCTTCAAGATTAGAGCCATTTTCTATAGTCTCTACATTAAAACTACAATTAATAATAATCGTTTAAATTGTGCTTTAAGTGGAAAATTCATTTATATAAATTTTGTTATTATAATTTTATAATAGGTCAATCTGTTCAATCTGGCATTTACTTCCAAATCTTATTTGATTTATGCTACCAATATTATTATAAATGTTAAAGTTTGTGAAGATATTTGGACGTTTAATACTTAATCACGCAGTAACGGCTGAAAGAAGTTACATGGCATACAGGATAGACAAAGATCCGAATTCAGACATAGGATACTTGATATCCCGGCAATGCGCTGCCATTTTATTATTAACGTAACCTTATGTCAAGCCAAACTCTAAGATATTTATTTATTATTGGCGGGACAGCTAATTTTAAATAAAGTAATTTGGCAATTCAACTTCCATTAATATTTGATCTATTGTAATTCAGCCAGATACAAGAACAGTTAAGCTTTTTTAGTATCGCATTCAGAGTGCTGACAAATATTATTGTTTAAAATGGCTCTCTTATCTCGGCTACGTTCAAGCACGTTTGTCCGTAAACATTTCACTGGGTAAGAAATAGTGCTTACTTTCAAATAAAGCAAAACTTTGCCGAGAAAACACTGTGGATAAAACTGCTTTATGTCGACCAATAAAAGTTCTCCATTATAGCTTCTAAATAAAAAAAAAAGTAACAGTAATGTAGAATATAAATATTTGAAGATACGTATATAGTTAACTCAAATACTCAAGCTCATTTTTTTATTCACTATAAAAACAAGATGTTTTCTTAATGAACGACAAAATTGTTAATGCTTCGTGATTCCCGTCTGGAAAGAAAAGAACATTATTCAGATGTTAGTTCAAAAGATATATTTCCAATATGATAGAAACGTACAATTTCGAAACTAAAATACAAAATATATTAAATGTTGTGAGATAAAGTGGGAAGTTAATTTCAAGTAAGTAATAAAAAATAAACCTCAAGCGTCAGGCGTTCAAACAATGTGTCCTCCCCGTCATGGTTTATGGAGCCGAGTCATGGACTCTCACCAAACAAACTGTTCACAAGCTGCAGGTGACTTAGAGAGCTATGGAGAGAGCTATGTTGGGTATCTCACTCCGAGATCGGATCAGAAACACTGAAATCCGAAGGAGGACGAAACTGACAGACATAGCCAAGGTGATTGCCCGTAAGAAGTGGAAATGGGCAGGCCATATATGCCGTAGACAGGATAAAAGATGGGGTGTAAAAGTACTGGTCTGGAGGCCTAGAGAGGGGCGCAGAAGTGTGGGCAGGCAACCAATAAGATGGACTGACGACCTGGTCAAGGTGGCAGGAAAGGACTGGATTCGAAAAGTCCAAGACCGAAATAAATGGCGTGCATTAGAAGAGACCTACACTCAGCATTGGGTGGCTATGGGTTGAAGATGAAAAAGGAGAATAAAAAATAAATGAAGTTTGATTGTTATTTATAAAATAAGCTGTGAACTGTAGTTCCTATTCAGGGGTGTCGTTTCAGTACAGATGATTTCTGAATAAAATTTCACTAAGTTCCGAAATTCAGAATATGGTTGGATATTACTGAAATACATTTGCAGTTTCATAATTATTTACAAAGTATGTATGGTATCTATCACTAAAAACTATCAACTTGCTTATCAGTCGGTGACATACTTCCTTTACAATGAGGTATTTCCAGTTTTAGGTAACGCAAATTCATTTTCGCTTTAAAAATCAACAAAAGCAGCTTAAGTAAAAATATTTGGCCGATGCTCCTAAAATTATCTATTTTCTGTAAAAACATGTAAAGGATATGTCTTCTTATTTATAGGACAATACGCATTGTTCACAATAAAACAGAGATAAGAGCTTGGCATGAGATCGATATCAGATGGTTGCATCTGAGTTTAAGATATACTGAATATCAAGTTTGAATTCAAACTTAAATTTGATATAACTTAATACCACGTTTGTTCGTAATTATTATGGTTCGTGTATTTCATCACTAAAATGATTCTCACTTCCGGAACAAATGAAATGAATTATATTCTTTTTTTGCACTAACCCGTGCTAAGGACAATTTTAAAAACCTATTTAATGGCTAAAAATTCCACCCATGCCGGGATTCAAACCCGCGACCACTGACTATCTGTGCCAGCGCTCTTCCAACTGAGCTAATGGGCGACTCACCGGCATCAGTGAAATTTCGAACCTCTTTACAATACTTTCTGTTTTACGTACAGGCAGCTACATCTAGCTGAAGTAATTTGCATCACTTGCATTAGCTCATTATCAATTAGCTCAGTTGGAAGAGCGCTGGCACGGATAGCCAGAGATTGCGGGTTCGAATCTCGGCATGGGTGGAATTTTTAGCCTTTAAATAGGTTCTTAAAAATTAAATTAAATAAATTTATTTGTAACTAAAATTAAATTTGCCACGGACAGAAAATACATACCTAATAGGTATAGTATAATACAATCGACAGCAGCTCCAACCCTAATAATTAGATATGTAAACTTTAAATTTAATTACGTATGGCATTGTAACCTTATGATCTCATAAGGTTCGATTCGACCGATGTGATATTAGAAATTAAATTAAGATTTCCGAAAAGAATCTCCTCTGACAGCTACAGTTTGTAACATACTGTAAACTTCTACTATAGGTGTAAATATCACTGGGACCGTGTCGAGTTTCATACGAGGTTCATGGCGTCTTGGGATAACAGGCCGCCCACGATTCCAACGCTGTTCCCTATACTGCACTATCTTTCAGATGAGATATTGTACTTATAGACAGCTACTTTGAAATAAAACTACACCTGCCTCAAAGATAACTGTACATTTTACCGCAGTTTTTCAGAAAATAAATTTGGAATTGAACATACGAGAACATTTTTTATTCGATCTTAATCATCTACTTCAATTTGATAGGCTGACATAGAGTGAATCTAGTAAAGCAAAAAGTTTTTACTTTCGGCTTTGCGAAACGAATTAGTGTTTTTGTATTAATTGGAATTAAGTCTAGTAACGCTATCACAAACAAATGTATTTAAGAAAGGCAAAAAAGCCGTATTTTAAGAAAAAGATGTGTTACCAATTAACAGAGAATTCAACAAAGAAAGTTACTTATAATAATGTTTTTAATTTTTTCTTGAGATGTTCTATGTCTTCTGTGGTATAAAAGCTTCTAATTTGACATGTGTAGATACCTACTTATTCTCAGGGTTAAGTGGAGCTTTTTTTTTATATCTACGCAAAAAAGTCGGGCGCATGCCAGGGACCAGCCGTATCCTGCCGTCAAAGGTGTATGAGAAAAATCCGACATTCTGACATTTCAAGATGGCAGCCGAGGTATTTGTTTGTATGTTTTTACATAAACAATAATGAAGCCTATATGCATCTCACTGTAAGGCATAACTACGCGTGCCCACCGTGGAATGGCGATTTCAAGCGATGAGGTATATGACACCCCAGACACAAAGGTTTCCTCACGAGGTTATCATTTACCTTTACAGAGTGGTATTGCTACAATAACTTCACAAATGTACAGTCTATAAGCTTTTAGAATATACCTCGGAACTAATATGACACTTAATTTTACATAACTTTTGAAAATAGTGAAGAAAAGTTTTATACAAAGCAGGAAGTAGTATTAAACTCGTGTGATTTCGGTGATAACTAAAGCCTACTCTAGAGCCCGAGGTATATTCTAAAAGCTAACAGACTGAACATGACTTAGAAAACAACTTGATTGGTACATACCGGGTTAGAACCCAGGACCTCCCGCATGAGAAGCCGATGTCCTACCGCTCCTCTACTACATCAACCGCTCTCTACATCAAATCAAATCAAAAAGGTTTTATTCACAATAAAACAGAAACTGCGGCTTTATGGACGTTAAACTAGTTGTCCATTACAAAATGTAGACAATTTTTGACAAAAAAAAAATTAACGAAAAAAATCCATTTAGTTTTTTCAAAGTCCTTAATTAACAGAGATTACATAATTACTATAAAACATAGAACTTATGTATTATACATGATTTAATTCCAGACATCATTGTCTTCTAAATAACGTTTTATGTTATAGTAGCCCTTTTGGCAGAAACTCATTTTTCAGGCAAGATTAATTAATCTATAGGGGTTTTATTATAGAAACGTATACGTTTCAATGTCTATAATTATAGCTAAATTACGAATCCTTTTATAAGATAATAAATGGGTCGCTCGAGAAATCAACGACCCCTTACGATTCATGTAGCACTCTCGTAGCATATAATGTTACGGTAACTTTGCAATATTATGTCGCGCGCGTAAAGAGCTACGCACGTAGCAAACTGCTACGCATCAGCTGATGTAGCTGATGCGTAGCACTTTGCTACGTGCGTAGCTACGCGCAGTAGATAAACAATATTTTTCATTTCTCATACTCGGAAAGTAGTGTTGTTTTGATCTGATTATTAGGTGGAAAATGCTGCTTCCCTCCACAGGAAGGGAAAAACTCATACAAATTACTTCCCACCTAAGGGCGGGAATTAACTTTAAAATTAGAACTACTGTCAGTTGTGAAGAGTTTTTGTAATAAATAGGCTTTTAAAAAAAACTATTAAAAAAACTAAATTTCTTTAAGAGAGAATAAGCAGCAGCAATTACGCGATGAGTTCCATATTTAAAATTTAAAAAGTCGACATAAATTGGCGGGATATTAATGTGTTATATGTATCTGTGACGGAATTCACAAAAATAGGTATTAATCTTTTATGCTAAGATTTCAATATGTATTAAAAATGAGTTTTTATTTTCCTCATATTCGAAATGAAAAGCAGAGTGTTAACACGGGTAAAGAATCAATTCCTACTCGGCCTATAGCCTAAATACCTCGGGAATTGATTCTTTCGACCCTCGTTTAACAATCTACTATTCATTTAGTCACTAGCTGTGCCTGCTACTTCATTTGCTATGATGTGACTATCAAGGTCTATCTCCGTCCTAAATTAAGTCCCTTGACAATCTTGCGCGGGGCATTGTTAAAATTTATCTATCCATCGATCCATTCATCCGTCCATCCGTCCATCCGTCCATCCGTCCATCCGTCCATCCGTCCATCCGTCCATCCGTCCATCCGTCCATCCGTCCATCCGTCCATCCGTCCATCCGTCCATCCGTCCATCCGTCCATCCGTCCATCCGTCCATCCGTCCATCCGTCCATCCGTCCAACCGTCCATCCGTCCATCCGTCCATCCGTCCATCCGTCCATCCGTCCATCCGTCCATCCGTCCATCCGTCCATCCGTCCATCCGTCCATCCGTCCATCCGTCCATCCGTCCATCCGTCCATCCGTCCATCCGTCCATCCGTCCATCCGTCCATCCGTCCATCCGTCCATCCGTCCATCCGTCCATCCGTCCATCCGTCCATCCGTCCATCCGTCCATCCGTCCATCCGTCCATCCGTCCATCCGTCCATCCGTCCATCCGTCCATCCGTCCATCCGTCCATCCGTCCATCCGTCCATCCGTCCATCCGTCCATCCGTCCATCCGTCCATCCGTCCATCCGTCCATCCGTCCATCCGTCCATCCGTCCATCCGTCCATCCGTCCATCCGTCCATCCGTCCATCCGTCCATCCGTCCATCCGTCCATCCGTCCATCCATCCATCCGTCCATCCGTCCGGTTCACTGTCTTAGTGATTTGTCATTTAAATCTATTTACTTAATACTTAAAAACCTCTTTATAGGCTAAAAATTCCACCCATGCCGGGATTCGAACCCGCGACCTCTGGCTATCCGTGCCAGCGCTCTTTCCAACTGAGCTAATGGGCGACTCACCGGAAACAGTGAAATTTAAAGAAAGACATTTATTATACCAACAAGACACATCACAGAAACAATATATATATATATATATATTTAAAAAGTCGACATAAATTGGCGGGATATTAATGTGTTATATGTATCTGTGACGGAATTCACAAAAATAGGTATTAATCTTTTATGCTAAGATTTCAATATGTATTAAAAATGAGTTTTTATTTTCCTCATATTCGAAATGAAAAGCAGAGTGTTAACACGGGTAAAGAATCAATTCCTACTCGGCCTATAGCCTAAATACCTCGGCATACATATATACATATATATATATATATATTTCTAACCTCTTTACAATATTCTCTTTATTACGTACAGGCAACGACATCTGGCTGAAGTAATTTGCATCACTTGCAGCCCCGAGTACCTACTTTGCAGTAAAGTTTTGCATCGGAATGATATCGCTGTACCCACATGATTATATTATTTTTAATGCACTAACCCGTGCTAAGTACTAAGTACTTAATATTGCAAAAAGTATCATAGAACTCCGATCGGCTCACTAAACTGACGTCCTAAAACAAATTGCCGGCAGCGGCTGGATGGAGATGGTCGAGAACAGAAAAATCTGGCGTGCTTTGTTGATACTTATAGCAAACATTAATGTTTGCCCTAGAACAGTAGATAGGTTTGATTTGAGCCACCCAAACATATTTACTAAAACGAAATTGCATTTTTACGCACAATCATACATAGTTTTCGTGCAATAAGAAATAAAACATTGAATAAAACATGCTTAATTAAGAAAATAATTATACTAACCCTAAATAGATACATACAAATAATGATATACATACATAAATAGAAAGTGATATAAAAATATATATTTTACATAAATACATACATTTATAGGCATAACAATATATGTGGAGGACATAAATAAAATACCAACAATAGCACAGTACTACAAATAACAGCAAAAGTTTTAGATAACACTAGCGAGATAGAATTCCTTTACCATAGTTTTGAAAATGGATAGGGACTTGGCTCTCCGTACTTCCACCGGCAGACTATTCCAGAGACGGACTGCTTGCACGGTGAAAGAGCAGCTGTAGAAGGTGGTGTGATGGGAAGGGATTTTTAGGAGAAGGTTTTGGGAGGAGCGAAGAGTAAGGATATGAGAAGAGTGAAGGAACTCAAAGCGCTCTTTGAGGTAGGAAGGAGTTGTTGGATTAAACAGTATGCAGTAGAGAAGAGAGAGTATGTGCGTATTCCGGCGGAGGCGGATTGGGAGCCACTTGAGCTCTGTACGAAATTCGGAAACGTGATCATATTTGCGCTGACCAAATATGAACCGGATGCAGAAGTTTTGAAGACGCTCAAGTTTATTCAGTTGCTCCTCGGTGATATCAAGATAACATGTATCAGCGTAGTCGAGAATAGGAAGAAGGAGTGATTGTGCTAATGCAACTTTGGTAGCAGTGGGTAGAAAATTACGAAGCCGTCTAAGTGAGCTTGCAGACGCGAACATCTTCCGGCTCACCACTTCCAGCTGTGGTACCCACGATAAGGTACTATCAATAATAATTCCAAGGTTTCTAACCGTTTGACTGAATGGAATAGTTCTGAGCTACCGTCGTTTTTTTTACTTAAAATTAAATAAGCAAGCAAGCAAGCAAGCAAGCAAGCAAGCAAGCAAGCAAGCAAGCAAGCAAGCAAGCAAGCAAGCAAGCAAGCAAGCAAGCAAGCAAGCAAGCAAGCAAGCAAGCAAGCAAGCAAGCAAGCAAGCAAGCAAGCAAGCAAGCAAGCAAGCAAGCAAGCAAGCAAGCAAGCAAGCAAGCAAGCAAGCAAGCAAGCAAGCAAGCAAGCAAGCAAGCAAGCAAGCAAGCAAGCAAGCAAGCAAGCAAGCAAGCAAGCAAGCAAGCAAGCAAGCAAGCAAGCAAGCAAGCAAGCAAGCAAGCAAGCAAGCAAGCAAGCAAGCAAGCAAGCAAGCAAGCAAGCAAGCAAGCAAGCAAGCAAGCAAGCAAGCAAGCAAGCAAGCAAGCAAGCAAGCAAGCAAGCAAGCAAGCAAGCAAGCAAGCAAGCAAGCAAGCAAGCAAGCAAGCAAGCAAGCAAGCAAGCAAGCAAGCAAGCAAGCAAGCAAGCAAGCAAGCAAGCAAGCAAGCAAGCAAGCAAGCAAGCAAGCAAGCAAGCAAGCAAGCAAGCAAGCAAGCAAGCAAGCAAGCAAGCAAGCAAGCAAGCAAGCAAGCAAGCAAGCAAGCAAGCAAGCAAGCAAGCAAGCAAGCAAGCAAGCAAGCAAGCAAGCAAGCAAGCAAGCAAGCAAGCAAGCAAGCAAGCAAGCAAGCAAGCAAGCAAGCAAGCAAGCAAGCAAGCAAGCAAGCAAGCAAGCAAGCAAGCAAGCAAGCAAGCAAGCAAGCAAGCAAGCAAGCAAGCAAGCAAGCAAGCAAGCAAGCAAGCAAGCAAGCAAGCAAGCAAGCAAGCAAGCAAGCAAGCAAGCAAGCAAGCAAGCAAGCAAGCAAGCAAGCAAGCAAGCAAGCAAGCAAGCAAGCAAGCAAGCAAGCAAGCAAGCAAGCAAGCAAGCAAGCAAGCAAGCAAGCAAGCAAGCAAGCAAGCAAGCAAGCAAGCAAGCAAGCAAGCAAGCAAGCAAGCAAGCAAGCAAGCAAGCAAGCAAGCAAGCAAGCAAGCAAGCAAGCAAGCAAGCAAGCAAGCAAGCAAGCAAGCAAGCAAGCAAGCAAGCAAGCAAGCAAGCAAGCAAGCAAGCAAGCAAGCAAGCAAGCAAGCAAGCAAGCAAGCAAGCAAGCAAGCAAGCAAGCAAGCAAGCAAGCAAGCAAGCAAGCAAGCAAGCAAGCAAGCAAGCAAGCAAGCAAGCAAGCAAGCAAGCAAGCAAGCAAGCAAGCAAGCAAGCAAGCAAGCAAGCAAGCAAGCAAGCAAGCAAGCAAGCAAGCAAGCAAGCAAGCAAGCAAGCAAGCAAGCAAGCAAGCAAGCAAGCAAGCAAGCAAGCAAGCAAGCAAGCAAGCAAGCAAGCAAGCAAGCAAGCAAGCAAGCAAGCAAGCAAGCAAGCAAGCAAGCAAGCAAGCAAGCAAGCAAGCAAGCAAGCAAGCAAGCAAGCAAGCAAGCAAGCAAGCAAGCAAGCAAGCAAGCAAGCAAGCAAGCAAGCAAGCAAGCAAGCAAGCAAGCAAGCAAGCAAGCAAGCAAGCAAGCAAGCAAGCAAGCAAGCAAGCAAGCAAGCAAGCAAGCAAGCAAGCAAGCAAGCAAGCAAGCAAGCAAGCAAGCAAGCAAGCAAGCAAGCAAGCAAGCAAGCAAGCAAGCAAGCAAGCAAGCAAGCAAGCAAGCAAGCAAGCAAGCAAGCAAGCAAGCAAGCAAGCAAGCAAGCAAGCAAGCAAGCAAGCAAGCAAGCAAGCAAGCAAGCAAGCAAGCAAGCAAGCAAGCAAGCAAGCAAGCAAGCAAGCAAGCAAGCAAGCAAGCAAGCAAGCAAGCAAGCAAGCAAGCAAGCAAGCAAGCAAGCAAGCAAGCAAGCAAGCAAGCAAGCAAGCAAGCAAGCAAGCAAGCAAGCAAGCAAGCAAGCAAGCAAGCAAGCAAGCAAGCAAGCAAGCAAGCAAGCAAGCAAGCAAGCAAGCAAGCAAGCAAGCAAGCAAGCAAGCAAGCAAGCAAGCAAGCAAGCAAGCAAGCAAGCAAGCAAGCAAGCAAGCAAGCAAGCAAGCAAGCAAGCAAGCAAGCAAGCAAGCAAGCAAGCAAGCAAACAAACAAACAAACAAACAAACAAACAAACAAACAAACAAACAAACAAACAAACAAACAAACAAACAAACAAACAAACAAACAAACAAACAAACAAACAAACAAACAAACAAACAAACAAACAAACAAACAAGCAAGCAAGCAAATAAATAAATAAATAAATAAATAAATAAATACATAAACAAACATACATACGTACATAACCTCACGCCTGTATCCCAGAGGGGTAGGCGGAGACCAGGGACTGCCACTCGCCACGATCCTGACAGATTACCTTCGCTTCATCAACGTTCATAAGTCGTTGCATGCACGCACGCCGGTTCCGGGTACTTTTTATCTTTCCTTTTGCTAATACATCCCCTATTTGGTTGATGTATGTCCGCCTGGGACGACCCTTACCAGCCCTTCCACTCACATTCGCAATATATATTTGTATCGTCAATCTTTCTTCCTTCATCCTCTCCTCAAGTAAATAAAATATGTAAAAGAGGTCTTTTATATGTCGCAAAAGTAACTAATTAATAAAAATCTTAGTCCACCGACCGCGTGACCACAAGCCCTTTCCATCTCCACTTCAACTTAGTTCTGTGCGTGCAATAGTCTTCGATTTAACTTTTTTATCGAATTACGACATTTCGCACTGTGCATACGCAATTTACGAATAAAATACCTAGCATGGTGTTGTTTGATAATTAATTAGGGTTCAAAAGATACATCCGTAAACCTGAGGTAAGAAGTCATAGCCTGAGGGCATAGTTATGGGACTCCGTTAGGCACCCTTTACGTAAGGGACCCTAAAAGCGTAATTTATTCCACAAATATATAGTAACATGTTATTAAACCAAATAGAAGAAACCCTGAATCTGCTTAAAAATTATCCTTTTGTTAAGGAAAACTGAATTTTAACAATGCAGAGTATGAATGTTATTGAAGAACAAAAACAATCAAATTACATAATACATATAGTACAAATGTTGATATAGAGTCTATTCATTATTTGGCTTTCTACAGTAGTAACAATAATTAAATGTCGGCGAAAAATTTCAGTATGCAGGAGCACACTATAATGAACTTAAACGGAGGTTATAGCTGTCTCAGCTATGTGGGCTGTGCAAGTTAATGAATAATAGACGACCAACATAAAAGAAAAACGTTGTACAAATTTAATCGAAAATTGTTTTGCTGAAGTTGTTACGCTTATGTAGAGAAGATGAAGACACCCTCCTTCTACAGAAGCTTACACAGTGTGCGGTAACACGCACTTCACTTCCCCTTTTGTTAAGTATGCCTTTAGATTACGGACAATCACGTACGTTTTCTAAGAGAGAATCTCTTGGTATAGTTAAAAACAAAACTTACCTATGGAAAAGGTTTAACAACAGTGCACATCGGAACCTTTAAGCGCTCGGTAACTATAAATTAGACGTTCTCAGCACGCGACCACTTGTTACAGTTACCGGAACACCGCAACGATCGGCCCACTCCTGTGCCATCCGACCCGCTTTGTTACGCATAGGAGCCATCGCCCACGACGACTTTTGTACGTGCTTCTAAGCGCTTTTGTGACATTTTTGATAAGCGATGCAAACGCGCTGCAGCATAGCATAGCGTTTTGGTTCCATTTTTACAGAAGCCCTGCGGCCGCGCGAATTTATCGCGTTGGTATTGCATTACATCGTTGTGGACAATGGCTCACTTGCTGGCACAATGGTTTCATTATAATACTCGCCTTCGGCTTGTCTATTTCATTTTGTCATCAAAGATGTAATAGATAATTTACTTGTTCACTATTTCGTTTAGTAGGTTTTAAACCGATTGAGAGGTCATTAAAATTATACGCATACGATTAAAAGATTTTCATTAATTATAGAATTGGTTCACATTACTATAATTACTGAAAATCTTTTGTTTTACAAAGCGAAAAAATACTAAAACGTTTTCGTTTAGATGCTAGCATTGAAGTCAAGTAGTGAAGTATCAAAAATCATTGAAGTTTGTGTAATTTGAAAAGCTAACTTCATTTTCAATTTTGCCAGAGGAACGGGGTTGGCCAATTGTACCAGTCAACTGTATAGATTTAATTACATTGTTAAAGTTGATGGTTTGACTTCGTCAAAAATACCCCGTGCCACCACTCATGTTACATTGATAGACCCTAATTTTCATTCATTAAAATAAGCACTGAAATTTTTTAACCCAACAAAGTTTTGCTTGATACTTGCTAGACAGGCATTTCAGAGTGACCTTTCTAGGGCTGAGACAGAGTCATTTTTATTTTAAATAATCGATAATTATGTATGAAGTACCTCGGCGAACGAGCTTCGTTTGTTGCCTTTTTTTGTAAAACACCTACAAACATGATGTTCGTTCATTAAGTGACGCTATCCAATTATAGGACTGATGGCATTGAGCCATGTGATTGAACAAAACTCACCTGGCAGAAGGTGGCTAGTCAAGTGGCTAGTACTAGACGGCGCGTCTTCTTCGGTAGGGTGACCAAGTCACAGTACTCGCCACTTCAGTTTATACGTAATTTCGACAACTGTTTCGGTTCTGCGGTATGTGCAACCCCTTGCGTAACAAAGTGTACGTACTCGTGCGAGCCATAGCGGCTGAGGCTGGTCGACCAGCGAGCCGATGCTGCGAAGGTGAGTATGGGTGCTTGCCCTTTGTTAAAGCTGGCGGGAGTTACCCTCCCTCCGCGCCTTCGGCTT
The DNA here is from genome assembly GCA_934045075.1 of Yponomeuta sedellus. Taxonomy (NCBI): domain Eukaryota; kingdom Metazoa; phylum Arthropoda; class Insecta; order Lepidoptera; family Yponomeutidae; genus Yponomeuta; species Yponomeuta sedellus. Next base: position 12,924,378 of record OW203735.1, on the reverse strand, counting down.
TTTATGTAGCGTACAGGGATGTTAAACGATCAAAACCCAATCATGGGTGCACCATGTTCTTAGTCATTTGAACTATTGACCATTCAAAAGTAAGAAGGAAAAATAAATCTCCAAGAGTTTTTGTACCATGATGTGTTTCGTTTCTAAACATTGTAATTTTTATCTATACCTATTTATATGTCAAAAATGCCTTTTGAACTTTTAACTAGTACCGTGCCCCGTATAAATTCAGTTTCAACCGAATATCGTGGTCAGCCTATCGAAGCAAACGCAGGTAAAGTAATAAAAAAAGAATTACTTCAATTCATACTAAATAGCGCTTCTTCATATATCCTTTTAATAAAAAGAACGTATTAGAACTAAAATGCTATGTAATTGAATGCCGACTTTCATCGTTCACCGTGCTATAAAGGAATGATAGTAATGCCGCCACCGCCTAATAAACTTCCTAGGCGTTGAATTCGACGGTAGATTTTATAAGTTACCGTCCACATAATGTAAATAAGATATCCATGACATTAGAAAATTACTTGTAGTAAGAGGAATGCCCAAATTACACGAATCGTCCACAGTCATAACATAAATCTTGGTTTATAGCACAGTAGTTTATTCCTAGTTATTATAACAGTGTCCCACTTTTCACTTCCCCCGTTTAATAAAAAAGATATTATCATTCCGCCCGCCTCAGCAGAGGGAAACTGCTTAGATTTTATCTCTTGGGTTTAAACAATACGGGCTTGAAGCTCGAACGACTCTCAACTGATAGAAATCGTTTTGCTGTTGAAACTTATTATTACTGTTCCGCTGGTTTGCTCACTTGCTTCGAAATTATTTATGAGAGAAGGAATATAAAGCTCTTGTTCTCTTAATTTATTCTCTTGCAATTCCAGGTAGGAACTGTTTTTTGCAATTTGTGACTTAAGTAATTTCACCCAACTGTAAAACAAAAACTGTGTTGTTAATAAATAAAAAAAATAAAATGTTTCTTTATGATGATAATTATAGTGCAATGACCACGCACGAGGTCAAGCTGCTTGATTCTGACAAATCAAGGATATTGACGACTTTAGTCTCATAGGACAGGGTCATAAAACGACGCAATGAAAAATCAATAGGGCGGATGTCAATATACCTATATTGTTGACTAGCTGTGCCTGCGACTACGTTCGCGTTGGATTAGAATATGAAGTGTCCCTTGAGATCTTTTCGCGGTTGTATCAAGTTTACTATTCTATTATCTTACCTCACCACCCCGACTTCGGTCGGCGCATCATGTCACCCTTTCAAATTCATTATTGCATAAATAATACGATAGTGTTAGTCTCGCGTTTTATAGCGCAAAAATGTAAAAGCAGAATTTGACAATAAATAAACAGGAAAGGCGCGGTTCAATATTTGAAAGGTGTAACTCGCATCGCCCCTTGGTTCATCATATCTTGATTGTAAGACGACGGTATACGGTAGGTTTGACTGGCCCAAAACTTGACTATGTGCACTCCAGCGTCTGTGGCCTCCAGTAGGACTTGTCGGATAGATTTGGACTGGCATAAGGTACACGGCAAGAGGTGCATGCACCTTGTGCTATTTTATTTTATTTTTTATTTATTTGGTGCAAAAAGACAGATCACACACGATATAATTATAAGAAACACTATAATGTGAAATCACTGCTGTTGTGGGACGACTCGGCAACAGCAGTGGTTTCACCCATACGAAGTTTCTAACCGCGCTTGTTTAAACCAGAATGCTCAAAATAATGGTGATTTATCTTTCGGATTTGTTTGCGGAATATTGCCAATCTCTGAAGTCGTCGGACGGACTATTTTAGAAATCTAAATAATAAACAGTTTTTAATGTCAAAAAATTATAATGGGATATTGTATAATAAATTTATTATGAGGTGCAGTGTTTGGTCACTGCAGGTGACGCAAGAAATAACAAAATCCCACTTGATACCATGAGCTTACATATGAGAACCTAAAATCTGTTTTCTCGAATAAAAGAATCATGGGATGAAATGACATCAATGTAAATAAAATACCCGACGGCTCAATAACCAAGAATATCGTTAATGTTGCTTCTAGAAAAAACAAAGCCACTAAGCACTAAAATTATGAAAATAAACAAATCCATTTTGTAGCTTATACTTGTGACGTCAAAACAATGGTCGATAAAAGTTCTTCTCAGTTGTAGTATTACCGACACACGTTCGCCGATAGGCTATTGTTTTGTTTGTTCATGTTTTCCTAAAAGTGATATAAGCAAAGGGTTGCCGTCAGAAATGAGAAGCAGGCACATTAGACCACAGTGATTTGTAAGAAAAAACTTCTTCGGAGCACGCCTGAGGGAAAATGTAGTGTTTAAACGTACTAGAAATAACGGAAGTTGAATATTTGTTACAGAATATTTTATCTTTATTCGCGATTAAGCCGCGAAAATATTTTAACAATGTTTTTAAGTCGCGAAAGTTTAAAATATGTTTTTTTTTATTTCTTTTAAGGAAAATCTCAACATGATTTATTTTGAGTATCTGCATTATTTCAGTGATATATCATAATAATGACGAGAGTTTAAAAAATATTTAATATCTTTACCATTATCATACTTTTTTAATAAAGTTTACTCCAGCCAAACAATATCCCAGGCACTGCAGCGTTCAAGCGGTTCCTTCATCCATCTAATGTGAATGAAAGTGCCAATGGACGCTGTATAAATCATTTCACTATGTAGATGCTAAGACCAAATTTATTTAGTTTTTTTTATTAAAATTGTACCTTACTTAGAAGTATGAAATAATTTTTCAGGATCATTCAATAGCCAATGTAGCTTGTAACAAAAATGGCTTTTATAGTATCTCATTTTCGTCAATGATGTCACTATGAATCGCACGGTAAGCTGCACAAATGCTCCAAAAACCTCAAGCAGCCGTTTATTTTTTTAGACTGCCTCGCGGTGCAGGAAGAACGAGCATACTTACTGGGAAATGCCATGCAAATCTAGAATAATTTACCAGATAAAACGAAAGTGTTAAAAGTGGAATATGTTTCATTTAAGCAGCTCTCTTTTGTAGGAAGCCTTTTTTAAAAGTTTCGTTTAGTTTTCAGGTTGATTCAGTGCTGAACTTGGGAAATGAGCAAAGTAACACTAAAGTCTCTTTTCTGCCTATGCCACGGCTATCTTTATACTTAGTCAAATTTACTGCAGGCTGATGTATTTGATGAACTTCATAGTCATTCCTCTAACTTTTGTTGAAAGATATTGTGTAATATTTTTCAACTGCGATTGAAATATTAGTTGTGTGATAATTTTAATATCATAATGTTAGTTCTTTTGTACGCCACGCTAATATAAGCTACTCGAAATACTAATCCTGCGCAGACCACGTCGCGGGTAGCATCTAGTAATAAATAATTCCAAGCAATAATGAAAATACCAGGAAATACCGGAAACCTACCACAAATCTAATGAGTGGTCTGATAAAAATATTGACAGAATATTATGGTTTGCTTAATTTTTGCCAGTCGAAGTTTTTATTTGTGCACTAAGCTTTTTTTACTACTGAGAGTTTGAGATTGCAGAGTTATTCAAATAATTTACTGTAATGGTTGTTTGTGGCAAAAGAATCAAGAAAGTAGGATTAATGCTGACATGTGGTCTTTAAGAAGTATGTGTAGTGTTACTTTGAATTACAAGATACGCAGTAGTTTGATTACAGAACTTTGTGGACTGAAAGAGGATGTATTGACTAGATTTGAGAAAGAAATGTTGCGTTAGTTTGAACATGTGGAGAGGATGTACGAAGAAAGATTGACGAAACAAATATATATTGCGAATGTAGGTGAAAGGGCCGTTAAGGGACGTCCCTGGCGAACATACTTCGACTAAATATTCAAAGGGGAAGATAAAAAGTACCCGAAATGGCGAAATAACTCTGGGATACAGGCGTGAGGTTATGTTATGGTTTTTTTGTGGTCGAAGTAACTTCCACACGTGAATTGTTTCTCTAAATTTTGTGACGCTCCACGAACTAACTCCACCCTCTACATTTCTGCTCCATGTATATACTAAAATATAACGCAAAATCTTTTGTTTCTATGCATTTTATGCGACTCATGCTCACCTCCGCTCTAAAGAATATCCAAAGGCTTTCGCATTTTATAAAAATGAGCATAACAATGCAATATCAACAGACCTGTTATATTTTGCACCTCCAGCGGAACGGGACAGCGTTGAAAATGTTTTATGTAAGACTGTATAATATATGTATTGTCATCTCTATCATACAATGAACATGTTGAAAATAGACGGAAGATGAAATATATGTTCTATAAATAAAAAATGGATTGTTACTAATAAATATGCACAGACAGATGCCATATAAAAGAAAAAGACAATAAAAATTTTCATTATATTTGAAACTAGTGGGCCATGGTTATCCAACGCGTTGCATTAAAGAACTCAAATAAAATACATATAAACACTCTCATTTTTACGGATGTCGGCTAGGTACGCGTAAATGCTTGGTTCCTTCATTTATAAAAGAAAACCAGAAAAATATTTTTTTATAATTTTTAAATAATTAAATTAAAAGGTTGTAACCTATATTGTGCTTCCGAGTTATAAATTACTATGGTTGGTTGTGTGGATTACATATAAACAATAACTTCCACAAAACATAATTTATTAATTATTCATTTACTCACTGACTCATTCATTCACTACATATCTTATTGTATTTCCTTTATTATAGAATCTTGCATTAAGACCAAAAAAAATTTGCTAATAGCATTTCATACCTATTGCCGTTTGTCGTTCTCTTGCTCGTAGTAGACAAAGATCGATTATCTTAGCGCAGACAGGTTTTTTCGCTCACGATCATAGGACTATACAACTCATTCATTCACTGTCATTACCTAACACGAGTCGAAAGATACATGGCTGTAAGTAGTTGTAAAAGTAATGATTAACAACAGTAATTTAAAAACGCTTCATTCATCGCCTACGCGGCGAACTGTGATCTGATGATGAATGTGACGTGATGTGAACTACTTTTGTGAAGGAAATTAATTAAAGCATCTGTGGGAATCTAAGAGAGACAAACTATTTATGAAAAGTTTTAAGTTAGACATGACAGATAGTTTTTGATTGCCAGTTCTATTAATACGCTGGTATTAAAATATTTTCTTATCTACGCATTTTACCGTAATAATCTGTTTTCGTTCATGTTACCCCAACATGGTCATGTTTTATCTTCCTGGCAAACGAATTCTATAACTATTCATCCATCCAAAAATAATATTCTGAGGCAAGAATGCATTTACATTAAAATCTCTACCACCACGAACAACATAGTTTATATTGCATTTAAAAGATGAATAATCTTCAATATTATTTTATATTTATTAGAATACATTGTTTTTTAATTTCGATTTTTTAGCACCAGACAAAGGGGTGTGAAATCGTAACATTCCAGAACCATAAGGACGGGAAGTTTTTTTTATTAGTGGCCAACATGTTAAGTTTTTATATCTGACACTTAAAAAAAAGTTTACGTCTGAAGACCTTTGTCTAGTATTTCTTAATGATTCGCGAAACTCATACATAGTTATATCTATGTTAATATATAACTACCCGAGACCACGGCAACTGTAACGCTGCCGAAACGTCGGGAAATAAGGTAATTACGTTTTGCCTAATAAATAATCGAGATTAGACCCGTTTAATATATGACCTCTGTCTAACCTATCCAGGAAACAAACAAAACAAATATTTTTATCGAATCATCGTATTTGTAATAAAAAGCTGAAATCCTTCACTGACGCGGGTTTTCCACGCGCGCGTCTTCGGCCGCTGTAGGCATACATCGACAGCTACCGTCGAAATACGTCGACGGCTGCCACCGACGATTATCGACGGCTGCAGTTGGCACACGCGCCGCCAGTGTATAAGCTCATTAAAAGTGAGGATTTGAACAGATTTGGTGCTTTTTAAAAAGGGTTTTGTGCTTTTTATGACGAAGACGATTGTCGCCTGCATTTGGCACACGAGCCTCCCGTATTTAAGCGCCCTTAAGCAATAACACGTTCTTGCGTTTAGGTCACGCCAGGCGCGATAGCAGGTCAAACCAGCAGGTATGATAGTGCGTACAAATGATAATTCGTTCAACGATTTCATTAATATGTTTGGATGGCTCTGTCTAATCTAATCTATAGTTACATAATAAAATAAAGTTAAAAACCACAAATTGCTGTGTTATGAAACTCGACCCTGAAAGCTCAGAGGTCATCGAGTATTGATTATCCTATAGAGTGGGATGCAATTAACCAGGTTATGAAGATATTTGTAGTGATTTTCTCGCCCCTTGTGGATTTAACCGTGATGTTCTATACCCTAAATTTTACACAAGAATCTAAGCTATAATGATGGTGAGTGTTATTTTTTTCCTGTTAGTGGTTCATTCACAAAGAAACAAAGTGAGACAGGCATATAACATATAATTATCAGATATATGTGTAGATAAATAAATCTATGCTCATTATATTGGCCTTAATAATTCTTGTGGACACAAGTAATAAATTAATGCCTAATTTTGTACAAAGGCGAGCATAATACTAGTAGAAAATACTTCAAATTGAATTCAAAGTTACGCAACCTCTGCAATGAATAAATCCTATAGCTCTTTGGTACACAAAGGTTGCAAATAATTACCTCCGAGATAGGTAGAATGAACTTAAGTACTTACATAAAGAAGAAGCCATCAATCATTTGATGTTGGCCGTTTTCAGTGCTACTTTTACACCATGATGAATTGCTTCCTATCAAGTATGTACATTAATTATTTATAGTTTTTAAAACTGCTGGGTGTAAAAAATGTAACTTGCTACTTTTATAAAAAAAAATACATATTTTTACTTTGGAGGTTTTATTGACATTGTATCCCTTCATCTCTGTTTACTTCTCTTTAGCCCTTTATAATTCATCGCCAGATTTAACGAAAATTATATATTATGCCACTAAAAAGCATATTTATTCAAACAAGAACGCACAATATACTCTTATTCGACGTCAATCTCAATGCTATACAACCTCTCTGTGCGAAGAACACTCGACATACGACGACAAACTCGTTTTCCAAATAACTCTTCGAGATTCGAAAGGTGGACATTTTCATCAAGCTATTAGATTAAAAACTGTTTCGTGTTCTTTGCCTTTATTAGTCAACAAGTTGACATTCTAATAATAATTACAACAAGAAACTTATTTAATATGTACTATTTTTCCTTTTTTTATTCATTATTTGTATGTTTCTTTTTATAGTAGTCATGGTATAAAGTGTAGTAGGCCACTCTTGAATAAAACGTATTTTCACTCGCAAGTGAAGGACACACTTAAATCATCATGATTCAATCGTTAGCATACTTCACTTGCTCGTGATTCATACAGGCCCTTGCCTTAAATCCGTCCTTGTTTACTAAAATAATAATCAAAATTCAATTATTAATCAATTATATAATTAAAATTCAAAGTCCTGACTGACTGACTCACTCATCAACGCCCAGCGCAAGCCGTTGGACCTAGGAAGCTGAAATTTTGCACAGAGGGTCTATATATAATTTAGGCAAGGTATAAGACCGTTTTTTTTTAAATTCAACCCCTAAGGGGGCGAAAAGGGTTGCCAAAATTTTTATGGGAGGTATAAAGAATGTTGTCTAATTTTCTTTGTACTTAAAATAAATACTTTTCAACACAATTGATTGAACACGTGTTTCGCCGTTTTTCTAAATATAACCCTTATGGGAGTGAACGGGGTTGCAAAAAAAATCCTCGCGGACGGAGTCGCCGGCAAACGCTAGTGTACTAATAATGTACATAATTCTGAGAAGCAATTTTTAAAATCCTTTAAAGATTGGCAAACCGAGTCTGACTTTGGCCAGTGAACTGTAGACTTAGTTGTAGTGTATGCGTGCAAAGGATGGTATGCTGTTGACTGTATAATAAATAATATTATGTACTAATGAACTTAATTATTCTTTCTCTCTCTCTCTCTTGTCTGTATATGGGTGTATGTAAGCCTTTTAATGTATATCATTTTCTGGTGTGTAAAATAAAGAGTTCTTATGTAATATAATATTTGGTCTTTGCAGCTACGTAATAATGATACAGCGTTCAGTGGCACTGATATACTGATATGCCCATGTACTTAATGCCATTCTTGTGGCTACTTTTCTCGTCTGTATACTGATGTATAGTAGCTTTTAGAATATACCTCGGCTAGTATCGGATAGAATCCCATATATTCGCGTAATAGACATCTCGGAACTAATATGACACTTAACTTTTCAAAATAGTGAAGAAAAGTTTTATACAGAGCAAGAAGTAGTATTACAGTCATGTGCTTTCGGCGAAAACCGAAGCCTACTCTAGAGCCCGAGGTATATTCTAAAAGCTAACAGACTATACTTAATTGTTCTTTCTCTTTCTCTCGTCTTACTAGCATTATACAATGCTCTATACTGATGTAATGCTGAGTATTAATATACTCATATACTTATTTCTTCTTTTACTCTTTCGTATGTATTTAAAAACCTATTTAGAGGCTTAAAATTTCACCCATGCCGGGATTCGAACCCGCAACCTCTGGCTATCCGTACCAGGTATGCGTATCCGTATCTGGTACGGATAGCCAGAGGTTGCGGGTTCGAATCCCGGCATGGGTGAAATTTTTAGCCTCTAAATAGGTTTTTTAAATTTGTTCCTTAGCACGGGTTAGTGCATTAAAAATAAAAATAGTGTAATCTTTCGTATATAGTAAAACTTTTCCACTGCCAACGACGCCATGATACAAACAGAGATTGTACGGCTTGGTCGTAGCAGTATGAAATTCGCTTAAAATATCCTCGATGACGCTGTTAAGTCGGTAAAACATTCGGGGATCGTTTTACCTTTAGAAATCATTTTGTGCCACCTTCCCCTATAATAGGGTATACTGATTGATATACTGACGTACTTAATTAATACTAATGCGTCCTAAATTAAAATACCCTATGATATGGTAAGCAGGCAAAGACATCATAAATGCGAAAGACTGAGGTCATTTGATGTACAAATCCCTTTTCTCTTTCTATCGTCTAGTCTGCATAATGCTGTATACTAATATACTGATGGTCTTAATTCTTCTTTCTCTCTCTATCTTTCGTATCACTCTCACTCTCCTATCTCTTCTGTCTGTCTCTGCTAATTTTAATTAAGTTTCTTGTTTACCGAATTAGAAACTTCGGGGTGAAATCATTTCGTTACAAATATTTAATTATAATTGTTTGCCTTGATTAATTCTTATAATTAATAAGTTCAACGTTTTATATTAACGTTTATTTCCAAACTGTAATCACAAATCAAATACTACTATATGAAGTGTTCTGCCACTGAAAAATGTTCTTTCAGATAAAACAATTAAAAGACCTATTTAGAGGCCAAAAATACAGTTATACAGGGGTACAGTGATATCGTTCCGATGTAAAACCTAACTGCAAAGTAGGTAGTCGGGGCTGTAAGTGATGCAATTTGCTTAAGCCAGATGTCGCTGCCTGTACGTAATACAGAGAATAGTGTAAAGAGGTTCGAAATTTCACTGATGCCGGTGAGTCGCCCATTGGCTCAATTGGTAGAGCGCTGGCACGGATAGCCAGAGGTTGCGGGTTCGAATCCCGGCATAGGTGAAATTTTTAGCCTCTAAATAGGTTTTTAAATTTGTCCTTAGCACGGGTCAGTGCATTAAAAATAAAAATAGTATAACAATTAAAAGAGTTTATTGTATGCTAAGCGTAATAAATTATATAAGAATTGGTTTGACTGGTGACGACCATAAACCGCTTGATCTACAAACGTATTTTTATGTTAAGTCGTATGTTTATGATTAAGTAAAGTGGCTTTTTAGTGCCAGAGGATTTTAAATCATGGTCAGAATCCTCCTTAAATATTTTTCAACGATTTCAAAATCGCCCTGTAGTAGGGTAGGAAAACAGAAAGAAATGCGATCTGAAATTCTTTGATTTACAGTCCACAAACAAATGCGTGAGTAGACACAAATGTGTCAGAAGCGTGGTCACAAATTGTAAAGGGTCCGGCCCCAGCACGTCCCATATAAGTGACTCATTTGTCTTGCAAGAGTCTCGTCTTTTACGCACTAACAATCTTCTACTTGATGTCTCCCTTATATTCTGTTTCTTATAATAAATAAGTAGACACAACATCATAATGTTCAACTAGATATGTCTGTGATTAGTCTATTTGGTTTATTAAGCGTGTAAACCAGGTAACAATCTCAAGTCAATTACCAATATTTTTTTAATGGACAACCCACTAATAAAAGGTAGATAATCTGAATTCACGAACATTTTTAGGGTTCCGAATATCACAAGACAGCCTTAAATTTTCGCTCTATCCGTCCGTCTGTCTATCTGTCGGTCTGTCCGTGGCCTAGCTCAGAGACGATTAGTACTGAAAAGCTGAAAATTTGCTTAGACGTACATATTAATCACACCGACAGAAAGGAAGAACCATCTTTAAAAAAAATGGTGATGTCTCCCCTTAATTGGGGATAACGTAACATTTACATACAGGCACAACCATTGCTGGTCCCACACTAGGATAGGTACTCCCGTGTCGTGGGAACCAGAAACAACGCTAGATGGGTGAAGGGACCAGGCCGACGCTGTAGTGCCTGGGACATGGTTTTATAGATGGTGTAGGCTTGCCCTGCACCTACAACATCCTGACAGCTTAGTCGGCCTAGCCCACAGGAAAGACTAGTCAATACGTGCGGAGCCAACCAAGCCGCGGGTTTCCTCACGATGTTTTCCTTCACGGTTAGCGTGTGGTATTGCGACTACAAATTCGCAAATGTACGTAACTTTGAAACTAAACAAAGTCATTGGTACATGCTCGCACTGGGGATCGAACCTGGGGCTCTCGCTTTCGAGTCCATGGTTCTACCCACTGAGCTACCACCGCTAATAACCCATCGAGTTCGCAACTAATAATAATAACTTAATATAGTGATAGTTTTATCAGCAATCGAGTACTTTAATTTCTAGCCAATAGCACCCAAGCTAGCCGTCCTATTTAAGTCCCCGGTTATAAGACTACGGTTTGCTATATCTTGTAGCAAACCGTAAGAGCCGTAGCTGATCGTAGCGTGACTTGCAGGCGCTTTTCGTACATTACAACAAATAGTTTTCCCATTTTTCGATTAAAGGTTCCGTTGGCGAAATATTAAGCCTTAAAGTGCATTTTTGTCGGACGCCTAAACAGTTGATAATATTGTATAAACATACTACGGCTAAGTAGACTTTACAATTTAACGAGTAATGGACGACCACCGTAAAAAAAGGAAAACTTCGTGAAAATTCCATTGAAAATTTCTTTTGTGAAGTTAGTTCTTTGGAGCATGTAAAACCCCGCCCTCTTTGGAACTTTACACTGCACGTGGCCCGACAGGCGCTTGGCTTTTTTTTAATGCAATGTCTGTCCTGCTTCGTTCTTCACCGTGCCGCGTTCACCCCGTGGTATGAGTACGGATAGCCACTTAGTTGCCCATCACGTCTTGATAAGTTGTGGTTTGCCTATTTTGCACCCTGTACTTATTAATAGGCGGTCGCCGATGTTACGTTATCCAGCCAGGTGCACATATACTGTGACTGTGTTATACTGACCATGTCAAGTGTCCCGCCTACGCACGCGTTTTGGTGATTTTGCCAACATGAAGTCTTCATGTTGACAAAATCACCAAAACTGTGTCTTTTGCTTTTCTATGCTACGGTTTTGTTTATACTATTTTCGTGCTGTGACTAGTAATTAGAATTCTATGGCTTCACTTTGCATACGTGTGTATGTTTTATGTAAATACATGGTTAATATAATATATGGTTAATAGATATATGAAACGCTCGTGGCCTTGTCGAACCGAGTGATTGGAATCAATCACTTGAGTTAAGCAACAACAGGCGCGGTCAGATGCGGGGTGGGTGACCGTCCCGTGACTACCGCTAGTAGCATTTTTCCGAGCGCTTCCGTGCTTTGCAAGGCACGTTAAGCCGTTGGTGCCTGCTGTCATGTAATGGTAGTCGTTAAGCTACGTCAGAGGCCTCAAGGGCGGCTTGATAACTTCTGACTGTAAGGCCCAACACTGGCCCAATTCTCCACCAACCCGGACTTGGCCCTCCTGGGGGAGTATGGCCTAACCTTACTGCGATGCAGGAAGAGACTCGGGTCCCAGCAGTGGGGACATACATATAATTACAATTATAATTACATGAAATTTAAACACATTTGGCCTCTTTACGGCTACCAGACGGGAGCCTACGGGAACCTTAAATGATACTAAGTACCAAATAAATTGTATAGATAGGCTTTCACTCAATTTGATTAGTCAGGATAAATACGACCGAACTTTTCTTTTGCTCATTTCTCTATAGATACTCGTAAGTGATTACTTTATATAGAAGTGTAATATTTTAAGTTTTTGTGACGCCCTTGTCTACTTACCATAGTCAGGCTATCCTAGTTTGGGACCACGACAAATGTTGTGTGGAACTTATAATTATTTTTTAATTCCATTTTAATAGATCTTTCAACTACAATTATTATCTTTATAAACGTTGTGGACTGAAAGAAAGAGGACTAGAATTGAGAAAGGAATGTTGCGTTGGTTTGGACATGTGCAGAGGATGAAGGAAGAAAGATTGACGAAACAAATATATACTGCGAATATGAGTGGAAGGGCTGGTAAAGGACATGCCAGGCGAACATACATCGACCAAATAGGGGATGTATTAGCAAAGGGGAAGATAAAAAGTACCCGGAACCGGCATGCGTGCATGCAAAGACTTATGAACGTTAATGAAGCGAAGGTGATCTGTAAGGATCGTGGCAAGTATCAGTCCCTGGTCTCTGGCTACCCCTCTGGGATACAGGTATGAGGTTATGTATGTATCTTCATAAATTAATTTAGTATACATATAAATTATAACATTTAATCTCCGTAGTGAAAGTTTAAGCCGCTGAGCTCATAACTATGGTTATTATTCGCCAACTCTGTAAGCTTGGCGCTACGCCGCCCACGCCCTTTTGTAAGGTCACTCAAGGACTAATCTACTCTTCCATTTACAATTTATACTGTTTATTTTTAGGGCAAGGTCGGCTCTTTCACTTTTCTGTTGGTAGCCTCAGAAATATAAATAATGACTGTAACAAAAACATTTTGAGATATCAAGGCTGACTTTCAATGAGAATAGAACGACCATAATGATTGTGATACATTATTGTGTCGGTCAACTCAGAGTAGCTCATTAAACGGTCTAAACGTTGTCATGGACATTTATCTCATTTAAGCACCACTTATTTGCGGTATTGTTTAATGGAGTGTAGTGGACGGGTACCTAGTGAACCGCAGTGCTGTGAATGAAACATGTAATCACAAAGTGCATTAAGTATCTTTATGTTACACGTTTATCTAATATATGAGTACTTGTATCCATAGTCCTATTCATATTTGTTGTTTCATTTTGGTAAATGTTGGATCTCTAAGGATAAAAACTGTATTCAGTACGTTTCTCTATCTATCTAAGGACCTTACAACTAAAATCTATAACCCGAAATAACGACAGAGTTTTCTCAACACTCTTTCATCTTCGTGACGTTGTATATCTCTTCATGAAAAATATCGTAAAAGATTAAGGTCAAATACCTTATGAATATCGAATAGAGTTTCAATCTTTTCGTCAATGCCGTTTGAAGACCTGCTCGCCTTTATAAGAAAATACGAATTCTACATACTACAGTTATCATGGTTGCTCTGCCGTTTTGATCGTGGCACTTCGCAATTGAAACAATAATGTTTTCGAAACTGGATACGCACTCCCAATAACAAATTATCAATCAAAGTTGAAAACAAGCGCGGGGGCGAGCGCGGCGAGTGCGGGGGCGCGCGGGCGGTACTCGGCGCCAGCCTGGCTGGCGGCTGCCGCGCGGTGCATGCAGCCTCGCCCGGCGCAGGTGCAGCGAGGGTTGCCAGATTGGAACATTTTTCCGAATTTTCGGGAAGAATTTAACTAGTAATTTAATAATTTTGGGGATATTACGAGGGACTGCAATTTGTGGGAAAGATTAGAATCGAATTTGATAAAAACGTGTAAAAAATTAATAGCAATTAATTTATTATTATTACTTATAAAACTCTTACTTGTAAAACACCCTTAATCCCTTAAGCGCCTCACAAGGAGATTCCCATACAAACATTGTTTGGTTTTCTTGCTCAAACGACATGCCGTTTGCAATGAAACTTTCTATATGCTGAAAAAATGCAAATAAAGTTTTAGCATGGAACGGTACGTACACGTTTAAAATTGCGAATAAATTAATTAAAATTAAATTAGAACGTTTGGAAGTTTCTTGAAGAAGGCTTATGATGGGGTTATAATTTCTTTTTTATTCATGTATTCTTAAGTTTAAGCACGATCAATCTTCAATTATGGTCTCTAAAGTTATTGGTAAATTTCATGATGATCCCACATGTTGTTAATAAATTAAAACTAAACTACGTTTGTATTGGGATCGCTTCGTTAGGGATCACCTTAAGACGCTCCTCAAAGGCCGTTTAAATAGTCTGTAGTTAAGGAAAAATTGCAGCCATAGATTAATTAATTAAGAAGAAAAAGATTAATAAAACTGCCACTGAGGAGTGTTTTAGAGGAATCGTATTTTTAAAACACAGTTAATCTGTAATTTGATAGGCTTTACTAGCCTATCAAATTGTTGTTATTAATTAAGATGTTAAAACGTATCGCTGTGGTGCTATTGTATTCTCCCCTGTGTAGACTCGTCCGTCACTGTATTCTATTTAAAATAGATGGATAGATAGATAATACTTTATTTCCCTGCAAAGCATAAAAAAACTAAGCATAAAAATAAAAGCGGTCCCAACTGAAAATCAGTTTTGCTGGTGATGTGTTATTCGCAGCACACACCAGCAATGCATGCTGAGTTGGTGACATTTTTTTCTTGCCACGGAGGCACAATAGCTTGTTAGAAGATTTTACTGTTTTTTTGTACTTCCTAATTGATTATACTATTTTTATTTTTAATGCACTAACCCGTGCTAAGGAACGAATTTAAAAAAAATTTTTTAGCCTCTAAATAGGTTTTTAAATTCCTAATTGATGTTCATCTTCCCCATTACTGTGTATTTTTTATGTTTGTGCATTCGTGGCAATTTAAATAAATGTTTTCTTTCTTTCTTTTCTTTCATAAATGTGAAAGAAACAGGAAACCTAAAATAACCTAATAATATGGTGTTTTATTCTTTTTGCTGCATAAGGTATCATTTCGGCGATATCTTTAGGAATTTGGAGAAATTTTAAAAATCATATCTGGCAACTCCAGATGCAGCCGCTGTATACCTCACACCCTCTTGGAACCAATAACCACCTTCCGTTACCAGTCACCACCACTACAACTTCTCTGTCACGATCATCCAAATTGACAAAGAAAACACTGTAAAATATGACAGCTACTTCCTTTTTTCCTTTGTGCAACCACTTAAATATACTCAATACGATTAACATGTTACACGTGCCCACGTTTAAGCTGATTTAATATCGAATTAACAAGTAATAACCCTGCTCGATGTTCACGTTATGGCGTTCGTTAATGAATAACCAGCGAAGGAAAATAATTAATAGCTGTTTCGGTAATCCAACGTGACATTTACTCATCCACCTATTCCGCGCGAGCGATAAACAATATTGCGTCGTTTTATAGGGTAGTAAACCAAATTTATTTGTTTATTTATAAACTCTGCGATCCAACCACATGGAATATGTGGAGGTTTATTTGAAGGATTCCCAAATGACGTGGGAGTAGGTTAATATCCCGGACCCTTTATTCTTCTTAACGCAACTAGTTTTCTTATAACGTATTCCTATAAGTTGAAAGAACCTCTCTTATAAATGCGATTCAGTGGGAAACAGAGACTGTGACACTCAATTGAATAAAACATTGATATTTTTTTATCCTAAGATTTTCCTTATGTCGTTGTTTACCTGTCGGAGTCCGATAGGAAGGTAATTTGTTTGGTTCGTATTTATATATAGATATATATATATCGGTCAGATTTTGACAAATAAGATCTCAATCGATTCGTCGTCTTTGCGCGAGTGTCAGTATAAATGCAACAAAAATATTATAATCACCATTAAGACAAAAACAAAACTTCAAATAAATAATAACCAATTCAGCTCAGCAGTCATTAGTATTTTTCTTTTGTTTTTATGAGTTACGGCATTAGCGAAGAAGTTGTATTTTACCTACCTCTTCACTTATCGATAAAGTAGCACAAAACAAAATAATTTCGGCAGCAATCAAATTAATTTACTTTACCCTTAAACTGTAATCTATTTATTGTCGACCTTGTCTACAAGAAAGTAACCTACTTAAACCGCGGCGAAAATAAAGTTGGACACGAAGAGTGGGGGGAAATGAACCCATTGGCCGCGCGCTCATTCTATTTGTGGAATACGTTCACACGCACAATTTCTTTAATTTTAGTATTTGAGCTTTCACTTTAGTTTATTTCGCCTTAGGAACCGCGGCCTGGACTGTCGCTCCGGGGCATACTTGATGCAGAGGATCTCCCTCGCTGTGCAGCGGGGTAACGCTGTAAGCGTTATGGGAACCTTTGGCTCGGGTATGTCTCGGGGCGGTTTGCTCGACAGTTAATTTTAGTTTGCGTTTTTGCGTGCATATATAATATTATATATTTTTTTCTGACATATTTTTGTGCTTATGTATATTTTTTTTATTTTATTACTTTGGACGAAACGTTTGTACTCTGTATTTTACTAAATAAATATAGTATTTCAATGAGTTATGTTCGTAACATATAACATGGCAATTTTTTTTTTCTTGTTTATTGTTTACTAAAAGGTGATAAAGACGCTATCATGAAAGAAGTCAATTTAATAAAATAACTTAATAAATAAAAAAATCCAAAAGAATTTTGACAGCGTGCATCAATTTACAACCCATTCTTTGAAATATGTGTGTAATCAAGCACATATATTACCTCGAATTAATAGACGCGTCTGCTGATAACTCTCACAAATTCACAATAGATTACAAAAAGGTGCATAGGTGAATAATAGAAGAACTACACATTTAAAAATCACAGTTTGAGAGCTACTCAAGGAGTAGATTTTATTAGGCTTATATATATATAATATAGATTAAACAGACAACAGGTAAAACCGATATTTTATTAATATTCCATTTAATATAAACATTTAATAATATCGGTTACTAGTGCAACATAATCATAAGTTTTTTTGGTACTAACAGCCTATAGTTTTTCTGGAGATACATTCCTTAAATTATATAATACTATTTCAATGTTTTTAAAATTACAAAAGGTGCTACAACACCAACCTACGTGCATTGTGCGTAGCTTAGCTATGTCGTAGCAATGTGCTACGACCGCGCTACGATAGCGCTACGAGCCGCGTAGGCACTAGTTCTGTTAATCTTTGTAGCAGTTCGAGCTATGACTATACGCTATGTTTTACTAGGTTTCATAACATTGAGTTTGGTATTATAATTAAAAGCGCGGTGCGCGTTGTTAAATCTGTTATGCATTGCAAGCCAATTAAAAAGTGTCTCTAAACATAAAAATAAATTTAGCTAGAAATCTGATTCCATCCGAAAAAATACTTTTCAAGTTAAACACCTATGAGTCTTTAATCTTATATTTTTATTTTTTATATAAAGCTCTTTAGCGCTCGACTGAACCTTATACCTCAAAATTTGCACATACAACGAAGTTCAAAGATGCACTAGGAAGATCGTAAAACGAGGGCTGTTCTACTTTTAGCAACAGATATAAACAATAGGATTAAATGGTCCCCGAAAGACGGTAAAACTATTACATCGCAGGCTGCCTTTGGGCTAACGAGTATGTCGGCGGGTTGGCGTGGCGCCAGACGCGTGCCCCCGCGCATAAATTGTGGTCGCGGCTCCGCGCCGCCCAGAGCCAAGCCAGGCCCTTCGCATCACGCGTTGGAAAAAGTGAAAACTGAATATTTTTTTTCCGCAGCAGGACAAAACTTCAGTTGGTCGCCCTAAATACCACAGATTAGTATTTTTATAATTTGACAGTAAAGAGTTCATATTTGAGGTTAAAAAAACTTCTTTCACCGGGACATATCACATAACACCCTCATCGATAGGTAATTAATACAGTTGTACAAAAAAATCTTGAAAAACTTAAACAAACAACACAAACACTGACTCAGTCAACATAAAGTCTAGCGGGTTCAGCTGGGCTGTCTTTCGTTTGGAATACTATTTTTTTATACCCATTTTCTTTCAATTTGTATACTTTTCTATATAGTTTATATACTTCTTGAAGTGGCAATATATTATGCTTTTTCTAAATCGGAGTGACTTTCGCAAACGTTTGTTATTAATTTCTGACTCGAAGACAATTACAATCACAGCTTATGGAAACTAACCTTAGAAATACCTTTCCGTGGTATAATGCCCGACAGAGATAACTTCATAAATATTGATAGATTGAGTGAATTCGTAGCAATTCTATTAGAAGGTCCATCAGTAGCTAAGTATATACACAGAATACAACCTGAAAATCTTTGCAGATTTTTCTTGAGCCACAACATACAGTTTTGCGGTAAATTTCATACGTTGCTATATTTAGCTACACATGCGGCCAAACTCTTAATACCAAATTCCTGTCAGAAAAACATAATATAGTAACTAATATTTGTAAGTGAGTCAACTATCTGTTAAGCTTAACTATTGGGGTTGTAGGTTAAAGTACACATAAATAAATTAATAGTTTAACATAAATTTATAACAGGACCTTCATTTGAAACCATCGCGTTATTTATACAATTTTATTTAGAGAATATTTACTTCGAGCTGCACTCTAATTTAAGCGCGACTTGAAAACGCGAGTCCAATCCAAGTTAAATGATACCGAAGGAGTGCTTCAAATGCCTGCCTACTAGCCGCTTCCACGAGAACACATGGCGACCAAACGACTTCCGGCTCAGCCTCTGTGACGGCGGTACGGAGTGCGGGCGGAACCATAACGCACGCGCTAGCCTGCTGTCTATTGTTTGGCATCTTCAACTCTTGGCATCGAACAGTGAAGACAGCGACCGACTGCACTGTCAGCTTAAGTACTTTACCCATATAATGCATGAATATTAACACATAACTCTCGTGAATTGAACCATTCAACCTGTCACCCATTGATAAATAGGTTGAAATTTGATTGTGTTTCAGTTTGAATGCGAACAATATAAGATACGCCGGTATTAGCGATACAATTTTATTGTATTGAAGACCTAAGTATACGCCTGACGTTGTGACTGTTCAAAATGTCGTTTTACATTAGGAATAAACTGCTTATGTAAATTATGGCACATTGACGTCAGCCAGTGATACGTGCTCAAAATAAAACACTGCTCAATACCTCGTAGCGCCACAACATTTTAGATAGGCGCTTGTTGTTGCTTATCACAAGTGATTGATTTCATTCACTCGGTTCGACTAGGCCACGAGTGCTTCACTCAACAAATTACTTGTGTAAAAATGTAGAGATGTTTAGTTATTTTTATAATATTATTATTGTAGGTGTTAGTTGAAAGCTATAAACACGAGTGCTTAAAATAGGACTGCGTGAAAACACCGAAAATAACACGAAAATAAATTTAAATGTAGAAAATCGTTCCACAAACTGCCAAATAATAACCATGGTGTCCGATGCTATCATCGATCGACCAGCGTTTGTAATAAATTATGTACAGACACGCCAAATTATCTATTCAGCCGGTCTAAGAACTGAAGTACCTTATTCTCTTGTGATAAAGTCTATCTTTAAATGAACAGAAGCAATAGATAAACATGTTAAACGATGACCCGGCCTTCGAGTCATTTAGAGATATTTATATACCATCACTGAACAAAATAGAAGGGTCATAATAAAAACCGGCCAAGTATGTTGCGGGTCACTCGTAGGTTTCGTATATTCACAGTATAGGGCTCCGTAGTTAACCGTCAAAATATTATTATTATTATTTGTTACAAGTAATAAAGACTCATTACATGGACGTACGCAGATGTTAGTACGCAGATGAAAGATATAAAGATAAGCAATATATGCATCGAATGGATAACCTCCTCCTTTTTTGAAGTCAGTTAAAAACTATGTTAGTGTGTAATCAATAAAATATATAAAAATCTCGTGTCACAGTGTTTGTTATTGAACTCCTCCGAAACGGCTTCACCGATAATTGTGATTTTTTTGTGTATATTTGTTAAGTCTGAGACTAAGTCATGGGCTAATAAATATGGCAAGGCACTATGACACGAGATTAGTATATATTTGACTATTTTTTATGTAAATGTAGGCTGGAACAGTGCCCGAGATGTAAGCAATCCAACCTGCTAGCAAACATGTTTAGACCGCACGGTTGTGACGACTGGCACTCACCTCACAGAGCAGCGACCCTCAGCGCTTAGGCATGACAGTATTACACACGAAGGACGGTTCTAACTATAATACGCTGGCTGTCACACAAGGAAGTTTTAGAGCAATATTTAGATTGTATTGTACTTTTATTAAATAATCGCTTTACCCAACTAACAAGATTTTTTTAATGGGATTTGAACGAATTATTTATTATATTATTTTCAATGCACTAACCCGTGCTAAGGACAATTTTAATTAATTAATTTGAATTATTCATTTTTTAAGTTGATCAACTACTACTTAGCCGCTTAGTTTAGTTCGTTTTACTTCATTATAAAATATGTGCTGATCTTTTTTACGTTTCTATTACAACCTTTTAGCCGGAAAAACAGCGCTAATTTATAACAGAGTAGAAAGTCGCCCTCTCTACTCTATTTAAAATTAGCGCTGTTTGCGTTTAATATTTTGCAAACGGATCCCTAAATAAAAAAATATTGGAAAAAAAAATTCGCACAAATTTACTTTTATGTCGAGCACGGCAATATTATTTTATTCGTGTGAAATGAAAAGTTTCTTGAGGCACATTATGGAAACATGCTAACTCAAATACTAACAATATCAATTCAATCACTTGTCCTGTTAGGAAACTTATAACTTTCTCTACTCTACTGTTTAGTAGAAGTTTCCCCTTTGGGAATATAAAGCGATCTGTTTGTTTGACGGAGGTGGAGAGGAAAGGAAAGGTAATGTTTTTGGCTCTTGTATGTAAGTATGCCTTCCTTTATAACTCATCCGACAGTGGTTAGATGTTGACAAATAAGATGTCAAACGATTCGTTTTACATGCGCCGGTGTCACTGCATAAATCTAAAAATATCTTTGAAATTCCCGTTCTGTTTTTTATTTTATGCCACACCTGGCAAGGCTTTCTGGCCAAGTGTAGATATAAAAAGATGT
The DNA here is from genome assembly GCA_934045075.1 of Yponomeuta sedellus. Classification (NCBI taxonomy): domain Eukaryota; kingdom Metazoa; phylum Arthropoda; class Insecta; order Lepidoptera; family Yponomeutidae; genus Yponomeuta; species Yponomeuta sedellus. The sequence continues at coordinate 12,902,877 of OW203735.1, read as the reverse complement.
ACACAACACGGGAGGTAATAAAAAAAGCTCTCGATCGCATATTTACGTCCCTCGCTTGCAGCTCGGGCCGCAAACTACTGCGATCTCGGCCTTTCTTTGTATTACCACCCTAGTTGTGTAATGTACTATTATAACATATTTGCTCGTAAAGTGGTTGTAATTACACCAATTTCAATATCGTAATCGTAATCATTACGTACGTATTAATGTATTCTCGTACTTGTGCGATAATGTAATGTAAAAGGCACGTGTTTTTTTTAAATAAAGTTTTAAGATACTCCGTCTAAAACTGAACGATACTTTTAAAAATCTTAGCAATAAGGTTTTATGTCAAAAAAGTGGTCAATATTTTATGAATAAAATTAACTTTGGGAAATAAAATATAACAAATAAACATTTAATTCTTTAATTTAATTAATTTTGACAATAAATTACAACCATTTATCTGTAACAAAAACACAAAAATATTAACTTACTTTATTAGTAATACTGGCTGTTTTTGTACCTTTGCCTAAAAAAAAAAGTTGATGCGCGCGCATCGCTTATTTGTGGACAAGTAAAAATAAATCCGTTCGATGTATTGTTTTTATTTGAAAATGTCGTCAAGTAGTGATGATAACAAAGTCAGAGTTTTATTAATTTCCTCGTAAATATGTTATAAAACGTCGTATGACATACGTGCGCTTTGAAAATTACAGCCTCTGCTTCCTTATAGCCCTCGCCGATGGCTCGGGCTAGTAATATCGCCTCGGCTGTAATTTTCAACTTACCGCACTTATATCATAATGTACTGTTATTTACTTTGTCACTAGGTGGCGCTGTTTTAAAACCAGCTAAGGTTTCGTCTTGTAGTAATCCCTAGGCGGCGGCGGTCACATTAAAGATATAATATCCCAAGGTAACTAAATATCTATCCAATCCATGAACAGAGTCCGCTGCAACATTTCCTATCACTCAACCCATTTAATGTAAAGTAGCCGGCAAACAGTGGATGAGACTAGCGCGAGACCGTGCTGGTAGGCGTGGAAATAAAGAGGCCTATACTCAGCAGTGGGGTTTACCGGGCTGATGATGAACCCATTTAATGAGAATCAAGTGGCCTTATTTGAATATAAACTAAACTAAAGTTTATTGTAGTCCGTTTAAGTATGATAAAATTTGGTATGAAGAAATTAAAATGAGATCGAGATTAGTGTGAAAAACTTACTTAAGTATAGTTACTGAAATAATGCTTTATGGGTTCCTTACTTTTTAATAAACATGCATTCCAAAGAAAATGAGCTATCAATTCAGAAAATAAACGAATGTAGAGAGACATTAATTTAGGAAATAAACGAATGTATCGACAAACAACCATATCAGATAACAAACAACCTGTCAAGGACTACTATGTAATTTACTGAATCAATCATGTAAAAATTGTTCTTTATCCGCGTCAGGCCAAATTTAATTCTAGCCCCGTTTTCACGAAGCTCAGGAATTATTCCTTGTGAAATGTGTTGATACACATTAAGAACCTTCAAACTCAGGTTGATGACTTATCGCGCAGTTTGAATCGAGGAATTTAGGCTAATAAAATATTTGAGTAGGGTAAAGAGCAAAACTTATTCAACTATGATATGAAGGCGGTAATATTGTTTATATAATCATTTGGGTTGCTTAAATTCATATCGTAATAAAGATACCATGTGATATTATACGTGTACCGGATTGCTCTATATCGTTGCGCTCGCGCCCCATTGAGCGCTGTTGGCTGTATCGATATACGGCCCCAATGAGGCTATAAAATAACTCGCGCTATGATAAATGTGCCTCAAACCTCCTTGGGACGCCCACATTCTGACTCGAAGCGTGAATCAACACTCCTAAAACTCCTATACTGATTCATGCTCGGATAACACCGACATAAAATAAACATTTCTTTTCTGGCAATGGAGAAGTTTTTTTTAATATAAATAGAACATTTTAATTAAAAAAATATTGCGGTGCTATGCTACTTAGACACTCAAGTATGGATACCGACATTTAGATTAAATTTGTATATCGAGCGTTACTTTAATTTTCAGAATATAATATTTCCATTTACATTGGAGAACAAAGAATCCGAGTCACTTAAAGATACCTGAAAATCTTGGAAAATAATTTTAGCATAATGAATTTCATTATGTTTATTAGGCAGTTGATTACTCCTTAAATGAAAGTATTAAAACTTTTTAGTTTTTGTAAAGATATGTAAAAAAATCATATTTGAAATAAGATCATATTTGAAAGTAATCATGTCGCTTACACCTGAAAAAAACACCAGAATACTCACAATGCTGGATACCGGCCGGAGACATCGCGATACGGTCGGTGTGTTGCTGATTATAGTAGAAAGATTTCTCCGACGTTACGAGGAGACTGACTCTAACCTACGCAGACCAGGAACAGACAGAACCAGGTACACCACAGCACGAGAAAATCGATACTTGGTGAACACCATGCTTGGTAGTCGCTTTCTCACATGAACTGACCTTACAAACCAGATTTTACTAATAAAATTCACTATATTACAAAAACATAATATCTTTATGTTTTTTGCAATAAAGTGAATTTTATTAGTTTTATTGAACACATATTTAATTGTCTATTAAACACAATTAAACGCAATTGGTTTCTTTAAGTGACCCGGATTCGATAGAAAAGATGCAATACATATACCTAGTATGTTACTTATTGATTCCGTTTGTTATCATATTGTATGACAAATCTGTTTTGGTAAAGTTCTGTACCACGATGTTGACAACAATAATTCAAATAGATGCGTCTGTGTTATTTTTATCGATAACTTGTTTGACGTTATAACACAGGTATTGTTATAGTTATAATCCATTTTCTTTCTACTTTCGTTTCCGTTTTGCAACAAAGTTTCATTCAGTCACCGTATCGGCAACGAGTTAACTGTAAAAGTGCAGTTTAAACAAGTAAGGTTTAACAACTTCGTTGTTGGTAAGGTACCTGAGAACTTGAATTTACTTTCAACTAAAACACCGTGGCTGAAATCAAAATCAAATCAACTGTTGCAATTCTTTCATTCGCAGCATGAGCAGTGACCGAGTAAGGTGAATATTAGGAAACCACACGGGCTATTTAAAACCACTAAGCATGTTAATTTATTCTCGTTAAATACCGGAATCCGGCTTGACTTAGTTAAATCATGCAGACGTGCATTTCAGGACAAATCAGAGCGGATTATAGAGGTTTCCTGCCGTGCCGTTAGTGGACATGCTGGCGTTTGGAGTCCGATCACTAAAAACTGATAAATCCGAAGTGCATTGTTGATTTTCACTGAAGTGACCGTAAAATACTATAGATATAGATCTCAACTAGCGCCAAAAATTGGCCCGATTCATTTAGTGCCAACCTATTGGACCGAGATCATTTCAGTACATCTACTAATCTCCATTGTCACTGTAATATTAAATAGACCAATTAACATTAACGTCTCCTCGGTAGCGCGCAGAATGAATCAATCACAGAGTGGATTACTTTAGCGTACACCATTAATATCATTGATAAAATCAAATCGTCAGATATTAAACAGATTGTCTCGTTTTTGAGAGTAAGATTTTTTATTTGCCTAGATTCACTGAGATAGGAAATTGGTATTTTTTGTGAGAATTTCCAAACTCAAGGGGCTGGGACATCACAAGCAATTCAATATTCCATTACTTATATGAAATAAATCGACCAATGTTACATAACGATCCCTCTCGACAACAATAAATCACACCACAGCAAAGTTATATAGAAACTTGCCAATTTATTAGTTTTCAATTGTGAAGAATTGGCATTCTCTAACAAAAACAGTCTTATAATGAACCGCCGCCCCCGCTGCCATAATTACGCCGACATGTATATTTAAATGATTTCACATTTTTCTCACAGTCTCCAGGTGTCTAATGCAGTGCTTATAAGAGGTTTAGTGACGAGAAATATAATTTTCTTTTTGATATTAATAGTTGTTGCTAACAGCACAGATTTTTTTATCGAAATCTGTAAATACAGTTAAATATTACATCAATAGCAGCGGTCTGCTAACGTATTAGGTAGTTTAAAAACGATCTCAAATCATGATGCTATGTCATTCTCTCACTTCCGATAGTTTTAATGATTTTTCCTGTCTTCGAATCATTAAATACTACTGATATATTTTTATGTTCTAGGTCAATAAAAAGAAAGTACCCCACACTTCTGATATTCTATCAGTGGATCAGGAAGTGCCTAATTGGCTCTTTTTAAACCCCAACATCCTATTTATTGGCTGAATGAATGTTATGTCAAGGAATCTTTATAGTTTCGCCAATTCCGTCCGTTTATCTGTCCGTCCGTTCTTCCGTGCGTTGGTCGGTCGGTCCGTTCGTCCATCTAACCGTCCGTTGGTCGGTCGGTGGGTGAGTCGGTTGTCGGTCGGTCGGTCCGTCCGTCCGTCCGTCCATCCGTGGTCGGTCGGTCGGTTGTTTCGTCCTTCCGACCGTCTTGAAAGCGCAATTGTTTGTTAAACTACGGCGTCCGGTTGAGAGGCGGCTACACGGTTGATTGTAGGAACGTGAACAAAGTCAGTACTACGAGTACATGCAATGAAGTTAAAACTTTCGTAGACTACTTTAGTAGGCTTTACAAGTTTACGAGTAATAGTTTTTAGTTATAAATAAATAGACTGTAAGTGCAAAGTGGCATATGAAAACAAAAAATAAAATGTTTCACCTTACGTTTTTGCAAAAAGTAAAAGTCGTTCATAATGGATCGATATCTAAACAACGACAATTACCTACGCAACGTAATGATTTTAATTTCAACAGGGTTCTTCTAAAATTCGCTATTCCTGTAACGAAGTGTTAGCTATCACAACACCTTACACACATTACAGCACCTTTTGGCCTGGGATTTTTTCCAAAATTTACATAATTAACCAAAACCTGACGCCTGTATCTCACAGGGCTAGGCAGAGACCACTTAAGGTCTGCTACTCACAACGATTCACTTTGATCACTGCTCAGATTTACATGCTTATTCATTTAAGGGTTTAATTGCATCTAATACATAAATCTCGTATCACAGTGTTATTGAATTCCTCTGAAACGGCTTCATTGATTAGTCTGAATATTTTTGTTTATATTTGTGGCGTCTGAAAATTAGCCTAAGACCTCGCAGGCTAATTGATATGGCAAAACATTGTTTGCGGGTCAGCGAGTTACTAATTTACCTACCTACTGTACCAAAAGCCGCAGCACACGAAAGATGGCCTTACATATGATTCTATTCTATACTTTATTTTAAGGATTATCAGACATTGCTGGATCTATAATAAAAAAATCTAATACTGACCAAAATAAAGTGGTCCATCAACATTCGGTTTAAGTGACAAAACTCGAATCTATAACTGGTTTGCCCATTTTTTAAGTTAACCTTGTATAGGTAAGTAATGTTTGTGATGCGCACCTTTCTTGAGACATAATAATATATAACTGGCTCTTGTTTGCATTTTATAGGTTGTAACTGGAGTAAGTTGGCTATTAAAATAATAATGAAGATACTGGTTACTGGAGCTTGAATAGGTAAACATTATAACAGGTAATTTGCCAAGGGGGACATTTTTCTTGAATAGGACGACTCCCGGGTAAACTTACCAAACCTAACACTAGATACTTATAAAAATAATGTTAATTAGGACAAAAAGTAAAAATAATAGTTGAAATGAAATGGTTTCATTCAAATTAGCGTAGAAACTACGGCTTAGTGAACGTTACTAGACAAACTAGGTGTCCATTTTAAAATCTAGAACATTTTGGAGAAAAACTGGACTAATAAACTCTAAACAGTCTTTTTAAAGACGTTAATTAACAGAGTTTCATAATTATTATTTCAAAAGCAAATACACATGCTTTTGTCAATAATGCACTAATGTTAAAAATAATTTCTTACATTTATAACACTGAGTGGTAAAGCCAAAATGCGTGGTGCCCGTCTACATTAATCACCTAAAAGCTGTTACATCAAATTAATTGAACGGTGAGAAAAAGCGCGCCACTGTTGGCTTAGTCATATAACATTACAAAACTAGTAAATTACTTTCTACGGATAATCGTACATTGCCGACAAAAGCGTGTTTATTAGTCTCTAAACTAATATTTATTTTCATTAATAATTAAAGTTATTCTGTATTATGTTACACAATACCATTATAACAACTTTCCTACATTTAGCAGCATGTAATTTAGTTAATCAGTCGAATAGTTAATTAGTAAAGCTACAGAGTGTAAATCTGGAATATAAAATGAAACAAAGAAATTCAAATAAATATAAATTTGAATCCAATCTGTAATCCAACGGTCAATCGAAAGTACGAATTGAGAACAGTCTTTCACACTGCTTCAAAGCAGAACGAGGAGACCGCCAGGGATGCATACTATCTCCCCAACTGTTCAACTTTGGATGATTGGGAGGGGGGCATTCGGATAGGTGGGCATCTTCTGAACAACCTTCGCTTTGCCGATGACACCACCGTCATAGGCGCCTCGGAAACAGAGCTGGCTGAGCTTCTAGCGAGAGTGGATAGTGTAAGTAAGGAATACGGACTTCATATCAACAGAAGTAAGACCAAGTTGATGTTTATTGATAGATCAGGCACCTTTCAACGAACCAACGAGCTGCGAGACCTTGATGTTGTACACAAATTTGTATACTTAGGCTCGCAAATAAGCAATGACGGAGACTGCGAACAAGAAGTCGTCAGTAGATCCCAGATGGCTAAGTCAGCAGTGAAAAAGCTTGAGAAGATATGGAAAAACAGAAGCATCAACCGCAAGACAAAGATAAAACTAATGCGGACCCTTATCTTCTCAATATTTCTGTATGCCTCGGAAACCTGGACGTTAAAGGCCCGTATTCTGAAAAGAATAGATGCGTTTGAAATGTGGTGCTGGCGGAGAATGTTCCGTATATCTTGGACCGAACGCCGCACAAACGTATCTATTCTAGAAGAACTTCAGATAAAGACGAGGCTCTCCACAATCTGCACCCAACGCATCCTGAAGTTTTTCGGACATACCGTCCGACGCGGGCCAGATAACCTGGAGTATGTTATCATCACCGGTCGAGCGAACGGGAAACGAAGCAGAGGACGACCTCCAACGCGTTGGACAGACATAATAACTAAAGCTTCGGGAAGGACCCTACAAGCAGCCATACACCTGGTGCGTAATAGGATCAAATGGAGAGAGCTGGTGGCGGAAGCTGCCCTTAGTAACGTCCCTCAGCCATGAGGAAACGACGAAGAAGAAGATAAATTTGAAATGTTGGTAGACTCTCGATATACCGTTTATTGCTGAATATGAACGAAAGTCAATTATTTATTTATGTAAGTTTATATTAACCAGTTTTAAATTATTTTTATTTCAACATTTAATAAAACATTTATAAAAGTCAATAGAAAGTCAAATAAAATAACATATCTAATTTTGAAATTTAATACACAATAATGATAAAGCTGTTACATTTTTATTGGTCTTGATGCGGTATGTATAATGTAACAATCCTTCATCGAGATAAGATCAATTTTAAAAACAGGTATACTCAAATGCTTATTGTATCAGTTCACATGTTTATACATCTAAGTAACAATAAATTTATTAGTTTAGAGCGATATAATGCTACAAGACAAGACGGCTAGTAATATTTGAAAAACCTAGTTTAAAATGATATATCCGAACCCACAGTTCTTCTAGAGCCAGACATAATTGCTTTATGGATAGATGACGATAACAAATAATAATTTAATTAACCATAACATTTGGTGCAATTCTGAAAAGGCGACTGTCGCACAATTGTGAGCCGGGACACGTTCAATGGCGGCTCGTAAATATTTATCGAGTCTGAAAGCGGATAGACGGCGCTCGCCCTTGCTCAGAAAAATACCAGCTGCTTTTGTCCACAATTAATTAGAATCAAAAAGTTTCTACGACTAGCAAGTTCTTACCTACCGCAGTTCCAAACTGGTACAGTTTGAAGCGTTTAAGGATGATTTTGAGCTTTATTCTTTCCCTTCAGTTTTTTTTTGTCACAAACCCGAGGTAATGGCCAATCCGCGATAAGCTCTCGTGGTGATTCAGCGCATACTCGCTTTCTCTATCTGGAACAGAAGGGTTGTTCCATGCAGTGAGAGTTCTATACGCTCTTATATTGATCCTATCCGTAAGTAACAAGTTATGGATAACTGCCAGTTACGTTACTTAATAAATGAATAGGACCTACCTACCTAAGTATCTAATTTACGAAGTCTCGGAAATCGCACGTTTTCTATCCCCATTGTCAAATTAAGTGTCACCTTTTTGGTAAGTACGGTATTCCATTTAGAAATATTTCAGTAACGCAGAGTGATTAAAAATCTTAATACATACGGCAAGATAGTTTAGGTTTTACTCGCATAAAATTCCTGCTTTAAAGTACCTACGTGTAATTATAGCGCGGTTCATTTCGTCCTGGACTTAGGGGTGGTTTTTAAATGTGTATTACGTAGGTACGAAGAGTCGGATAGATAAATAATGTGTAAACAAGTCGTGAGTAAATGCGTCGACGTCATAGGTGGCGCGCCGCCGCCGCCCACGCTAGCCGAAGACGCCGCGTCTCGGGCGTATGCGAGAACGTAAGCGTCAGAATGTCTGTTCTTTGTCTAATTAATGCTTCTTTATACCCTTCACCTAATACCTTAGTATCTTAAGCATAGCAGTCCTTTATGCATGAATTTGATCATAGTAATTAAAATGGCACACACCTCCGGCAAAACAAAACATTGTTACCATAGCGTTTTGTTCTGCAACCGGGAAGGCCAGGAAGTTTGTAAAACCATGAGGGAGGCCTATATCCTGCAGTGAGCATCAAATGGCTGATGATGATGATACCGTTTTGGTTATTGTATTGTGCGGTAGTTATTATTATCCATTTATGATAAGCAACTAAATACACCACGTTCATTACGTACGCACTTTGTAATTGTATCAATTGTGTTGCACTACATTTTTACTTTTCCTTTTTTCACACACCGCGATTAACCGCAGCGTGGCGCCGACAGAACATCAGCGTTGTAGGTTGTTAAACGTAGGTAGCAGGTTGTAGTTAGGTACTTCGGTGCTCCAACGAGTCTGGGCAAATTAAGGGACTCAATACATGGAATTGAAACAGGCATATTAGGCATTTTGTAAAAGTCTGTATTATTTTTGTTTTCACTTTACCGTCTAAGACATTTTTAATTAGTTTCGTATCAATTTTCCTGTGATCACATTCACATTCTTGTTCCAAATTCACGAGTAAAGTAACTAAATAGAAAACACATACGTATGGGTGCTGTGTACACTTAGGCCGGTATTACAGAACGATGCTCAAGCACAGATTGATCTCAGATCGCCCAATCATTACTTGAGCGCTAAATCGATGCTCAAGCACTCCCTTTATTTTCAAACAGTTCTTGAGTAGAGATCAGCCAATCACTGCTTATGTAGATTCAGAACTGCAATCAGATTGTCTATGATCAAAGTTTGTTTTCCATGACAAGAAAAAGACTAGTGTAGATTTTTATTCCGTTTTACGCATGTTACAAAAACGTGACGATGAAACTTAGTAAATTATGTGAAATATACAGAGGAAACTAAAATAGTTTTTATTTATTCGGAAATAAAAATGTTCCAAGTTTCTTTATTTCGTTATTAGTTTGTAGTGAACCGTATATTTAAAGGAAGCAAAACGTTCACGCTTCTTAATTCATTTATTCGCTTTGAGTATAGAATGGAACGTAACAAATGTCTGCTATAATTCCACAATTCTCTTGACGTCTGTCTGTTTATTTACGTTTTTTTACTAAATTTACTAATATCTATACATAGTCGGTTTGGTATAATTTGAACATTAATCGCTGTTTTGAAACGAGGTGCGAGAAAATGGAACTTCACCGTAGTGGAGAGGATCCTCCTTGTGGAACATAACAAGTCAACTTCACTGCAGTGGAGAGGGTCCTCCTCGTAGAAGATAAAAAGCCAACTTCATCGCAGTGGAGAGGAACCTTCTCATGGAACATAAAACTTCAACTTCACCGCAGTGGAGAGGAACCTGCTCATTGAACATAAAACTTCAACTTCACCGCAGCGGAGAGGAACCTGCTCATTGAATATAAAACTTCAACTTCACCGCAGCAGAGAGGAACCTGCTCATTGAACATAAAACTTCTACTTCACCGCAGTGGAGAGGAACCTGCTCGTTGAACATAACACTTCAACTTCACCACAGTGAAGAGGAACCTGCTTGTTGAACATAAAACTTCAACTTCACCGCAGTGGAGAGGAACCTGCTCATTGAACATAAAACTTCAACTTCACCGCAGCGGAGAGGAACCTGGTCATTGAACATAAAACTTCTACTTCACCGCAGTGGAGAGGAACCTGCTCGTTGAACATAACACTCCAACTTCACCACAGTGAAGAGGAACCTGCTTGTTGAACATAAAACTTCAACTTCACCGCAGTGGAGAGAAACCTGCTCGTTGAACATAAAACTTCAACTTCACCGCAGCGGAGAGGAACCTGCTCATTGAACATAAAACTTCAACTTCACCGCAGCAGAGAGGAACCTGCTCATTGAACATAAAACTTCTACTTCACCGCAGTGGAGAGGAACCTGCTCGTTGAACATAACACTTCAACTTCACCACAGTGAAGAGGAACCTGCTTGTTGAACATAAAACTTCAACTTCACCGCAGTGGAGAGGAACCTGCTCATTGAACATAAAACTTCAACTTCACCGCAGCGGAGAGGAACCTGGTCATTGAACATAAAACTTCTACTTCACCGCAGTGGAGAGGAACCTGCTCGTTGAACATAACACTCCAACTTCACCACAGTGAAGAGGAACCTGCTTGTTGAACATAAAACTTCAACTTCACCGCAGTGGAGAGAAACCTGCTTGTTGAACATAAAACTTCAACTTCACTGCAGTGGAGAGCAACCTGCTCGTTGAACATAAAACTTCAACTTCACCACAGTGAAGAGGAACCTGCTCGTTGAACATAAAACTTCAACTTCACCGCAGTGGAGAGGATCCTCCTCGAGGAAGATAAAAAGTCATCTTCAACACAGTGGATTTATAGGATATGTTTCAGTTATTTCCAATTTTATGAGCAATAAAAAAGCTGAGATTGTTTTACTGATTATTTTATTTATTCCTTTTGTGACTGTCATGTTGGCCTAGCCTCTAAGGCGCTTGGTTACCAAGACCGAGCTTGTGAGTTCGATTCCCACTGTGGGCCTATATTTGTACAAGTGGCCACAGTCTCGGTGTACTTTCATGTTTGTGATGTCCTTGCCTGGTTATCATAGCAGGTAGTGTTGCGTGAAATTTTTTCAATGAAATCACCCCAATATTAATGTAGGTAATTGTTTTTGCACATAAACACTTATTAGAATCCATGCAGTAGGGGTCCTGAGCGTCCCTTAAATGCCTAAGCGGCTGCTGCTATCATTAACTATTTCGTCATAGTAATCAAGGTTTTCGAATATACGAATTTCGCAATAAACATTCCAAATTGACAATTATAATAACTGGCCGATCGACTCTCAAGCGTGGTTCCGACCACACTTGAGTAAATACAGATTTGATCTTTACTTAAGTAGAGATTGCTACCCAAGTATCGTTCTCGAATTAGCTATTACTCAGTTGAGTCGCGCTTGATGAATCTCGACTCAAGTAACGTTCTAAAATTAAATCCATACTCAAAACTAGTCTTAAGTAGAGATCGGCGCTTGAGTACGCTTCTGTAATACTGGCCTTACATACAAAAACACAAAATTTACAAACTAAAAAAGTTTACGACTTTATTTCATCAGAAATTTCTTCCAGCCCCTTTTACTATGTATGAGGAGATATTAACAGTGTACTTTGTCCTCATTTTTTACTCTTAGCCAGTATTGCAGAAGCGTACTCAAGCGCCAATCTCTACTTAAGACTAGTTTTGAGTATGGATTTAATTTTAAAACGTTACTTGAGTCGAGATTCATCAAGCGCGACTCAACTGAGTAATAGCTAATTCGAGAACGATACTTGGGATTGATACTTGAACGATAATCTCTACTTAAGTAAAGATCAAATCTGTATTTACTCAAGTGTGGTCGGAACCACGCTTGAGATTCGATCGGCCAGTTATTATATTTGTCAATTTGGAATGTTTATTGCAAAATTCATATATTCGAAAACCTTGATTACTATGACGAAATAATTAATGATAGCAGCAGCCCCTTAGGCATTTAAGGGACGCTCAAGACCGATACTGCATGGATTCTAATAAGTGTTTATGTGCAAAAACAATTACATTAATACTTGGGTGGTTTCATTGAATAAGTTTCACGCAAGACCCATATCCTGTACCTACTATGATAACCAGGCAAGGACATCACAAACATGAAAGTACACCGAGACTGTGGCCACTTGTACAAATATATAGGCCCACAGTGGGAATCGAACCCACAAGCTTGGTCTTGGTAACCAAGCGCCTTAGCGGCTAGGACAACATGACAGTCACAAAAGGAATAAATAAAATAATCAGTAAAACAATCTCAGCTTTTTTATTGCTCATAAAATTGGAAATAATTGAAACATATTATTATCATATAAATCCGCTGTGTTGAAGTTGACTTTTTATCTTCCTCGAGGAGGATCCTCTTCACTGTGGTGAAGTTGAAGTTTTATGTTCAACGAGCATGTTCCTCTCCACTGCGGTGAAGTTGAAGTTTTATGTTCAACAAGCAGGTTCCTCTCCGCTGCGGTGAAGTTGAACTTTTATGTCCAACGAGCAGGTTCCTCTGCACTGCGGTGAAGTTGAAGTTTTATGTTCCATGAGTAGGTTCCTCTTCACCGCGATGAAGTTGAGTTTTTGTCTTCTACGTGGAGAACCCTCTCCACTGCAGTGAAGTTGACTTTTTATGTTCCACAAGGAGGATTCTTTCCACTATGGTGAAGTTCCTTGTTCTCATTTTTTCACGTCTCGTTTCAAAACAGCGATTAATGTTCAAATTAAACCACACCGACTATGTATTTAGTAAACCTAAATAAATAGGCAGACGTCAAGAGAATTATTTTATAGACATTTGTTACGTTCCGTTCTGTACTAAAAGCGAATAAATAAACAAGAAGCGTGAACGTTTTGCTTCCCTTAAATATACGGTTCATTACAAACTCATAACTAAATAAAGAAACTTTAAACATTTTATTTACGAATACATAAACATTATTTTAGTTTCCTCTGTATATTTGACATAATTTACTAAGTATCATCGCCACGTTTTTGTAACATGCGTAAAACGGAATAATAATCTTCACTTGTATTTTTCTTGTCATAGAAAACAAACTTTGATCATAGACAATCTGATTGCAGTTTTGAATCTCTACTTAAGAAGTGATTGGCTGATCTCTACTTAAGAACTGTTTGAAAATAAAGGGAGTGCTTGAGCATCGATTCAGCGCTCAAGTAATGATTGGGCGATCTGAGATCAATCTGTGTTTGAGCATCGTTCTGTAATACCGGCCTTAGCATTTCTGTTGTGTTATATTATCATATAAAGATGTGTGTCATGTTTTGAGGTTTATGCCGTTAAATAAATGTTTTCATTTATTTATCAGTATTTCCTTGACAGAGAAAGAAACTGTAAAATATTCAGCCGTTCATATTAGAATAGGTATCTGTAGGTACCTCACCAGAGGCTGGAGCCTGTTTCATAAAACTACAATGAATCATTTAAATCGACATTTCAATGTACATTGTGTAGCCGAGGCTTCCTATATGTCCACTGTAGGTTGATCAACTCTGCAATGTACATCAATGTACTACAATGTACATGTAACATGAGTTCAGGTTCAATTGCAGACGTTGCGAGTCGCTGTTTCCGCTATAACGCTTTAAACCTGACTAGCTCTAGTGCTTATAATGCTAAATCGATATTAATCACGATGACATTCTTTTAGCTGTAGTCGCGAGCTCTTACGATTGGGACTAGCTCGAGTATGCTTTAGCGTTCTTGGATTAACCGTACCTACACATTATAAAAACTGTATTTGCACGGATATTTACTCGTTTAACTTTACATTTTTACAATTTTCGTTATATAATTTGCCTATTTTGGTACGTAACTTCATAATTTTCTTTTGCACTTTTTGCCGAAGGTAGTAAACTAACAGTTAATGCTTTCAAAAAGACGCATGTCACCTAAGTTTTAAATTACTACATTTGTGAAGTTATAGCGGCGAAACTACTCGATAACTGTGAAGAAAACATCGTGAGGAAACTTGAATATCGAGGTCTTCAAATACCTCAGTACATGAAATTGCCAATCCGCGGTGGGCATGAGTAGGCATATTCTCTCTCCGAGAGCAGACCTGTGCTCTACTAGACTCTATTGGACGTAGGTATATAGGTTGTATTATATACTTGTACCTGAGATGGATTAGTGGATGGTTTTCTACAGTCCACTTTTAGTCCGTATTATTTAAAAAAAAAACAAAACCTTCTTAAACACAATTTGAATAGTTTGTGGCAAACGGAAAGACCAACTTATGCTGCATTTCAAGTGTTTTAATGAATCCTATTTTTGTAAAAAAAGTCAGGCATATTTTAACTCACAACTCAGCTACTAATAAATGTTGAGCAAATGAGTTTTTTCAGGATCGTGGCCTGTGGAAAACTCTTGTCTCTTTTTATCCCTCCAGCATATATACTGTGAATTGAATTTATGTTTGTATGTTAAATACCGCGTCCACGCTCAATGTAACCGAAATATTTTGTATAGATCAATTTTAATCAACTAGAGTATAAATAGGACGCTTTTGGAAATCCCTCACGACTCATGAAGTTTTAATTCATGGAACATAAATAAACATAATTGTTTAGAAGAATAAACAACAACCTATTATTAATACGCAGGAAATATCGATGGCGAGCGGCATTGTTCAACGATTCTACACGTTGATAAGAATCACCGCGAAGCCAAGCTATGAATAGATAAACCCGCAGGTGTACTTAGAAATGCACAAGACGTTCGCTGGGACCCCACAAAAGTATTCACTTTTAGACAGAGAAGGACAGAGGGTGCGCGGAGTCGAGGCACGTTCGGTCAGCCCCTCACTTTCCCCGGCCCGGCTAAAAATAGACGCTCGCGACAGAGTGGCCTGCCCGCCGCCCGCCCGTGCCACCGCCGACTACAAAATCGAACACTACCCAACTCTACCGGTCCTAGAGGCTAACTAATCACTAATATTATAAAGGCGAAGTATGTATGTTTGTTACTTCTTCACGTCCAAACGGCTGGAGCGATTTTAATAAAATTTGGTACGCAGTTAGCTGACACCCTGGATTAATAGGCTACGTTTTACTGCGGGAAAATATCTTATTCCCATGGGAAAATCGATAAATGTCGAGTAATACCGCGGGGCAGAGCTAGTACTTACATAGTTTCTCAATAGAATGATATAAGCACGACAATGGTTGTTATTTGCCTCAATTTGGTAGACTACAAAGCAAAATAAATGCACCCTAACGCCCCATTGTAGTGTACAGGCTTTCTCTCACAGAGAGAGAGTATGGGCTTAATCAACACGCGTGCCCATTCCAGATACGTGAGGTATGTGAATACCTTAGACACTTAGGTTTCCACACGATGTTTTCCTCCACGGTTAGCCGGTAGCAAAACTAACGGTTAGGTATTCGGAGTACGGAATTATACTACTATATTATATACTCATGTACGTAACTTACGAGAAAGTCGTTGGTAGGGTCATGCCATAATTCAAACCTACAACCTCCCGAATGCAAAGCCAGCGTTCTAGTAATCCGCTACCACCACAATTTGCGCCCAGATTCTGTGGAGCGTTTTGTACCTGGTCTGTAGCATTACATTTTGACATTTTATAATAAGATAATTTGTAGAGAAAAAGGTTAACTTTGATTGTTGATTATTTTATATTTTCATATGATCTCTCCATAAACGACACTGGGAATTTTGGGAACATTAGGAATATTTCCAAAATTCTCTTGAACTGCGTGTAATGTGCGGGTATTGACCCGCTCAATCCAAGGAAGCAACATAAAAGGAATAAAATAAGGTAGAGTGTAACGAACTATATTCGCTTTTCCGGAGGCACAAATTCGTGTCTTTATGTTACCAAAGTTTACCTTTTATTTGCAGTATAAGGCCTCAGATGGCTTGCTGGTAACACAACTAGGAGGCTATTAATCTTCATTGGAGTTTAGTGCGCCATTAATAACGTGGTTCTTTTTGTTTCCTAAAAGTTTTAAATAATAAATGTGCACCTTAATCTAAGTAGTACACAATTTACAGGCTGTCTCAAAACGTACAGTCGAGCAAAAGGCCAGAGGAAGAAACTTAAAATATGCAACTCAGATCATCGTACTACATAGGAATAAATACAGATAAATATTTGGCTGCATGTACAAATTATTAAGTACCTATTGTTTATTTTAATTGTATTGCTGTGGATTTCTGTTGAATAAATAAAATACCCATGTAGCTTGGGTAGTATGTAGGTACGGTAGTAAGACGACGAAAGTCCCGCGTTTTGAATGTCAAAAGTCGCAAGTTTACAGTAAAATAATGGCCGAATTCTAACATGAATTTAACGCGTGCCTCATGCCATAATACTAACCCAGGCTGGCATATCCAAATAGTTATCAAATACTTTATAATAAATTACTCATATTATATAGTAATATAAGTTTTACCCCAGATAAAACGCAAGTCATGATTCTGGGTAGTAGGACTTTAATGACAAATATTGAAAGGGATAACATAACATAACCTCACGCCTGTATCCCCAAGGGGTTGGCAGAGACCAGGACTGCCACTGGCCTTGATCCTGACAGATCACCTTCGCTTCACCTACGTTCATAAGTCGTCGCGCGCTGGTTCCGGATAGTTTATATCTTCCCCTTTGCTAACACATATTTGGTCGAAGTATGTCCGCCATGATAGGGATAGTCTTCCACCTTTGTGTTAAAATGGCATGCCCTTAGCATACTGCTTGATAGTACAAAAACACTGGGTCTTTACAAGACGACCTGTCTTGGAAAAAGCATGTTACAATGGTCAGAAGGGAGATCTTCGCATCTTTGCTTTAGCGTAGAAGATCCTACCAAACGCTTTGCATAGTCAATGACTGGGAGTAGTCAATGACTACGTTAATGACTATGCAGATATGTGTTATCCCAATCTCACCGAAGATTCTTAATAAACTAGATCGCTTTCTCAATATCTATGGGTATCCGATACATCGTCGACCTTCGTAAGTATCGTTTCAATTTAACTCAGTGCGAAATTACGACTTATCTTCATAAGTCGTAATTTCGCACTGAGTTAAATTGGCTAAACATCCGATTCCGCTGGAATGGCAACATTGGAACGCTTCTCTGTAGCAAATTACATTACCCCTCTTCTCCCGTTTCGCCTCCCGTGCGAACGTGGGGCGCATGGTCACCTTCAGCGTCCATGCAAAACCTCCTTCGTGATATCTCCGAGCAAAATAGTGACAGCGGTTTGTCTGTTGAATGCTTTACCTCCAAACGTTTGCCAGGCTCCATCAGTCTGTCAACGTGTTTAAGACTAAAGGTCATGGAATTACTTTGAACTTCAATAGAGATATACCGTAACTACTTAGTTGTGTTATTAGGCTATATTTATAAAAGAAATATTTAATGTTTGTATATAAGTTTCAGTAAATTGATACCTATTTTGTTATATTTTTTATGTATCCTATACGCCCCGCGGGTTTTCACCACGCGTGCACACCGCGAATTTAAAGTTTCAAGCGCTGAGGTATGTGAACACCACCTTCACTCAGGTTTCCTCACGATGTTTTCCTCTACAATTACTTTCAGTTGATCACTTACGTTTGTTTCAATTATAATAATGTAATATAAATAATTTTATCACCCCGTCTATGTATTTTTGCATTTCCCCATTTTTTTTTCTGGCATTACCTACCCTATCGACTCTCCACATCAACATAATTATTATTTTAGCTAGAAGAAAATACATTAAGCTTGTTTTTTGGTGCAATCAATAATTTTTCAATACAATTTAATGATCAAGTTTTTTTGTATTGTAACGAAGTATTTATGTTAGGTCTTACTAATTAATATAATATATTGAGACATAAGAATAGGTACATGAGGTTGTAACTTATAGGTGTTATCAACCCTTCTATGTCCCCACTGTTGGGAAACGGATTTCTTCCCGTATCGCAGGAAGGTTAGACCATACTCCACCATGGGGACCAAGTCCGGGTGGTGGAGGATTGTAAGACAGTGGCGGGCCTTACTGTCCGAAGTTATCAAGCCGCCCGTAAGGCCTCTGACATGGCTTAACGACTTCCATTACATGACAGCCAGCACCAACGGCTTAACGTGTCTTGCGAAGCACGGAAGCGCTCGGAAAAATGCCAGTAGCGGTAGTCACGGGACGGTCACCCATCCTGCACCTAACAGCGCCTGTTGTTGCTTAACTCAAGTGATTGATTCCAATCACTCGGTTCGCCTGGGCCAAGAGCGCTTATAAATAAGACCGTTACTTTTTGATAGAGAAACATAGCGTAACTTATAGATAAGTAAATATATCAAATTATCCACAAATATTATGTTAAACAATATCTTCTTAATAGAAAGAAGAAAGAAAAATACATACTAAGATATAAACAAATAAGAAATAAAATAAAATTGTTACAAGAAAAAAATGCCCATATTCATATTAACAAATAAGAAAACAAAATATCTGAATAAATTAATAAATTAAATATGGCTGTCGGGAAGAAGTTGCTTTTTGTTATAAGGCCGCCAATAGTATTATATTTTCTGTGTACAATAAAGAATATTCTATATATCTAGCTATACCATACAGGAATGCAAGATAGATGGTTTTGTTTTGTTACATTTTAGACTTTCCAGAGACGACAAATAAACATGGGATAGTGAAACAAAAGTCTCTTTAGATTTTTCAAAAAATAATGACACTGTCTGTTCGTCACATACTTAAGTATTTGCTTAATAACATAGTTAATTCAGAAACAGGTAGATATTTTCAATCGATCTGAGAATCGTCTGATAGGCGGGTGTAGCCTGTCATGTGAACACGGTTCATTGAACTACCGACCCTTCGTTACGATCGGGACATGAACGAACACGTGAACGATCGGGAGACGAAAGTCAAATTGAACACTACAAAGGATTAAAAGTCAATTGTTGACAGAATAATCCAATGACATTGTAGTGATTGTAGTAACAAATAAAAAAATTGTGACATATTTGTAAAACACCTACGATTATCGTGAAGTTCTGAATAATAATGAAATAACTGAATAAATAAAGAAACATTAAAAATACGAACAAGAGTACGATGATCACTGACAAGCATATAAATTTTAAAAACCTATTTAGAGGCTAAAAATTCCACCCATGCCGGGATTCGAACCCGCGACCTCTGGCTATCCGTGCCATATAAATTTTCCTTTACCGATGGAAAAATTATCTTCCTATTCTAATGAATTGCGTAGTTAATGGCCACTAAATTATGGCGAAACATCTGCAGGGTCAGCTAGTCAAATATAAAAGTCGATGGTAATGCCCGCAGATCAATTTACATTATTTGCCAAATTTTAACTGTCCTTATTGACATTACAGTCTAGAGAAGAAATGTGGCCCATCTAGAGAATACCATCAGTATAACTACACGTAAATTCTAAAAGAAAATGGAGTATCATTATAAAATAGGTACTTCTTTATTCATTACATAACTGTGACAGGCATGCCTCTACCTCTTTTATTACCTCTGTTCATACATTTTTAAAGTTATAGAAATTAACTTTTCTATGTCATCTATTATTTCGTTATAAAGTGTTGTGTATCTATCGATTTAATAACTAATTTGAACATCTATGCAGACGGCTCTGCGCGCTCCTTGTGATAGCTGAAAGTAGAATAAAAGTTACATATTGACAATCATTCAAGTGTTCTAACTTATTTATAAAATACGTTTCCTTAAAACACTTCTCAGATGCAGTTAAAATAGTCTGTATTATGTAAACTCTAAAGTGTCGTATAGGAATTCTGTTTTTATAAATGAAATTAAATTAATTTTATTTGATATAATGAAATTATTTACATTCGGTTTGCTGAATCGGGGTGTAGTGTAGTGGAGAAAAAGGCAACGGAAAAAACTACACTCTGACCATCTTTTCTCAAGTCATATTACCTAAATCTAATAAGTACATAAATGCCACCTATATGTATGATAAGATTTTATGATTTAAAATAACTTCCACTACCACAAAAATAACATTGTATAGTGAAATTAGAAAATGTTATTCAATATTCCTTTACGTCTTAGTGCAGAGTGCGTAGTGCGAGTTTTTTAACTACTCGATCGCGTTAACGTAAACTCATATTTCTATGGCATCGAGGAACCGCCACCTAGTGACAAATATGGAAATTAAAATTGCTGAGTGCGAGTTGTAATGGTTTACGTTGAGAAGTGAGCACGTTTACCAGCCCAAACACGAATGAACGCGAGTGCGAGTTGTACTGTGACAGCGTTTTACCAGTTCGAACGGTTAACTTACTCATACTCACTACTCAATGCTCGATTAACGCGGTAGTAAAGTTATTCGATTGGATCTGTCAAACTCGCACTAAGCACTCTGAACACAGGACTTCATACGACAGTCAGTCGTGTGAATTTCAAGCAACTTTTCTAGTCGGATTCGCTTCGCTTCTGTGCACAAGCTCAAGACGTGGGTAGACTTACGGCGACATTCTGTCGGAAGTGAGTAATCTAACGGGCTTATAAGGGCCATTCTTCCGTACTGATGAACCCTGACAAATCGTCCTTTAACCACTTTTTGTCTGGACTTATGTAAGGGCTGAAAATACATGAACTCCCATTTTTTATTAGTAAAAATCCTTTCTTTTAAAATCCTTTATTTATAGCAAAAAGGCATTGTATAATGTTTTTACACCGTGCAATATTCAATTTTGGTAATTTCGTGCCCTAACTTTGACATTTTGTTGATAAAAATGCAATTCCATCGCACCTTCATACGAAACTTCCTTCATGAGACTTTATAGGTGATGCAAACACAGAGCCATTAATGCAAGGGGTGGCTCTTCTTTTGACCTTTTGTTAATAACTGTTTCATCCCCATGGACTCTCTTTTCAATTTTTTGCAGCAAGGAACCATTTCACCCTAATGTTGTAAACAATAGTAGGTACAACTTAAATATTTTGGTCCCGCCATGTCGACAAAATAATTATACAAAAAGAGAATGAAAACGATTTATTCTATTCTTTCATTTACCAAATTCAAAATTATAAGCAAAATTAGAACCAGTACTATGAATTAGGTAGGGCTTATACGTCCATACGTCCATGGCCAGTGTAGTCGACAGCACAACAACCTTAACTCGAACTCAATCGCGTACTTACCTTACCTTGCAACAAAAAGTAATCGACCTTTACCTGTACCTACATTAGAGATACAAAACTTCTTTTTGGAATACTTCTCTCAAACATTTCTTCGGAAATCAAAAATTCTAATATCGTTAAGTTCAGCTCCTCCACTCGAGAGTGGTCGAGACGTTGTGGTGTTAATATTGCTACAAATTAAATACAATAATTCAAAAACAACCACTTAGCAAACGTTTTAGTTGTAAGAAATAGGATTAAACTTAATGGAACTTTAGAGCGCATCGGAAAGTCAAAGCATAATTTGGCCAAACTATTAATAAATGCACTTAACTGTCAACTGAAAGTTGGCTAAATTAGACTCGAGAGTGGAGGGGCTGGTGTTAAAAAATACTACTTCTTCTTCTTCCTGTGCGCTACAACCCTTTGTGGGTCTTGGCCTTGGTGTTGGGTCCTCTTAGAAGTATCGCGACGCTTGGGGACGTTCTTCCAGTTGGTAAACTTCCCCATCACCCTCAGATCCTCTCCTATACCACCGCTTCTTTGGTCTGCCCCTAGGTCTTTTTTGCTGTGGCTTCAATTTGGTCATTACTTTTGCTACTCTAGAGTCTGGCATCCGTTCTCAGTGCCCCGCCCATCTTTGTGTGTTCTCTCTGTTAAAAAGAAATCTGTGTTAAAAAATATTAGTCTGAGTCTGAGCTAATGTTAATAAATACGGCAATGAAGTCTTTTCTATATTTTCCCAGAATGTCCCCCAGCTGCGGACGGCATGGAGCGATTCGCGTGCCCCACGCCAGACCGACAAGGCCGGTACCGCTGCATCGACGACCACGTGCTCTGCGATGGCTTCATTGATTGCCCCGATGGCGAGGATGAAGACCGACAAGCCTGCATGTTCTACAAAACGGTATAACATACTCATAACTACTTACTCTAAATACAGCGATTATGTTGTGTGGTTATTAAGTCAGATTAAGTCATTGTTATACAGATAGAGATATATAAATAACACTTTATTGCATATCAAGTCCAATATAAAATGAAAAAGAAGGTCGAATCACTTAGGTTTAGTGTCGCAAACTACATTGAGAAATAAAACTCATTGTATGACAAATAAAAAAACTATACAGTGTATTCTATGGCAAATAACACGGCATCCACACCAAACCTAAGTAGGTAGCCACTTTTTTTAAATAAGTGAATAGAGTATAACACTGTTGCTTGGGGGTTAGATTCCGGTATGTTGGAATCAATACTGTCCAATAAGCCGCAGCCCAATGCGGAATAATACATTCCGCACTGGGCCGCAAGCAGTTTCTTCACATGCCATAGTGATCATTGCATGATTCCGTATCATAGCAATTATGCTTAAACCCGAATATAAAACCGTAAAAGCGTGCACAATTATGTAGCTCACTGTATTCATTACTAAACAGGTAAGTACTCGGACAATCTAAAAACGCCTTTGCGACAAAATCGTTCCAAAATTTAAATTGTAAAACAGAGAGAGGCATGGACAAGAGCCTGTATCATAGAACTACAATTCATATTTTACTATAATTCTATAACATTAAAAAGTCGATTAACCTACAGATTAACAAGTACCTAGTATCTGTCACGCAATATATAACCTCGAATTGTCATCATACTCGTAAACTACGAATTTTAGTTTTATGAAACTCGGCCTCTGGTCTGGCAAAATTTCACTATTAAAGGGTACGCAGCATAATCAGGACCGGATTACAACGTAACGTACGAGTTGGATCAAATCAAACGTATTATTTATTTTCGTTTTTACTTGAGGTAGTTTATTAGTTTGTGGCCAGTGGCCACTATCCGCAGCTATCGGATTGCCGACGGCCGCCCCATTTGCAGTCGGATCTCCATAGCAAGGAGAAACGAAAATGCATGAGGCAAAATGGAAAAAGGAGCCGATCGCGATCGCCGGTCGCACACGAAGAATTCTAAAAAATCAATCCTCCCAATCATGATCATCAACCCAATATGTCTCCACCGAGGAGCACGGGTCCCTGAGGAAGGTGTCCTCCCGATACGTGTGGTTAAAGAAAAACTCACTTTAACTAGATAATTTTCTTTATTAATTCATACTGAGTATTATAGTTTTAGAGACTAGCCCCTCTAATCTTGACGCTATTATGTTCAAATTGCGTCACAATTAACTGCAATAAGTCAGAAATAACGACCTAGTAAATATTTTACTTGTAATAATTCGCATTAAAGTTATTGATAGCAATAGCATTGAAACTTCAGAGCTCATCAGAACCTGAAAGCATATTTTGGCGTCACCTAAATTAGCGTCGACAGTAGAGGGGCTGACACCATTTATGTACAATATAAAAACAACACAGTTTTTGTGTTACAATAAATTTTGTTTCTTAAACTAATTGCCGATTTCACACGGGAAATTTCAAGTGAGGAGAGAAGAAGCAGAAGGTCGCTCTGTGTCCTACGACATCCCTACAACATGAAGGAAAATCCATTAATTTGCTTACGAAATATCCTGTATATCAGTGAAATGTTAACGGCTTAACTGATGTTTCAGACAAAGGCGCACCTCGACGTACTGGCAGACGCGCTGCTCCGATGGGCGCGCGGCCGCTAGACACCCAACCACCCGACTCCGATCACGCACCCGAACCCAACCTCTCTGTGCTCCAACTCCAGTAACGATTCACGAACTCTTGCCTGATAATGACAGTCGCAAAGTGGTAAACTAGACCCTAGAAGTTAATTATAAATGATCGCAAGGCTATATTCGATGCGGGTGAACATAATGAAACATATCAAGTAGTGGTGCAGTAAATGCTAAAAACCTGACCACATCTGTGTAGTGTAAGAGCCAGCACACGTCGGCTGGGCGTCAGTGGGTGTGTGAGCGATGCGATCGAAGGAATAGCGCGATTGTCCTCGTCCCAAGGAACCTGCCCGCAGACAGTTTCATTTCCAATTTTTCATACTTTCTAGCACTTATTAACTAAAATGTGAGACTGGTAGTCAACATTATTAGTCAGTAGAGTATATACAAACATATTATATTTTAGGATTATGAATCTTCGTTTAACGAATTACGAAATGTCTTGATTCCGTTAGTCGCGTTAATTTTATCAAAGCATTTTAAATTAGGTACATACCTAATTTACGACATTCCATTGGAAATTGGTATCATTTGTAAAACTGTCTTTATAACAAGACTAAGTATGAAATATGTATATAGTTGTAACGTATGATTAACTATTA
Source organism: Yponomeuta sedellus (assembly GCA_934045075.1). NCBI lineage: Eukaryota > Metazoa > Arthropoda > Insecta > Lepidoptera > Yponomeutidae > Yponomeuta > Yponomeuta sedellus. The sequence continues at coordinate 12,878,079 of OW203735.1, read as the reverse complement.
ATTTAAATAATCGGCCTATTCTTTAACAACGGCAATTCCTTTCATATTTTGGTAATAATTGCCGTTTAAATTATAAAAGAGAAAACTTATTTTGCGTCTTGTTACAGACAAGAAAAGGCTTAGGTACCTCTGATAATTGATCACATTTTATTGTTGATTATTTCAATATAATATTCACCTCAAATTTCGGCAGCTATTACGTAGGTACTATAAATAAATAACGAAACAATATTATAAAGTATGATTATTTTCATTCCGTAGGAATTTTTAGCTACACATATAAACTAACGTGTAAAGTTATTGTTACAATTTAATTCTACTGAACGTTAACAGAAAAATAAGATTGTTGTTGGCGAATACGTCTTAATATTACAAATAAAACTAGTGCCAGTACTTAACATTATTATCTTATTACTTTCAGTTTTATTCTCTAACTATCTGATGATGAGTTCCGATTAGGTTTCCTTGAGGTAGGATGAGTGACGGGGCAGAGTGGTCATCATTTTGTCGAATTATCGACACATTATTTTTAATTTGTGTAATACAAATCAACCAACACTGCTATGTCATATATTATAAAAATTAAAGTCCACATCCAAATTAGTATAGTAGGTAAGTAATTAGAAGTTATTTAATTGTTCGTTAGTAGATGTACCTAGTCCTATTTTAAATGTAATCAGAAAGAAACACCATTGGAAGCTGACAATCGTTAGAACTTGAAACGATAATTATTTATGAAATTAGTAAGTAACCTAGATAAAATATAATATATCTATGTAATACAAACTAATCAATGTTATTTAGAACGGTAGGTAGTCGTTGTTTTTAAAAATTACATAGTAAACCCCAAATTATATGTTTATTTTAAAAGAGAAAATATATATTTACTTTATTTAGTAATATTCACCTCACCTATACATACCAAAAAGTTATTTATAAGTAGTCTAGGTGAGTAGTAGATATTTCACCTAACAGATTATTCTAAAATTAATTATTTTATTATATTATTATTGAATAAACGACATTATGTAATTGAAAGAAATGTAATCTAGTATTTAGAACTATAAATGTAAATTAAAATTATACGGGTTAAATAGTACCTACCTAATACCAACAAATACTTATACATCTTAGCGTACCGCCATCGTTGTCAGTGTTGCCCAGAGCTCTGTTTCATAGAATTACCAATTCATGGCATACAAAGACAATTCGATGTACATTGTAAATTCGGTTAACCCGCAGATTAACCAATAGAAAGACTGGTATGCAACGTACAACCAAATGTCATAATAAACTCTGAATTGTAGTTTTAGTTCCAGGCGCACCAGAACGTATTGGTCTTCATAGGTACGTCGTTTGGGGAGATTCATTACATGCACCCTAATACTCGTAGTCATTAAGAATATTCAATTAGAAAGGATGTGAACTTTTTTATTATTAGCCAAGGTATGACTCCATTTGGGTACAGGAGGCACATCAAAGCATAGCAGGATTCAACTAACGTTAGCTGTCAATAACATGTTTTTACAATCGATTTCATTCAATGGAACTAAATACCGTTGTGGTCTGTTAGAACTGATGTTCTTGAGCCATCAGACTCTACGGTATTTAATAGTAGGAATGCTTAGGTATGCTGAGTTCCTTTAGAAACTCAGAACGATGTTATCACATCGTTATAAGCTTTGCTTTGATGATAAATTACCCACTGGCGACATATATGGTCTCAGACCTTCAATTTATTGTCATTCATATACGCTAGTATACTACTTTCTTTAAATACGTATTTAATTTTAAAGAAATTACTTTTAAATTAATAAAGTATACTAGATATTATGTCTGCTTGGGTCCTGCCAGCTACCTGCCTCAAGGATTTTATGTCGTGTACTTGATCCCTTTTTTTATTATCAAGACGTATCGGCAAACATACATCATACTTAGGTACTTTTTTCAATGTGTTGTGTATAAAATTTAATTTTCTAGTTTGTAAATACTTTTACTAGATTGAAAATATTGAATTATATTAATGTAATTGCACTTAAATTTGCCTGTTCTGTATGTGCACAGCAATTTATTGTGATATTTTAAATACCTTTAGGTTAAGGTGCAAAACTTGATCTCGCGAATAGACTATGTACCTATAAATGTGATTAATTTATGTTACATGTTGAAAATAAGTATGATATGGTCTTTATTAAATGCAGACTACACAAACACGATAAAAAGCTTACATACAAGACTATCGTACTCTATTCATATAATTTATATTATTATTGTTGTACCTATGTCATAGGATGTCGTTTTTATTTAGCTAACTCAAAACATTGCCGCCTTGCCCGAAATTATTATTTGTTAGAATGTAAAGATTTAGAAGATACAATGACTACATAATCTTATGTTTGAAACATTTAGCAATTTTGGTCAATTTTTATCGATATATGTGTGTACTTAGGATAAATCAAGAAGCTAATTATTGTTGTCTACTGTTTCTAGTATGATACTCGTATAGTAAGCCCAGTCAGTCAATGTCAGTGGCGCAGGCCGGGCATGGCACTGTCTGATGCCCACAGCCCAGTTGGGTGCGCCACCGCATCTCACCGAAGCCGCTACTAGGTACGGGTTAACATAAAAAGTAATTATATTCTGGTTAATGGTTGTAAGTAATATAATGGACAAGAAAAATGACTAATTACTGACGTGTGTGTCTTTAACGTAAACAACTAAATTCTAGTAGAGGCTGCGGCGTTCACCGCCGACGCCTGTCTCAATTCACGGCACCCTCACCTTACCATTATATATGTAGTTATTATAATATTATATGTAAGCACACCTGCAAGCACAATTTTTCTATACATGTATTGAGTATACTAAAGGTACACATTGATATAAATGTTTCTAGTCTTTTATACGTCGTGAACGTTTTGAGATTGTCAACAAATTGTACCTTCTGAAATAAATGGTTACAAATCTTCCGAACTCAGTTCAAATTATAAAACAGCAACATTTCTGATAGAAATCATATTCATTGCGCTGGAGAATTATAGCGAAACATTATAGATATTGAAAAAGATATTTTTAGATCACCACTTGTAGTTAAAATGCCACCATCTCTTTATTTCGTCAGTCAAATTCCGTTTGGTAAAACAATATGTGCACACAGCCTTAAACTCCTGTCCATTGCGTGTTGAAGAAACAACAAATGAAGTGTCATGCCGTTTTCCTCGATGACGTTATTTAAAAATGCAACTATTTTTGTAGATACATATTTCTATTTGATTACCACTAATAGAGATTCATATTTTCTCGTAATGTTGCGTTTGCCAAAAGAAAATTTACGTAGGTATTATTATCGCACAAATTTATCATTGAGTTAACTAAAACACTTCAACGTGCACTATGACAGAGTACATAGATATGTCTAAACAGACAACCCAGAGAATTCGCACCCTGATTTATCTCTGGGTTGGTTTTGTTGCATGGTTGGAATGGAAAATAACTATATACAATATGCTCCAAAAGCACACCCACTTGATACTATAGTCCTTCGCAGCAGGAAACTATTGCCAAATATTCAAACTTAACAGAACAATATAATAGATATTTTGTCAAAATTCACTTATCTATATTAAAGATTAAGCTTTGGGCAATCAAAAAACCTCTGAGAACATTCGGTATTTTTCAACCATGTCATGAATGAGTTGCCTTGACATTCCGCAGTATATGTGTAGCAAACTAGCAACTCATACGGCGATAATCTTATAACGACTACGCTATTTTGTAGGCGTAATATACTTTTGGACTATTTATTATGTATTGTTAATTACTATGTATGTTGTATTAAGATAAAAAAATGAAAAACAAAAATAAATGTTAATAAATGCCTCAGCCAGATGATATAACTGTTTTATTTAAGTACATTTTTACCTGACTTCGCCAGAAGGAGGATTATGCTTTTCGAGTGTAGGTATCTTCTTTGGTCGCCCTGTAACCTTTTAACTGTGAGACTAACAGTTAAAACAGTGTGCCTTGTGCCTTAAATTTTTTCCCTCTACCTATGGAGTAGGCTAATAAAATAGAGCGCTTTAAATGGGTTCGAAGATAGGAGGAGGTCGAAAAGGGCCTCGAATAGGTTCGTGTAAACACTTGAGCCGGTCTACAAATAAGATTATAAGGTACGAGTAAAACTATAAGGATTCCTTGTTGATTACAAGACTCTAAAAACGGTTTGGTCGTAGAAAATATATTTTCGGAAAATTCAAAAGGGGCCTTGACGTGCTTTGCCTATGACACTCGACTAAATTAATCTGGCTCGGCCCTATGGCTCTTCGATGCCGAACAACTGAACGAAGAATAAAGCATACCTAATAAATAATATTAAAGTAGCAGATAATAATAGAACAGCAGCTATGCTGTGATTAGTTCTATATTGGGCACTACTAGCCCTACACATTGGAACTGATCACTCGCATCATTTATTAAATACAAGTTAGGTACGTGCCCTAGCACTTACCTATAGTAAATCAGCCTTGATATATTTATTACAAAAATTGGAGCTGTTTGAAAAGCTTCTATTGGTTTCTATCCCACCAAATCAAAGTTGACATCTGCTAATTTTGTAAAGACAAGGAACTTGGCAACTTCTTACATATTATATATTTTTCCTACTAAACTATGGCTCAATTTTCTCATTTATGTTTCGGTCGGAATTAACGGTGTGGCGAGCACATGTCAACTCTGCGCGCGCACTACAAACTCCAATATTCCTGCATCGCGCAATCAGTGTTTCAATGACATACCATAAATATAACGTCCGACTAACAATAGTTGGACCGGCCGTCCCCAGGCATACGATCTGCCTGGCGGGAAATTTCCCTTTATAGTGGAAGAGCACGATCACCCGCTCTTCCCTATAACGGCATTCTGCGTTTTTCACGTTGTCCTCAAATTACGGCCCTGTAAAAGAGTTAATGAGTCGGTGAGTGCCGAAAATTGCAATTTTCGGAACCGTCCATCGACATCGTGTAAACTATATCCCACCAAAAACATTCTGTAAAAAAACTAGCCAAGTCTCGATGGAGCTGCTCGTTTATCTCTAAAAATTAATGAAATCTAGACAAAGTCGTGCCAAGTCTAAGGTTGCTTACCATTAGGCATGACTGGGGTCAAATGTAACCTGTCCTACTTAAAAAAAACCTTTTTATTGACATTGTTTTTTTTAAAAACCTATTTAGAGGCTAAAAATTTCACCCATGCCGGGATTCGAACCCGTAACCTCTGGCTATCCGTGCCAGCGCTCTACCAATTTTGCCAATGGGCGACTCACGGCATCAGTGAAATTTCGAACCTCTTTACACTATTATCTGTATTACGTACAGGCAGCGACATCTGACTTAAGCAAATTGCATCACTTACAGCCCCGACTACCTACTTTGCAGTTAGGTTTTACATCGGAACGATATCACTGTACTCACATGATTGTACTATTTTTATTTTTAATGCACTAACTCGTGCTAAGGAACAAATTTAAAAACCTATTTAGAGGCTAAAAATTTCACTCATTAAAAATAAAAATAGTATAATAATTTATAATTTTCTTTGGTTTTAGCTTATAATTTAATGTACGTTTTAACCCATAACTCATTTGCAAAAAATTGGTTTCAGTAGGTTGATAGGGCGAAAGTTGTAAGTGTTTTTCACTGCTTTGTGTGTGACCCCGTGTTTGAACCTGGACTCCGTTACTCCCACCTACCCTGTTACTTATGCTATCTCGACCTGGAATCCGATCAAAGCCTTCAATGTTTATTTTGTGTGTTTTTTTTTGTCCAATCTAAATGAAAATTGGCACAAATGATCTTAGTCAAAATTTATGAAACACTTATTTCACCGTTTTTCGAAATTCACTATTCACTTTCAGCTCCAAACGGGGTAAACAGGTGTACGAAAGTGTCGGACGTAATCTTGTTAGTCCGACTTTTATCAAATCAAACTTAATATCAAAGCAATCGATGAAATACGTACCTACCTATTTCACCGTTTTCCACACGTGATATTTTTACACCAATCCGACCAAGGTCACGTTGGTCAGCACACCGTGTGCGTTGAGTTCGCGGTAAATCCGCGGCGGACTTTTTACTAGCGGAGCGTGTACCTATTTCTCCACCGCAGAGAAAAGTCTTTCGGTAACTGTATTCAGTACAGTCGACACTAGGTCAACTTTTAGTTTCCCGAGAGTTGAATAAAAATACTTTTTAAAAATACTTACAATTACTTATAAATCAAGTGATTTATTGACGTTTACGAAACCCAAATCGTGCTTTTTATTTTAGCAATTAATCACAGTGTATTATGTATGACAATTCGGTATACATTGCGTAGTCGATTAACTAGAACGAAGGTTAACTTAATAAATGGCTACGCAATGTAGGTACATAAAATATCGAATTGTCATAATATACTAATAATGGTTTTGTTATGATTGTTATCAAATAGGGTCCTGTTGACGACTGAACACAAAAAAGGTACCTAGACAAGTTATGATGGGAGCCAAGGAGCTTTTTAAAAAGATTAATTCTAAAATAAAACTAGTGAATACGTCCACTCGATTCGGAGAGCGCTACTGTATTAATTTAAAATGGTCACACAAATATCTTAGGTCTAACACCTTATCTCTAAAGAAAGCTTACGTGGCTATGCTGAGTCAGCCCTAACTGTAAGTACTCTACTGGTAGAGGGTTGATGGGGTTGTATAACTCCTCCCTCCTTAAGAGCGAAATCATCCGATGGATTTTGACATTGGTGATTTCGCCAGCACGTTATAAATGAACTTTGAACCTTAAATCTAAATATTACTAGACATACAATCGTTAATCCTAAAAACACATATAAAACTATAGTAGCAAGACTAATGCTATGCACTATCACTTCGCTATAAGTTTCACTTTCACTATCACTGAAGAAGTCCTTCTGCTTCATCGCATATGCGAGCATGTTCAGCTCGTCCAAGTTGATGTCTTCCATATTCACTGGGGGCATGCTAGGCACGTTACTGGGCTTCAGTTCGGGTAAGGTGATGATGGGAGTTCTTGTATACCCCATATTCTCTACATAGGATCGTTCACAATGCAGGTGAAGGTCGTCGCAGTATACATCACAAGGTTCGTCTATAGTTAGAATGTATGTCCCGAGGACATGTTCTCGTGTGGTGTCGATGCTGCATTTCTTCGTTAACATGGTCTTTTTTCTAGCATACAATATCCAGCTATTTGGGCTGATCTGTTGTACCTTTGTGGCTTCAATACGTACTGGAACCTGGAGACAGTGCGTGAGGTTGTCTTCATAACTCAGGAGTTGCTGGACACAGGTCTCCTTCGGGTAGAGAACTCGATTTTCTTCGGCGCATAAGAAGCGGTCGTCGGCTATTCGCTTGCATGGTTGGTTAAAGGGTAAGTATGTCGAACTTTTTGCCAGAAGGTAGGGATATTTAGGGATAATTATAAAGGTCTTATTTTGGGGCTCATGGAAAATGGGTAAGGGATAGAGTTTATAGTAGTTATACGTATTGTTATCAGTTAAAGGTATTTCCATTATAAACATTATTTCATTACCCTTCATATAGGATTTCACAGTTATGGATTCTTCGAACTTAATCAGATTACTTAAAACTACCTCATACATTAAATTTTCCGTTTCGGAAATTCGTTTGAGATGATCAAGTAATTCCGTGGAATTAACTATCGATTGGTGTAACACAGACACTCTACTGAATGCAATAGCAGTTTCAATTTCACTTATTTTAATGTAGATAGTACGGAAGTTACTTATAAATTGGTTATACAGTGTTAATACATATGTAGAGTACATAGAGTTGTTTTCCTTGCTTGTTAGCTTAACAATTTTTTCCACCCGTCGTAGTCGTTCATCTAACAGTTTTGAATTGTGATTAAAAGCTGTTGTGCTATTTATGAAGTTGTCTAACACCTTGGTGACCAGCGTCAGTTTTCCTGTCATGGAAGTCTGTTGAGTTTTCATACGGGATATCAGGTTGTCATATCGGATAGCGTCGGCGTGATCTAAGTTGCCTGTAACGAGTTTTACAAGAGAACCAAGAGGGTCTAAGAGTCCTCGCTTAAAGCGCTTGAAGCGACGCGTGGGTATAAGCTGTTGGAACTTATCAATTGTTATATTACTTAAGTAATCTGCCTGTGTTTTTAACCCTAAAAACTCATATAATTGAGGCTTATTAACGTTAACTAACTTACTAAACTCACTATATTTTAAAACATTAAAAGCTAAATCATACTGTAAGCCACTTAAGTCTAATACCTTAATAATTAACCACTTATCTCGCTGAACGACAGCTTGACCTTCCTTAACAGGTAAGATCCCTGGGTTTTTGTCAATCCTTTGCAGCTGAAGTGCTTGGCTTAGGCTCATTATGCTCATCACGAGCCAACAGCACCTGTGGAGGACGTTTGATGTTTTTAACCGGTACTTTAGTTTGCCTTTCCTTTATTTTTACGGGGACTACGTTGTGTTCTACCTTTCCTGTAACGGTGGCTTTTTGGTAGCGCGGCTTATCTTTGCTTTTCCTTTTATTGACTAACTTGGCAAATACGTGTTCGCCTTCGGGGAAATTTTCTTCTACTTCTCCACCTCTCTTTTGTCTAACCTTCTCCTTCTGCTGTAATAATTTTTGTGACAAATGGTCGTATAAGCACCTAGTTCTTTTAGCGTGATCCTTTAATATCTGCTGTAGGTAATTTCGCTCGAATTCAGTGTCAAAGACTTTACCTGAATCGGTGTGACCAAAAACTACTTCGAATGGGGTTAGATTAGTCGCGCTATGGATAGTATGGTTATATGCCATGACGGAGTAGGTCATTATAGACGCTGCGTCCGTGCATTTTTGTTCATATTTGGCTAGGCGGTAGATTTCAATGATGGTGGAGTGAAATCTTTCTACAATTCCCATGGAGTTGGGATTATTGGGTGTACCTATATGGAGCTGGATTTTATACATGGTCATTAGCTCCTTCATGAGCTCGTTGTTGAACTCCGCGCCTGGGTCACTGCTTATTTTTTTAGGGGTGCCGTAGAATGAAAAGTATTTAATAAGGGCACGGGTGACCTCAGGGGTTGATCGGTTTGCTAACTCAAAAGCTTGCCCTAACTTGCTGAAAGCGTCTACGAGGGTGAGATAATGTTTACCTTCTATGGAGAAGAGATCTATAAAGACTTCTTGGAAAGGGGCGTTTTGTGTTTGAGTTAGTTGTAACATTGGCTTGATGGGGTGCCTGTCATATTTCATCATCTTGCATGTATCACATCCATTCAGTACTGCTGAAACAGTGTCCTGCATATTGTGCCAAAAATAATTACGGCGGATTCTCAACATGGTTTCTTTTATTCCTCTGTGACATGTTTTTCCTGCGTGGTGTTTTAGTATAATCGCCTTTTGCTCTTTTTCGTCTTCCACAAATACCACTCTCTCTGTACACTCATAAAAATCAACTGCATCCTTTTTGAATAGCTGTATGATAATTTTTGAAAATTGTTTTCTGAGCTCATCACATTCAAACCAAATAAAGTATTTGGTTTTGCTTTTTACGTACTCCTTTAAAAACTGTTTAATGACGTCATCGTTATTTAATGGAATAAAAATTTGTAAGACCTTTTGTTTTTCCCGGGAGAGGTCTTGCACTTGTAGTTCATTTTTATACCAAACGTGGACTAGTATTTGATTAGGCTTTGTATCTATTGCATCACTTAATATCGGGATTCCTTCCGACTCAAGGTTTCTCACAGAATGGATAGTGGCAGAGGCACTACTCGAAAGTGACGGGACAGGATACACCACACTGTCATCGTCTTTTTCAGATGGTAGAGAGTCCGTTATAGTTATAGGGCTAGCTGTCACGGTACGACATTCGTCCGATATCGTTATCGTAGATGAAGAGTTTCTATTGCCGGCTGGCTTACTGCTTAAGGATTTTATTTGGTCTGTGACCTCGCCAAGATAGGCCTGAAGGGCTTTTTCTTTCTTGTCCAAATTAACTTTCATGGAAAGTGCTTCGTCGTCTGAATCGGTAGCGTTTACTTTAATCCTGGATAAAGCATCCGCGTTCGTGTTCTGTTTGCCCTTTTTATAGACAATGTCGAAGTCAAAATCTTGAAGACGTAACCGCCAACGGGTAAGCTTACTATTCGGGTCTTTAAGGGAATGTAACCACGCTAGAGGGCGATGGTCCGTGTAAATAATGAATTTTCGCCCATATAAATATGGTCGAAAGTGCTTTGTAGCCCACACAATGGCTAAAAGCTCGCGCTCTATTGTACTGTAGCGAGACTCTGTATCGCTCAGTGTTCTACTGGCGTACGCAATAGGCTTATCGCTACCTACAGTTCCTTGTGATAAAACGGCACCTAAGGCTACCGCAGAAGCATCGGTTGTTAGTATGTATGGCTTATCCGGATCCGGGTATTGGAGTAAAGGCGCGTTTGTTAAAAGCTCTTTACACGTGTTAAAGGCATCGATATACGATTGATCAAGGACGATCTTGTTACGTTTCTTTAAGCACGCGGTTAAGGGTCGTGTTACTTTCGCAAAGTCCTTGATAAAGCGTCTATAATATCCTATTAGGCCAAGGAAACTCTTTATTTCGGTGGTGGTCCTTGGTATGGGGAAATTCATTACTGCCCTGATCTTGTCGTCATTAGGTTGAAGACCATCTTTGGTGATCTTATGGCCAAGGTACAGCACTTCTTTTCTGAAAAACTCTGACTTATCGAGCTGCACCTTAAGATTTGTCGCTCGTAACCTGTCAAACACATTACGCAACTTCTGTAGATGGTCCTGCAGACTTGTCGAATATATGATGATATCATCCAAGTATACCATGCAGTGTATACCTTGGAGGCCGCGAAGGACGTTGTCCATGGTACGCTGAAAGGTCGCGGGGGCTGTTTTGAGGCCAAAAGGCATTCGACAAAATTCGTAATGACCGTTCTGAGTGCTGAAGGCTGTCTTGGGTCTATCACACTCGGCAACTTCTATTTGGTGATAGCCACTCGCTAGGTCTAGTGTTGAGTAGTAGCAACTTTTGCCTAATTTATCAAATAGGTCTGCTATATTGGGCAAAGGGTACTTATCGTCTACTGTGATCTCATTTAATCGACGGTAGTCGATAACCATCCTATATTTAGTCTCACCGGATGCGTCCATTTTTTTTGGAACCAGGTGGACTGGTGCGCTCCAGGGTGAGTGGGACTCCTGGATAACGTTATCTTTTAGAAGTTTGTCAACTTGATTTTTTATTTCTGCCGCCTGGACAGGTGCCTGTCTATAGGGTTTAACGTAAATCGGGTCCTCATTTTTTGTTCTAATACAATGTTTTACTTGGCTTGTAAAGGTTAAGGGGATTTTATCACAGTAAAATATATCTTTGTATTCTGTACAGAGCTTAAGAATACTCTCATGCTCTTCTGGGTTCATGTGTTCCAGGCGCAATTTTTTTAAGTTCTCCGTAAGCATGTCATCAACTTCCAGGTCTTTCATCTCTACATCGCTTATGCTGTTAACCTGAATTTCAGACTCTACATATTCTGTAACTTTAAATGGTGAGGTGACTACTAGGGTTAACTCCTTATCGCTAGTATTCTGTATTACAGTACATGCATAGCCGTTTTCACACTTAACAAGCGCACTCGGCATTCGTAATCCCTCACAAAACTGCTTATAATTCAAGATGGCATTTCCTGTGTATAAGTCTGTTGGTAATTTAACTCGCTGTTCACTACGGGGCGCTAAAATTACCTTGTAGTCTGAGGTGTCACAATTTATGGGTAAAATCGCGTTATTCGTCAAAAGGACTTTATCCTTGATGTTAATGGTGGCTTCTAAGTCTTTGAGCAAATCCAGACCAATTAGTCCGTCATAACGTACATCGACATCGTATACATAAAATGTATGTTGGCCATTGCTCTGAAATGATGGTAACAAGGGGATGTCTATGACCTCGTTATGTTTGCTAGAGGCGTGTGTACTAATAACCTCGAATGGTTCATGTCGTTTCTGATCAGCAAAATACTCATTAGCCTTACGAGGGCTTATAAAGGACCTCGTGCTACCAGTGTCGATCATGAAACGCGCGTCTATTTCGGGAAAATATACATACGGCAATTTGAGGTTGGCGTTGTAATTTAATGATATCAATTCCGGTGGTTTTCCGAGGCTAGTACGTGAAAATTTTCGATCTTAGTTGTCTCAGTCAATTGGTCCTTCTGTTCGTCATCTACACTCTCATACTGTTGCGATTCATCAAATTCGCACGCGTCATAACAATCGTTCGTCTCGAGCTCTCCGTACTGATAAGAGTCGCTTGGGTAGTACTGTTCGGCTAATTCAAGCTCGTTCAATTGGACTCGCGGTCTTACGGTTCTCATAGAGACGTCAGTGTCTACTTGGGGCTGAGGTTTGGGGCCTGATGCCTGGTTCAAGTTTTGAGGTGGTCGGTAGCCAAACTGCTGCGGCGGCTTGTAGCCAAATTGCTGCGGCGGTTTGTAACCAAACTGCTGTGGTGGTTTGTAACCGAACTGATGCTGTGGCTGAAGGCCAAATTGTTGGGGTCGTAAATTTCCAAAGTTGGGCTTATATCCAAACTGTTGAGGAACATTGTTTTGGGGCTGAGAGCCAAACTGATTTAGGCGGAAACCTGACGGCTGAGGCTGAAGACCAGACAGATTTGGGCGGAAACCTAACGGTTGGGGCTGATTGCCAAATTGGTTTGGGCGGAAACCTGATGTATGACTGCCTAGTTGGGGACGATAGCCCATTGGTGTTACATTGCTGGGGCCAGGGTATGGCTTAAAGTCGAACTGATGCTGCGGTTTGGGTTGCAAGACATGTGGGTTATTTGAGCTCTGCCTGTTACCATGAAGCCTGTTTCTAGCGTTATATTGCTCTAAGAAATTCACTTCTTCGAGCACCACACTCAAGGCTCCTTCTAGCGAAGTAGGGGCTTTCAGTCTCACAATCCTAACCATATTTTCACTGAGATTGTGTAAAAACACATTTTGAGCAACGTTATTGTAAATTGCAATTTTACTTTGTTTAATGTTAATGTCCTCTATTTGATTCACCTTCGCAAATAGCACCGATCTGACAGACTGAATCCGGTTGCAAAAGTCGATGTAACTTTCGCCCTGTTTAATTCTAAGCGTTTCGAGCTCTATGGCAATGCAGTCTTCACTGCGCGGGTCTCCAAAGTGCTGAATCATGAGTCGTTTCAACTCATCCCACGTCACAATATCCTCTCTCTCTGATAACAAAGCGGCTGCATCGCCTGCCAGCCTACTTGTAATGATGTGATACAGGTAGGTATTTTGGGCTGGTTCACCTCTATATTTGCTTATAATATACTCGGCTTTCCTTAAAAATAAGTTTAAGTGCCTTTTATCACCGCTGAAGACGGGGATCAATTTGACCATCTCAGTTGGCACTGCGGTTAATTGCTCCATAGTGGGGCTTAAATATTAACTTAACACAATAAATCTATTACTTAATTACGTTATTTTTACGATATTTTATGAATTAATCACTTTTTACGTTTCCAATTTTCTTAAATTTACTTAACTATAGTTAAAATGAGAGAAGTCTTATCTCAAGATAACAAAATGAGGTATGGGAAAGGAGAGGATGGCAAAAAGTTCTACTCACCAACCAAACGCCACTCCCATGCTCGTCTCCTGGCTGCACGGTGCTGCTGCTTAGCTGCTGCCGATGCTAGGCTGCTGCTGCGCTGCTGCTCTCGTCTTATTTATTTGGTTCGAAGGATCGCGTTTAGCGTATCGCGGACAGGCTCGAAGATACTCTCAGATTTGGATGATCGTATTTTACGAGGGTTTCGCTGCTATTCCGACGCGATCCTACCGGCTGCGCCAGACAAGTTATGATGGGAGCCAAGGAGCTTTTTAAAAAGATTAATTCTAAAATAAAACTAGTGAATACGTCCACTCGATTCGGAGAGCGCTACTGTATTAATTTAAAATGGTCACACAAATATCTTAGGTCTAACACCTTATCTCTAAAGAAAGCTTACGTGGCTATGCTGAGTCAGCCCTAACTGTAAGTACTCTACTGGTAGAGGGTTGATGGGGTTGTATAACTACCTACTGGACTACGATATTGGTATATGTTGAGTTTTTTTTTAATTGTTAAAGGTAAATTGAGAGCTAAATAAGACGCGCGGCCTCCTTTTTAACCGACTTAAAAAATAAGGAGGTTCTCATTGCTTGATACACTCTCATTATTATGCCGTGCGCCGAGCGCGAAAAGAGCTGCAGCCGTCCGTCCGCCGATATCCAATGCAATTCATGCAATCGGCAATTTCGAAAAATCCCGCACCTCAAGTTTAGGTAAATTCCGATGGACGGTTGTCCGGCTCGCGTAGACAAAATCGCGTAGCCTAAGTCGCGCAAAGTCGCCCGTAATGCAACGGGCGGGGTAGAGTGCATGGGATAATATGCTGTCGTATCATAAGGGCAGGTTTCTGAGTTGAGAATTTCACCAAGTAACGTTCTGTCATGCTCAAGGGGTTATTCCACTAATCCCCATTGATGGGAATTTGTGAACTTTTTGTTCACTAATCCCCATTGCCAAAACTAAGACACGCCAATGGGGATTTGTGAACAGAAAGTTCATAAATCCCCATTCGTACAAAAAATATATATAAAGAACAACAAATAAGGTACGAATCACAAAGTATTAATTTTCTAATACTAATATCTACATTATACAGATTTACAATGATTTATAAAATCACATTTGCTCAATCACATTATTCTCCTAACCTAAATAGAACATAAGTTTTATATTTATTAAGTAAATCACCGATTCTAATTAAATATTACAATTCTCCTAACCTAAATAGAACAAAAGTTTTAAATTTATTAAGTAAATCACCGATTCTAATTACCTCAATATTTTGACAGTCATTAACAAAAAAATAACTTTTTAAGAGTTCTTATTACCAACATAAAATCGCAGTTTCACAATCAAATCACAGATTTTTACATTTTCTTATTATCTAAACAAATTTAATAATATAATAATAAAAGTTAAGATGATCGAACTTAAGAATTATTTTTTTGGAATTTCGCATCAAAAATTTGGTTACAAATTGATTTTATTAGATAATACGAAATTGTAAAAATCAGTGTTTTGATCAATGATTGCAAAACTGTGATTTTATTTGGTATCAACCCTTTGCATGTCCCCACTGCTGGACTTGGATCTCTGCCATAATGCCATTACATGACAGCCGGCACCAACGGCTTAACGTGCCTTGCGAAGCACGGAAGCGCTCGGAAAAATGCCACTAGCGGCAGTCACGGGATAGTCACCCATCCAGCACCTGACCGCGCCTGTTGTGGCTTAACTTTTGTGATTGATTCCAATCACTCGGTTACACTAGGCCACGAGCGCTTCTCGTTTATTTAGAAAATATAAAATCTGTGACTTTATTAATGATAGTGAAAATGTGATTGTATTGTAATTGGCATCTGCATCTACCTAATGAGTGGCATCTTCACTCACACTTGATGTGTGAAGGGGCCACTCGGATGACACTCGGACCACAGGCACTGCCTGGGACACTGTTTTAGATGTTGTAGGCTGGATTGTGTACGTAATACGTAGATAATTATAATCTGTGATTTACTTAGTGTTAAAGTCATGTTCTATTTAGGTTAGGATAACATCTAAACATCTGTGATTTTATAAACTACTGTAAAATCGTGATTGTGTAATGTAGGTACCTATTAGTATTAGAAAAAAAAACTTTTTGATTCATAATAATGTGTTGTTCTTTATACCAATGGGGATTTATGAACATTTTGTCGACAATCCCCATTGCCAATACTAAGATACGCCAATGGGGATTTTCAATGGGGATTAGTGGAAAAACCCTGCTCAAGAATGTTAACTAATTTTGACTATTAGTACTCCATGTTCTCTGTCAAAAATAAAAAATACTAGTGAAAGAATTACTTCGATACGTCAATTAGTTTCCGATTTAGAAGTAAAACAAGTTGTAAGGTTGTAACCGTAAGAGGCAGGCCACCGGTTACGCTGTGACGTCATCGCACAACACGCTCAGCCTGGCTCACTCAGTCCGCCCGTAATCGCGCGCCTGTACCGTCGATACCTAAATACCTACTTTTAAAAATGTCCAATCCAAATACTAGGTGTTGCTGTGCCTAAATGTAAAAATACAACTACTAATTCGCCGGAAAAGTTGTTTTTTATAATTCCAGAAGATGTTGCGAAATGAATGGAAAATGCGAAAAAAATGGATATTTATAGAGTTTTAATAAAACTATATTAGATTAGGACAATGTTATTTAATTATTTTTGTCAAAAATATTTTTTTCCAAAACTTTACACATTTTTCAAAAAGATCATCACATCACAATATTTTTTCTTATAAACTACTTCATGCACATCAACATTCCTTGAGGTTTCAAAGTCAACGTGAGCAATACAAAATAGGGCTTTTCTCTTTGTAGATACAAACACAAATGTAGAGCCTAATATTTTTTACCTAGTTTACCATTACCAATCTATAATGTGAAAATTAATCAGTGAATGTTGGTAAGCGCAAATCTCGAGAGCAGCTGAACCGATTTCGCTAATTCTTTTTTTAGAGTATTCCTTGAAGTACGGGGATGGTTCTTACGGAGAGAAAATAAAAAAAAAATTAAAGAATCGACTGTTAGGCGGTTACAGCGTTACTTCTATAACGCAGTCATCAGTACGCCCGTCAGACGAGGCACCGATCATAGGCCACTCATTCTTTAAAAAAGACCATATTTCACTATCTTTATAAAATGTACCTTCGCGACTTCCTTTATGACATCCTTTTCTAATATTTTTCCTCTTTTGATAGCATTCGTAGCACAACACAGATAAGAAATATTCGCATATCGAGTCGATGAATGAAAACGTTCCGTTTCATTATATTCGTTCAATAACCTAACAAAGGTGGAATATTCAGAAATGTAGTGGCTACTTGTCAAAATTCAGGAGATTTTACTCAATTCTACAAAGAAAACAGTAGATCAGGAGACAGTGCTTAAAATAAGAAAATCTCCTAATAAATTAGTAAAGTTTCGGGCCCGCGCCGCGCGTTCCCGAGTTCGCGCGGCGCGTTGTGACATGACCTCACAACGCGCCGCGCGACTGTTAGCGGGGCTCGATATTTTTCGTAACTTTGAATGCCTATAAAATCAAAACTACTAGGTATTTTTGACTACAACAAAAACTAGTGTATTTGTATACATACAGGCTTTACTGAGACAAGCATTTCAAGCGATTTGGCATACCTGGTAACATTCTTTAGTTACTGAAACTGTCCCTAATACTTGTGTTACAGTGCTACACAAGAAATAAGTCTCGCGGATGTACCTGCGCAGATGACCAAATTTTGGATGTGCGGCAAGTTGATCGACCAATCAGATAGTTTCATTTTATGGCAGGCCGCGCGCCTTTGTTGCTATTGGTTGATTCAACGTCATCGATGCAGGTGACTATTAGTTTGGCAATATTAGCGTGAGCGAAATAGGTAGCGCTACTGCGGCAATCATTCTGCACCTTAACCGTATCGGTTAAAGATCATGTTGAATGTACTTATAGCTTCGGGTACTTTCGTTACACTTCTTCCTAGTCTGCGCGAATGTAGATTCCCAAAGGGACTTTTATGACGTGTAGTACTGTACGTACACCGAAGTAATTTCCTGATTTGTTTCTTGACTGTAGGTACTGTGCTCGCGCTGCGTGTTCATGCGTATCTATAGTATAGCGAGTACATAATCTTGTTTTGTATTAGGTACCTACTCCAAAGTACCTAATTGCGTGATTTGTTTCGTATGGTATATACTCGAAACAGAATTTAAATATAATAGGCAGTAGGAAAATAAATAAAGAAATACATACATACATAACCTCACGCCTGTATCCCAGTGGGGAAGCAGAGACCAGGGACTGCCACTTGCCACGATCGTGACAGATCACCCTCGCTTCAAATAAATAATAGAAACATTATTATCATTCTTAATACCAATAAGTACCTACCTATTAACTTTATTTTTAACCTCACCTTAGGTTTCCTCACAATGTTTTCTTTCAGATAGTGATATTACAAATAATAAAAGATAGGTAACTAACATAGAAAATCATCGGTAAATGCGGCGGGATTTGACGCCCGTTTTCAAGTTTTTGCGAATCAGACGGTCTCTCCCATGTAGGTACCTACGTACGTTACTTTGTGTTTTATAGCTTCTCATGCGAGAAAAGAAATTGACAAACCATTTTGATATTGAATCATTTTTGTCTGCTGCCATCTGTTATCTTTTTGAAGAGTTATTTGTCTGCTGCCATCTATTATCGTTTCAAGTATTATTTAGTTATTTTCTTTCCTCAAAGTGGCGCTTTTCGTCGTGGCATTTTTTGGAAACCTATAATTAGCTCAAAGCGCCGCCTGGATTTAAGACGGTTTTTTGATGCTACGCTCTCTTGTATGGGCTATGATAGTCTTATACCTTCTTTGTCTATGGTACTACCGTTTGAGAAGGTTTCCATGTAGGGGTTGGGCCGTGTATTTTGTTATTAAACCTTCTAATTTTCAAAACTTTCCCACAACCAATTGGCACAGAAATATTCTCAAGTACCTCTTCAGGGGTCCACTCTGCTGAAACTCCCTTGACAACTCCCATCCTTGTGATATTAAAAGATGGAATGAACGCCTTGAAATTATTTTTATTCAAATCCGGATCCAAAAAGAACAAATTAGCGTCATTATAATCCGAAAACGAAATGCTCAGTTTACTTCTGCTCAATCGTTTGACACTACCATTTATTATATTTTTAAATCCTCGCCTTTTCATGTAGTGACCAAACGATACTGGGTGGAGTGTGGGAGAAGGTAAATCCTCGGTCGAATTTTTTTGAATATGAATTATGTATGGGGAGGCATCAGTCGATTCGTACTGAGTCCTGCCAACCTGAGGAAGCTGAAGGGGTAATGGTGAAACACGCGACACAGAAGAACCTGCGTCCACATGGGACGAAGCCTCTCGTGAGTCTGGCATTTCACAAACAGTCGTTTTTTTACTATCTTCGCTATCGCATCCACAAACATTAATCTTATCCGAACCTGAACCATGTTTCCTTCTTTTATTGCAATGTCTACAGACCTTGCGCTGCGCCCTTGACCTTTTTCTTTTTTCGGATCTAACGGATCCGTCTGTGTCCATTCCAGTAGATTCGTTATTGGGATATATTGGGTTACTGGGGATAGTTATGTTAACGCCGACCGAGGGGACTGTGCCCCCCGGATCGGGCGGCTCCTTCATGGACCAAGACAAAAAAGTACAAAAAAACTTACCAGATATAAAGAAAGTATATATACAAAAACTATAAAACAAACTCTAAACTACAATATATTACAAAAATAATAAGAACTGATCTTAAAATGGCTTCATCCACTTTGGTAACCATGGTTTTGTAACCAGTTACCAAAGAAGAATTTATTTTCGCTGTTTTGTAACCAGTTATAAAATAAGAAGTAATTTTCCACTTTTGTAACTATTTGTTATTTACGAATGTGGATGAGTAGCCGGGACCTATAGTTTATCCTACTTTAGCCTGGCTTGGCCAGGCTATCAATGATAGACAATGGTAATAACCATTATGTGTTATACACCTATGTGTTATTTACTTTGTGTTAAAACTATATTCAGGAATTGCGTATTTCAAAACCCGGTAAAAAACGCAATCAACTCCTCCATCTCCATGTGAGCCTAGTACTTTTTTCCAGAAGCATCTGAGACTCCTATAGGGGTTATTAAATCACACATTTTTCCATCTATTTATAAAATTACCCACTCTTACAATTCCGTGAGAGCCTATGTACGTTTTCCAAAATCGAAACATTTTAACTATAATAAGTTATGCAGCTACCCATGACCTCATGCAATCCCAGTACTTTCTTTTACAAAATGTAACAGTAAAACTTAAATTCAGGAAAGTTGTATGAGCAACGGAAGAAAGATACAGGGAGCAAAGCGAGAAGGAGAGAAACGTGGCGCTGAACGCGGCAAGCCAGTGAAAGTTCTTATATAGGAGACATCATATTCATTAATGGGACCACGAGAGAAATAGTTTATCCCTCGTGGACCCATTGATGACGAATAACGGGACCACGAGGGATAGATGTCCCTCGTGGACCCGTTAACGGGACGAAATAATGGGACCAGAGAAAACACCCAAATATAGCATGGGACGGCGAGCGCGTCATTGATAGAGGAAGATCGTTCCACAGACGGACAGCTGTGATGGTAAGGTTTTATCTCAATGTTCTTTTGATTTTCATTGGTTATACGAAAAAGGATTTATTTTGATTAACGAATATGGAAAAATATTTTCTTATTTTATAACTGGTTACAAAACTGCGAAAATTAATTCTTCTTTGGTAACTGGTTACAAAACCATGGTTACCAAAGTGGATGAAGCCCTTAAAATCGTATTTTAGATAATTTTGAAATTGTCCAACAAAAAAATACGCCCGCCTAATTCAACGTTTCCCGCGCTTTTCACAGACTACTTAGATAGATACTTCGAAACGTCTAATTGTTCTGTGTTTGAAACCTCTTGTTCTGTGACAAACTTTGACTTTTGTTCAGTTGTTTCGTGATCTTTTGTATTTTTCAGCCCTGTGTTTCAACCTCAGAATAAGGACTAAAGCATAGAAGGAGCCGTAAAATAAAAAGTAATTATTGAATATCTTTCCTTGTCACTCTTACGACGATTCTTTGTGCCAGAAAGGGAAAACTCGTACACTCGAAATTTTACAATCTTACTAGGTTGCATATAGAAAGTCATAGTTATATAGGGGGCCATAGACAAAAGTAGAAATCCATAAGGATGGGACATTCAACACGAAAACGTCGATATTATTTATTCCTTAACTAAACATTCTGTAAATATAGCAGTCCATATTAATATTATATGGTATTGGCTGGCGCCGCAAACGTTGGTGTGCCATATCTATTAACCCTACGATAAATTCTCAGCTCTCCGAATTCTTGTTCTCACTTACCTCTATGTTGCAAATACACAAACTCATCAAAATTGGTGAACCCATTAAGGAAGAGTTCGATAACATGCACAGTAAGATTGTTATATATTTGATTTACTAAGGTTGTTTCTTGTAATTGCTAAATCTGGTATGTAATGTAAGTTTTTATGTATGTACAACATGACATTGAACCCAGGTTAGCGGAAAAAAACTACAGAAAACTATATATTTGTACAAGTTCAATTTGCATCCAATAAAGAAATTTTCCTCGAACTAACCATACCTAGATAGCAAGATTTGTGCATTAAAAATTTTAGAGCGCAGCTCATAGAAAAAGAAGTATAACAATAACTTGTGATAGATTGTTTTTTATTTGACAAAAGTTAGAAGACGTTTTAACGGAAATTAATTAAATAATTTATTGCACAACCAGCGTCACACTCACATTGTTTAAAATTCCTGGTTCCTGAAGAAGGGTAACCTGTGTATCAGGAACCAGAGCAGTGGCTTTAAATTACACAGGGAATTACAAAAAGCAAGAAGAACACGTAAAATAAAATAATAGGAAAAATTAAAAACATTTAATGTTGGTCCTTCTAATCCAGCGATAGTCTTGGTTAGTACTACTAGAAAGGGGTACGGAAATATAAACATTACAATTCTGGCTATTTATAAACACACTTATAAATCAGTAGATAACTTATACAAATTAATTTGTTTATATGAAATTATTGCTAAATAACAGTCTTTGTTAAAAAATAAAGTCATAACCTAATCTTGTAAATGAAGCCATCTTCTTCAAAATGTCTGCTGCAAACGTACGTGATTTTGTTCAATACCAATTTGACCGTAAAGCCATGCCGTCTATCCACATTTGTTGCATTGTGCTATCTTCGGGTAACCTGAAATAAATAATTATTAATTAAAAACCGCCATAATCAGTCCAAACGTTAATTTTATTTATGACAGATCGACACCCTTAAAGTTCTTTATTAATTTGACAGCAAACCGTAGATATAAAATCCAGTACTGGACACCTTTTTTCACAATAGTGATGCTATTTGTCCGTTACATTATTATTATATTACTACACGTAGATTGTGCAGTGAAAACTATTCAAGTTCATTTTCTATAAGATATATGAACCTATCTTATTACAAGTTCTAAATTTTATGAAAGTAGGTGGAATTATTGTAAATAAAAATAATATGAAAATCCCTTTTGGTAGTTTTTTTAATTTATCATGCTGAATCTATAAATATATCAATGCAATGAATAGATTCAAACAGGAAAAATATTAATCAATAATCATCAACAATCAAATTGGTAACTTCATAGAACGTTACTGAATCGAGCTTTCAAAAGTTAATTAACATATATAATGGAAAAAACACAAGAAATAAAAAAAACTTCTTTACTAAGTATCGATAACTTTTTCACTGAGGGAGTGGAAACGCCCATCCCTATCGCCCTAAAATAAACAACAAACTGGTTACTGTGATTAAATTGATTATACTCATGATTTATTGCTTTGAAATACTATTCTCAAATGATATTAAAGCTATGTTGCAATTCCAGTAGGTCATAGTTAAAATTTAAGGGAAAAAACCACTTTAAAGTACACAAAATTGAGTCTTACCGATGGAAGCTGATGAAGGTGGTTTTGTTTTCTCTTGTCCCGAATGGGTTTTACATCCCAATATCACACACGCCATTCCGATGTATTACGTATACTCCATACTACGAATATCCACTGAAATCCACTTCAGATTGTCTTAAAACAACCCAAAAAACACAAGGTTATTGGAGACGACGCACTCCAACATCTGTTGTCTAACACACTGCCAAATTGAAGGTACTTGGCAGGGATGTTAGATGCCAACTTTTGAATTATGGCACCAGACGCTCAAAATTATGGTATTTTTGAAAAATATAAGGTACGGGTAGGAAAACTCTTACAGATTTAATAAATTAGGCAGGTCCTGTTAATGAAAGTATTAAAATTTCTTCGAATTTTCATAAATTGTTCAAACAAACACTCTACTCGCTTTTTTCTTTTTAGTCTGTGCTATTCGCTACTTCTGACTGTTCAACTTATTGAAAATTCACCTGTGAAGTTCACTTACAATCCACAGACTACAAAAACTATCACAGATATGAACGTTCTTATCAACTTACTAGACGAAATGAATGAATGATTTTTTAGTGTTGCTAGATACAGGTATATAAAATAAACTCGTCAACAGCAAAAGCGAAAGATAAAAATATGTGATGCAAAAGTGCTTGTGATCAAAAAATGGCAAAATTATGGTACTTTCGCGTACCATAATGGATGTATCATGGTACATGGTACGAACAACTGAATTATGGTACATGTACCATAATTATGACACGTATAACATCCCTGGTACTTGGTAGCCCTGCAACGTAGAGTCTATCTACGCCCTACAAGCTGTGATTTTCTACATCTCTAATTTGGTAGCATAATGGTTACCAAAGGTAACCAACTTGACAATTGACAACATTTCATACAGATTTTATTGTCCTAAAGAAAACTAGATACAAAATAAAACGAACCATATTTTTTTATTTTCTGAAACACGCACGTTTTCTTATATTTTTTACATTTTAAAGTTTAAAATATTTTTACCGGAAGTGACGAAACAACGAGGCTCACAATATGTTTTCTTTTGCCTAATATCCTAAAAAAAAAATATAGTTACAAATGTCATTTTAGTATTGCCAGGGCCATGTTAAAAAACAGTTTCTGTATTTTTTTAACATATGCAAATATGTTTTTCTTTTATACAATTAAATCAGCTTAGTTCAATTCATCATCCCTTATATGTATAGGTAGTTGTTCCTTTTTTGTTAAATGTACTTTGTGTTGGCAAAGTCTTTATCTGCGTTCGGAGTGTTTTTGCTGCCAGTTTGTTACTTTTGTAGCTACTTTTTCAAGGTTATTTATAATGGTATGGTAAGTATAAAGTATGGTAACCCTGATTTATGTTGTTTGGTTTGCCTTGCGTAGGTAGGTACCTAACGTAAACAAACTTTGTGTAGTGTTAAATTTATTTCTCTCTACTCAAATTCTATCCTATACAAGAACAAGAAAGTCATTGGTAGGTATACATCGTACGCGCTGACAGCCGAAATCTACCCAAGGTAGATCTTTCAATGCTTTTGGAGTTCATGCATCATGACGATGCAGCGAAAATAAGAGGTGCAACCGTGATGATGAAAACCATGATTTCAGTTTTATGAAATAGGCCCCGGAGACCATCAGCAACCAAAAATAAAGGGGGGGGCACGTGAATAACAATGTACTTAAGAAATGCGATAATTAATAATTAAAAATTATTCTTCGCCATCACTACATAAACACTTCTTCGTCCTCATTCTCATATGGCTCAGTTGAAGTAGACGTTTGAGTAAGTAAAAAATTGTGTTGGGCATATTTTTTTATCTTGTACTTAACGAAATCTTCAGGTTAAAACATCGTCAGCAGTGTTATTATTGATACGGCAATTGCCGTAATATGCGGTAATCCATGGATGTTTTTTGTAATATACGGTATACGGCAGGATTTCGACTGCCGTATCATATAATACGGCAATTCAAGTCCAACATGCTCGTAACCTTAAAACAAAAAAATACTACAAACGAAACGTAATTAATGTGTCCGATTTTCGGGATATCCCAAAGAAAATTTTCCTGCAGACATAAATTGAACTAGATGTCTCATGCAATCTCTTTTATATGTCCTACTCTTAGCTAAACAAGCTATTCGAAATCAAGGCGGTTGCACAAAATTTCAGGTGTCAGGAGATAATTATGCTTATCAAAATGAAAAGCAAAGAAACATATTCATTGCACAAGCAGTGTATTAGAAACATATAGGATGAAAAAATGATAGAAAGTTGAAAATTTACTTATTATTTTTGTGTTTCAATCACTAATTATTCAATTAAAATAATACGGCAGATCTGCGATTTTTTTTTATAAATACGGCAATTTGAAGGTTTAGACACGGCAACCCAGATTTTGACGATAACACTGGTCGTCAGCTAAGTCGCTAAATTATTTTTGTCCTCAAAACATTTTTCTTGTCGCTAAGGCTCTCGCAAAAGTCGTCATTTCTAGCGACTAAGTCGCTAAATTGGCAACACTGATTTTTTAGGTTAGATCTTGTTCTGTGGTTAGATCTTAAAATTTACTTTTTTTTTTATCGTGGCACAGGCATTTTCACTGGGAGCCATGGTGTGACGTCATCAGCGTATTTTTGTGTTTTTACCATTTTCTCGGAAATGAAACCACAGAAAAAACTGAAATAATTTTTTACGTGCTTTACTAAGCCAAATCTCGAAATGGTTTTCGAATTAGAGCTCCATACAATTTTGAAATGTTGTCAATTGAGGGTGGTACGTTTTGAATAATAAAACATCACACTACTATATTTTTCTCTGTCTAACACGTGGTTGGCGACGTTTCAAACTAACGAGACAGAAATGTGTCAGGTGTTCGTTTTATAACGCTCTCCTTCTATGCTTTAGTCCTTATTCTGAGGTTTCAACCCGTCGTGTCGTGACGTCACATCCGATAAAATGTTTAGGCCGCTATAAAACTTTATGGGTAGCCCTAAAAAATGTTTCGCTTCACACAACATATTGTAAGCTTAAAATTGTCTAGCCGAGGAAAGCAAAAAGTCTAATAAATATATAAGTATTTATTTTTCAGTTCAATTATTCTGTGTCTGTGGGTGACACACAGAGATTTCTATTTAGTTAGTCTGTGGACAGATAGCAGATTATTTATTGTTTGTGTTTGACTTGTTTTCTTCCTTTATATTCTGCTTGTGCTTGCTTTGTTTAATTAATGAGACAACTCAACAGTTTAAGTGCCCAGGCATTCGATTGAATGTATCAAAGTGCCAACAGGTTTCGACAGCCAGCAATCATGTCGGGTGCAGAAACCCAGAAAAGTGAAGTGGCAAAAGATAACATTTCAAACAACTCTATTGACGAAGGTCTGCCGAGAGAGCTGAGCCAGCTAAGCCTCTCGAGTGTGACGAGCCAGGACGAGTTCTACTGTGATAAAGGACATTCCGAGTGTACGCTGAAAAATATCTATGGATACTATCAGTCGCAGAAGTTGTGTGATGTCGTCCTGATCGCCGCTGGATGCAGGTAAGATCCTATCTAATTGTTTATAGGTACACACTTCCTCCCGCTGATACTGGCCAAATAGGAAACATGTTAAAAGCAGCAAAAGGTACTCCATGATTCATCTTCATTCTTTGTTTGGTTCAATGCTCTTTGTGTGCACAAATAGATTTCCGAGACAAAGAAAGTCAAAGACCAGACAATAGTGAATGTACAAATATTATTCCAGTAATTGTAACAAGTTGGCCATAATAAATAATAATTTGGTAACCTAATCCATAATAATGCAGTTAAGTATCTTTAATAAAAAATTTGGAAAACAACTTTTCGTCTATTCCACTTTCTGTCCAATCTAGATTAGTCGTGGGTAGGTCGCGAACGAACTAGTTCGGAAGAGCGATCTTTGACGCGACCCATGCGAGCTAGTTCGCGATCCGTCAGGTTAATGGGTCTTATGGGTCACCACTAGTTCATGTTCGTTGAGAGCGCGCGCCGTCACCGATCTTATTGTAAGAGTGTTAGAGTGCCACATAATGTGATTTTAGTGATAAGAAATAATAAAAGATATTTTTAATGATACTAAAAATAAAGACTGATTTGATTACGCATAAAAAGTCTTTGTGTTAATTTTAGTATCGCATCTATAATAATTTAATCAGTTTACTTTACTTGCACTACTCTCTACGATCCCAAAACCAAAATGGGAAGTGGGAACTAAGATAAACAAACAAAAAAAGAGTGGAGTATTGGTAGCGATGCTAGCTCCTTACGTCGCTTCGGGAATGAATGAACGCTCTGGAGTCGAGACCCAGGTGACACCTAGGTCGGACCCTTTTTTTTTTTGAACTTTACAGGCTATAGTCTTCGTACGCATCTGAATCAACTAGATCTGAAACAAATGAGTGGTGATAAGGAACAGGTAGAACACTGGCTTCTTAGTCGTAGGTTTGAAGTTATATATATTAATGAAGTCCTATTAGCAACACCACTCGCTAGCAATAAAGGAAAACATTGTCTATTGTGATAAATACCTCAGCCTCTTGCTATGTACAGTGGCCCGACTATGAGCCTAATGTGGAAATCTCAGGTCTAACTATCTACCAATGTGTTATGTTTTACTTGGATTAACCAATAAAACACGTTTACACTACATTACACACGTTTTAATGCTCGGAAACAGACTGCCTACCCCCGATACATCTTTTCGATATACCCACTTACAAATACTACAATACCTCCACCAATATTTCAAAATAGTTACCTAAAAATATGAACACACTAAAACTTATACTGTTATAACGTGGACTGTATTTTTTGTTGCGATAGCGAAACGATACGAAAACGAAATTAAAGTCGGTTTACAAGATATGTAGCCTTGAGGGATTCAAAAAGACACTCACCTCGCTTTGTGCTGTGTAGAACTCGTCACAGCGGGCAGGTACAGGGCCACTGAACACCTCGCGCTGGCCAGACTTACCGAGCAGTCCTGGGTTACCGGCTACCTGATTATACAGAGCTGCCGAAGTATCTTCTTGATTCATCAAGGCACTGGGGCTATTTTGAGCCACTTCGAAAGTACTAGACTCAAATTTAACTGTAACCGTTACTTTGAGCGACACGACACGATAGGCGCGAAATCGAAGAGCAACGACTCGAATATATCTGATGACGAGACTAATTTCTGACAGTTCAACTGACAGTTGCAAAATGTTGCTATAACTAAAAACTATAAGCGAAAACGGAACATTCCACCCACCAAAATACAGAGTATTTTCGAAATTCCAAACGATAGAACTCTACGTAGCACTAAACTACATCTAAACTAGCTGAATAGCTTAAACTCAAACTGAAAACGACAATACTTTAAGTTCAAACTACGAAGCTAACGAAACATTTACTAACTTATGTTAATCTAATTCATCAGAGGTAGGCAACATAGCTTTACCACTGGACGCTTATACTCTCCGGTCGCAGTGCGAACGGTTACGACACGGCAAATACCGTCGGCACCCGGATGCAATTGAACTATTCTACCCAAGCTCCACTTCAAAGGACTACACTGTTCATTAATAATGAGAACCATGGCTCCTACGACAAGGTTTTGTTCTTTGTTAGACCACTTGTTTCGTTGATGAAGTGTGTGCAGATATTCTAAATGCCACTTGCGCCAAAAATCTTGGTGCATTTTCTGCAGTAGCTTCCAACGCTGAAGAGGACTAACTTTGACTTCAGTGAAGTTTTGTTCAGGGAGAATAGTTAATGGCTCTAGAGTTAAGAAATGACCCGGAGTCAACACAGAGAAATCATTCGGGTCTGAGCTTAGAGGCGATAATGGACGCGAGTTAAGAAGGGCCTCGATTTGAGTCAACAAGGTATAAAATTCCTCAAATGTAAGGCGCTGCAGACCGATTACTCGCGACAAATGAGTCTTAACCGACTTCACCCCTGCTTCGACTAAGCATGAGAAATGTGGGCTACCAGGCGGGTTAAAGACGAACTCAATATGCTCCTCTTGAGAAGCTTCAGACATTAGATCCCTAAGGATGTTACTCGCGCCCACGAAATTCCTACCTTGGTCTGATATCAATCGAGAACAACGACCTCTGCGAGCAATGAAACGTCTGAGAGCCGCTAGATAAGCTTCAGACGTTAGCTCCGAAACGAGCTCTAACTGCCTTTGTGGCAGTACACACGAAAACGCACACATAAGCCTTATAAGACTTACTGCCTCTAGCACGGCCGAGCGAAACGTTGAAGGGACCGGCATAATCGACAGCAGCTGACGAGAATGGCTTCAACTGGCTTATACAAAACGATGGCAAATCTCCCATGAGAGGAGGCGGAGATACTCGTGGACAGACACGAAAACATTTTATGCAAGAAGATATCACCGAGCGAATGGCCCGTTTGGAAGATAATATCCAAAATTCCTGAGCGATAAGATTCTGCAAAGTTTGCAGACCAGGATGCAGGAACCTGCGATGGTATTCTTCGATGATAAGCGAAGTTAGTCTGTGATCACGAGGTAACAACAAGGGATGCTTCTTCTCATAGTCCATATTATGACTATGAGAGAGGCGACCGCCCACCCTGAACAAACCCTCTTTGTCCAGGAACGGACACAGTTTACGGAGAGGTTTGGGGAGTGAATTAGTTGAACCCTTTTGTATCATTCGAATTTCAGTCGAAAAGACACGCTCTTGGACGTGTCTAACGAGAAACCGAATCACAACGTTCGTTTCAGAAGACGACAGAGCCTTTTCGGTAACTTTCCGATTAGGATTCTTCAGATTATGAAGATAGCGAAAACAATACGACAGGACATTGACGATACGACGAAATGACGAAAAGCGAAATAGAATATGATCGACAAAATCAGAGTTCATGGCACTAAATAAAGTCAAAACCTTTTCCTCTTCAAAGGCAGATCTATCAGTTTGAACAAGATGCCTAGGCCAATCTTCCACGGGACGCGACAGCCAAGTGGGCCCCGCCCACCATGATTCACACCGCACTAGATCAGCTGGAAGTAAGCCACGAGAACCGTGGTCTGCTGGGTTGTCACTAGTGGAAACATGGTGCCACGAATCGGGAGCAATCTTCTCTTGTATTGAGGCAGTCCGGTTGGCGACAAAAGTCTTCCACCGCGAAGGACAGGATCTGATCCAGGTCAGAGCGACAGTCGAGTCTGACCAGGCGTATACTTTGGAGATCTGATGGAAGTCTTTCAAGGCATGACAAACTGCCGATACAAGCTCCGATAGTAAAACTGCAGCTAATAGCTCTAAGCGAGGAATGGAAAGTTTACGAAGTGGTCCTACTTTCGATTTTGCGCTACAGAGGCGCACGACTATTTCTTGGTTGTGCGTAACCACACGACAATATAATACGGCGCAAAATCCACGTTCCGACGCATCACAAAAGCCATGAAACTGAATATCTTGAAATGATTCGATCATTCTACGAGGAATTGAGAGTGAAGTCAAACACGACAGCTGAGATTTTAATTTGAGCCACTCTTCAGCGATAAATTCAGGGACGTCCTCGTCCCAATTCACACCTGACAACCACAAAAGTTGCATCAGGTATTTTGCAAGGAAAACGACAGGCGAAAGGAATCCTATCGGATCGAAAATCCGAGCGATATCCGAAAGGATTGATCGTTTGGTGCAACGACCATCCACAGCAGTGGTTTTGAACGAAAACGTGTCCGATTTAGGCAACCACAACAGACCTAAAATCTTCAACGAGACGTCATTAACGTCTTCAAAGTTTCGAAATTGTTCCGAATACAAATCGGAATCCGACAAATTACCAAGAAATTCTTGGTTATTGGAAGTCCCCTTTCGCAAATGAAGGTGCGCTGACGACAAAATTTGCAATAACTCCTCACGAAGACGCACAGCACACTCCACAGAGTCAGCTCCTGACACGATGTCATCGACGTAGGCATCTCTTTCGAGAACTGCAGCTCCTAAAGGAGCAGTAGAAGAAAACTCCTTTGCCAATTTAGAAATGCACCACAGAGCTTGATAAGGAGCACAAGAAACGCCATATGTAACTGTGAGTAAAGGAAAATCCTTCACAGGTTCATCTGGAGATGGCCGCCACAAGATGCGCTGATAATCGCAGTCCTGAATGTCAACGAGAAACTGACGGTACATTTGTTTGATATCTCCAGTGAAGACCACGGCGTGCCAGCGAAAGCGAATTAACAAATCGAAAATATTCTTTTGTAACTTGGGGCCTGGCAGCAACGTGTCATTTAATGAGCTTCCCTGGGTATCCTTAGCACTTGCATCGAATACGGTGCGCAAAGGGGTAGAGATGGAATCAGGTCGTAACACTCCATGGTGTGGGATATAATAGAAGTTACCTTCATTTGATGACGGGGGTTCAACCACTTCCATATGACCACACTGTAGGTAGTCATCCATAAACTTGACATAAGCTGTCCGAAATTGAGGATTTATACGAAACTTCCTCTCTAAATTTAGAAGTCGCTTGAGAGCGATTTCACGAGAATTGGAAAACCGAGGCTTATCCTGAAGGTCAACGAAAGTTAATGGTACGACCATCCTTCCTTCAGGATTTCGACGATAAGTAGCACCCATATGGTTTTCACACGACAAATCATTTTTCGACAAAATAACCGATTAAGGAGTATCAACATTTTCTACCTCCCAAAACCGCTTAATGTTGTTGTCCAGAGACAAACTCGAAACGAAAAGACAATCCTTGGTAGCGACATTGACACAAGAACCGTTACGAAAACGACAACGAGAAGAGTTAATGCCAGCAGCACATTCACCCATTACTATCCAGCCGAAAACAGTGCTGACAGCAATAGGCTGACCTGCCTCACCTTTGACAAGACCAGGTTGAAGAGCTGACGCGAGAAGGTGAACATTAACCAACATATCAATAGGTCCTGGTTCATAGAAATAAGGATCAGCGAGGTCCGAATTCCTTAAATGATTCCAGGTCGACATATCAATTTGACCAGATGGCATATCTGAACAAATCCGAGACAAAACGAAAGCTTCAAACGAAAATTTATTCGAACAATTTCCCTTCGATGGGAAAATGTCACAAACGACCGACCCAAGTGTAAGTGCCGATGTTTGACCGATGCCATTCACAGATTGCTGACAGTCTTCTATGTGTAATCCAAGCCGATCTGCAGCATCCTTTGTAATAAAATTGCAGTCACTCGCAGAATCCAAAAGGGCACGAATTTTAACAAATTTTCCTTGACTGTTCTTTATATGAACAACAGCAGTCGAAAACAAAACTTGAGCAGTAGAAGTTGGAACCGAAAAAGTTGTCAACTGAGGTTTTGACTGCGAGACGTTTGCCATTTCAGTTTGTCGGTCAAAGTGCAGCAATGTGTGGTGACGATAGTTACATTCACTACAGCGAGCAACCGATCCACAATTCCTCATAATATGAGGTGAACGCAAACATAAGATGCAAAGTCTCTTATCTTTTATCCACGAAAACCTCTCAGTTGGTGATAATTTTAAAAAACTAGGGCATTTTTCCACCTCATGACCGTTACCGCACACATTGGACAAGTACATACAGGTGCCGACGGCACCACAAGCGAAGATTTATTTTTAATAACTGGTTTACTATTAGACACATTCAACCTAATGTTAGAATTATCCAATGCCTTGCTTCTTTTTTCAATGAAATCTATCACATCCTCATACTTTGGAATGTCAGTAGTCGAGTCAAGTTGCAATTCAAAAGCTTCCCGAGTAGCAGTATCTAACTTGGACCACAATAAATAAAAGAACATGAAATTATTATCAGGCAATTGAAATTTCGACAAAATTTTTATATTTTCATTAAATGCCCTACACACTCTATTCAAATCATTTTTATTTTTAACTGCCTCGCATGTTAATAACTTTTCATAATAAACAATTGCAATTTGCCTCTTTTTGAGTAATTCGACAAAGTTTCATAAGCGCTTGAATAATAATTGTCACCCGACAAAGGAAAACTCTTTATCAAATCATAAGCGGAACCTTGTACACATGACAACAAATAGTGTAACTTTTCAACATTAGGTATATTCCGGCTATGAATTAACGAATCGAATAATTCCTTGAAAGAAACCCAGTTCTCAAGCTTGCCATCGAAAGGCTTTATTGTTATTTTAGGCAGCTTGGCCAGGTCCGAACAATCATTTGAAACGACAGGTTTAGCTTCACTTTTACAACTTTGTCCAATTTGTCTAAGTCGAGTTTTGACAGACTTCATCCGCGTCTCAAATCCTTTAGTCACTAACATTTCCGCGGAACGTTGTTCCGGGCTTAGAGGACGTAAAATCTTAAGTTGCGCAGCATGGAAATCCCTTTCGATATCTTTAAAATCCTGTTCATTGTAACCAACTAAATCCGAACTTTCTATGTGCTCTAAACGCATAATAGCGTAATCCCGATCTACTCTATATAAATCAACCGTCACGGGCTCAGTATCACTATCACTCATTTTACACTGGAAATAAGCTAAAAATCAAGAAATATCATACGAAAGTGTGAACAAAATATTCACAAGTATTTCCTTCTCACCGACAATGACAATGACACTGACAACCTCAATTGACGTTTGACTTTGACGTATAAGATTACAGATTCGATAAGTCAGTTGCGTTTCGTTACACAGTACGGATTACCAATGACGATTTTTATACGATAAATTATCGATTACAAAACAAAACTTTATAAAATCCAATTACAATATAATAGGATTATAAATATTCAATTACCAGTTATTAAATTACCAATTATTTAATAATTTCAACTATAAATAATTTACTTACAACAGATTGTGGAATCTCCACAAAAGATTGTGGAATTTCCACAAAATATTGTGGAGTTTCGAACGATTGTGGAATTTCGAACAAAGGTTTCTAGGCGTACCCTACAATTTGGTGGACGAGAAAAACTAAATCGAAACGACAAATTATACACCAAAATGCATGGAATTTACTAGAAAACACGAAATAAACGCGAAATTACGAACTATCCATAGTTCGCCTCTTCAAATTCGGGCTCGAATGACCAAAAATGTTATAACGTGGACTGTATTTTTTGTTGCGATAGCGAAACGATACGAAAACGAAATTAAAGTCGGTTTACAAGATATTATATGTAGCCTTGAGGGAGTCAAAAAGACACTCACCTCGCTTTGTGCTGTGTAGAACTCGTCACAGCGGGCAGGTACAGGGCCACTGAACACCTCGCGCTGGCCAGACTTACCGAGCAGTCCTGGGTTACCGGCTACCTGATTATACAGAGCTGCCGAAGTATCTTCTTGATTCATCAAGGCACTGGGGCTATTTTGAGCCACTTCGAAAGTACTAGACTCAAATTTGACTGTAACCGTTACTTTGAGCGACACGACACGATAGGCGCGAAATCTAAGAGCAACGACTCGAATATATCTGATGACGAGACCAATTTCTGACAGTTCAACTGACAGTTGCAAAATGTTGCTATAACTAAAAACTATAAGCGAAAACGGAACATATACATAGGGTTAGCGTTTCTTGAAGATTGAACATGTGGCTCAATATTGCCTGGTTCAGGGACCCTATTATCAGATTCACAATCCATAAAGGGCGTGTCATCAGGACCCGAACAAATATCATCCGGACCGAGTGGAGCTTCTGGGACACCTTGAGCTACCTCCCCTATACCTACTTCCTCTACCACCTCCGGCTCCGGAGGACGTTCGGGTATAGTTGGTTAATTCATAATCTTCTTCGGCCTCCCCTCCTTTATACCGTAATAAATGATTGATCAACATGTTTCCTAATACTAATATTTAACTCTAATATGTAAACAAGGTACATTCTACTACCGATTTTTTCTTTAATAATACCTTGCTTCCACACACTTTTGTTTCCGTTATTATAAAAATGTTTTACAAGCACTTTTTCTCCCACTGTGAAGTTCACTTTCCGTTGCCCCGCCAAATTGTTTACATTGTGAGGTCTGTTTGGACAAAACATTCTGATTAGCTTCCGATGACAACGATAAAGGCAAGCCGGCGGACGAGTCGCGCAACAAATCGAGACGACGACGTAAACATCGGCCAAACATTAATTTTGCGGGCGTTAAGCCGGTTGTGCTGTGTACCGAGTGTCGGTAGTTAAATAAAAACTTGTTTATAGTCTTTTGAATTAATGTTTGGTTCCGATTTTGAGTTAACATGACTTTTAAAGCTTTCTTCATAGTTCGCACGCTGTTCTCTGCCTGGCCATTTAATGCTGGATGGTACGGAGCGCTAGTTATATGATTAATTCCGTTACATTTCCGTCAGGACGTAATACGGGGACAATCGGAGTTGCTACTTCTGCATGGTCCACTTTTTCGATTATACCTAGATTTTCTAGTCGTTTTAATTCCAACTCGAATTTTGATTTTAATGCTAACGGTACGGTTCGTGGTTTAAAATTTTTTAACTGTGCTCCCGGTTTTACTTTCAGTTCAATTTTGTATTTGTTGAAGGTACCCAATACATTTAAAAAAAGTTGTTTGTATTTTTCCCTTAACATGTTCGCACAATCATCCTGAGCAATATTATTTACGCTACATAATTGTAAATTAAAAGCGCAAATAAAGTCGCGTCCTAATAAAACTGGTTAATCTGAGTTGGTGGCGATAACAAACATATTTATCGGTTTTCTGTTATCATTATAGCTTACTGGTATGGTAACGTTACACGGCCTAGTGTCAAAATCTTTGACCCATTATAGCAGTTAAAAACTACCTTGCACTGTTCCAATCTACAATGGGTTTTAAATCCTGCTTCGTACAATCCACGAGGTAAGACAGAAACAGCGCTACCGCTATCAATTTCGCATGTAATATTTTGTCCCGCGATCGAAACAACCTGTCGCATCGGCTCGCCATTTAAAGATTTAATATTAAATAAATCATAGGTATAGTTACCCTCCATTGCGCCGCTGTCATCGACCGCCAAAAAGTGAATGTTTTTTCGATTTAATTTACACATTCGTTTCAAATGGCCTTTCTTATTACAATTTTCACAAGTATAGTTTATGAAACGACAGTCTTCCTTTGAATGGTTCCAATATCCACACGCCGTACACCTTGTCTTATTGGTGACACCTTGAGCAGCAGCGCCGCTGCCGCCTCTGCGCATTGAGTAAACGGGTTGATCCGCGCCTTGAGCCGACACTTGCGTCTTCTGAAGTGCCAGGCGCGCGCAGCGTACGCTTTGCGCTAGGTCCAACGCCCGGTCAAAAGTGAGACTGTTCACACTCTCGGAGAAAAGCCTCTCTTTCTCCTTTACATTCTCTAATCCCAACACAAACCGGTCCCGTAAAGTCATGTCGAGTTCGGATTTGAAGCCGCAGTGTTGTGCTAGGCTGCGCACTCGAGCCGCCCAGTCTGCTAAATCCTCGCCAGGTCGTTTTTCTGCTTTATAAAAGGTATAACGTTCAGCGAAACTGCTCTTTTTTAAACAAAATGCGCGTCCAACAGTTTTATCAGACCGTCATAATGGTTACTATCTAAGCCGGTAGGGTAGGCTAAATCCGTGACCACCCGATATGTATATTGTGCCAGTGCCGTTAGTAATAAAGCTTTCCTTTTTACTCCGGCTTTGTCTTTTTCTTCCGTTATATCGTTTGCCAAGCAATACTGGGTGAAACGACTTTTAAAAATTCCCCATTCTTGAGCACGATGATCGAAATAGAGGCTGCCGCCGAACATTCCATTTGTGCCACTCATTGTATATTGTTTCTTCCAAAATACCACTTTTAGCTGTCAATGCAATACTTTACACTGTTTTGCACACGTAAGTACTTATTTCGTCGCCAATTTGTTATGTTTTACTTGGATTAACCAATAAAATACCGGAATACATTACACACGTTTTAATGCTCGGAAACAGACTGCCTACCTCCGATACATCCTTTCGATATACCCACTTACAAATACTACACAATGACATACCAAAATCTAGTTAATCTTTCTCTCTGCCTATCCATCAGTGGTACAGTGTGTATTTATGTATGATAGCAACAACTCATTATATTATGGCGTAAATTTTGAATGGTGGTAAAACTATAAAATTTATAAGTGTAACATACAAACCTGTAGAATCCTATGGTACCCCCATAATTATAAGACCACAGATTAAAGCCCTTCAAGGTAACTATAGTTTGGAATTGGAACACCTGGAATTTACTATTTTGAATTAGACTCATGTAGTATAGAACCCTTTATTTTCAGATAAATATGGGATTCTTTTACACCCCTATATTTTTCTTTGTAGTCCTTTGAAGGAAAGAGCTGTCCTTTTAACACTTCCAATTAAAACAAAATTATTGTGACTTAGTGATCAGAATTTTTTTCTAATCATTTTTGTTACAGAATACCAGCTCACAAAGTTGTTTTAGCGTCATGCAGCGAGTACTTTGCTGCAATGTTCACGGGTTCTCTCCGTGAAGCGGAGCTGGATGAAATTACTCTGGAGAGAGTAGATGCCACAGCCCTGCAGACTCTTGTGCACTACTGCTATACAGGCACTATAGGTGTGTAACTTTCTTCTGTTACTTCTTTGCTAATAATCGGTCCAAACTTTTTAAGTATTTAAATATATTTTTATAATTTTTAATCGACTGCGGTTAAGGTTAATAGGAGGGTAATGTGGTTGGCTCGTTTGTATGTAAGTATCTATGCAAAACAGCTTTCTATGAAGTACTAGGTAGTCATGGATGGACAAACAGATAGGCCCAAAAACACTCCAAAAATGATGATTAAAATAGATAAAATAGTGTTTCTATGCATAAGGATGTGTGTGTCTAGTTCAAATGCTCTGTGGTGCTGTTTGCTGTACTTGCAAATAGTCTGTGGGAGAAGCAAACCCATAACAGGCTAAATGCCCTATATTTATTATAAGATAGAACTCCGAGGAAACAAAATGTAATAAGTTTTTTATTATTATTAAGTACCTGAATTTTTCGCATTTGTGATGACTTGTGAAACCCAAAAAAAGGTTCTTGAGGCCTGCTTTTTAGGTTTCCGTACCTTAAAAGGAAAATCGGAACTCTTATAGGATCTCTTTGTTTTCTGTCCGTCCGTCTGTCAAGCAAGACCTTTTATCTCAGGCACGCATCGATCGAGTTAAAATCAAATTATTTTTATCAAGTCTACTGTTCCTTGAAGCTATGAAAAAATCAAACTTCTAAGTTAACGCAAAAAAGAGTTACTTTCACTCTAGGGAATCAAAATTCATAGGGAATTTGCCAAGTAATACCGTCTTGTATTACAAATACAAAAAAAACTGGAACTATACATATTTGTAATTATTTCATTACAAAAAAGTCTTCGTCTTTGAAATTCGGAAAGAGCAAGGGAAAAACAGCGAGAACCCTCAGTAGGCGAGTCCGCCTCAGACTTGGCCACTTTTATATTCATCGAGATTATAAACTTAAAAAAAATATTTTTTATAAATACAATGCCATGGTATTCTAATATATACATATATATTGAGGCAAGTTTCCCATTATTATAGATACTGAAACTTTACAGGGTAAATTTTTTTCATTTATAAATTTGTTATGCTATGTGACCTGAAATTATTTTTTTATAAAAATATACAGGGTGTTAAAGAACTGCCGCCAGAGCCGTAACGTAGCCATATTGGACAACATATTAAGATGATTTAACCAAACAATACCACTGGGATACCATTTTAATTTTTTAGGTATCATAATAAATACTTTCTACTAGCGCGCAATGAAACGCTATCGCGTGCAATAATCGTACGACGCTCAGGCGGCGGCGGCGGCAAAGTACCGACGTAGGTAACGGCGACCGCGAGCTCGATTCGGTCTCACTCACTCACTCATTCGTCCGTCTCAATTCGATCGTCCGGTTTTTGTAACAAGTAGAAACACAACGACATTAGGTACAGTCAGCGACACGCTAGGATGCCACTTTTTGTTTGATTGGTGCACTTATACCTGTACGTTAAAAGCTATTTTGCTATTTCGTACCCACAGCCACCACAGTCGTCCTGCAAAGACGTTGCTGTTGTAGTGGGCAGCGGCAGCCGGCAAGATGTATGTGGTGTAGTTTGAGAAGTAAATTTGAAGCGTAAAAATGTCTAAAGCACATTTGAGTAGGATAAATAATATCTAGGTACTTACTTACTCGACGTCTGTGTCTTCGTCGGGAACAGGCCGCTCAGCACGGACAAGATACGGCTCGAACTAGCGACCGTTTACATGAAGGCAAACGCGCGCCCAGCGCAACGTCTGACGGTGAACCAGTTGTGACAGCCCTTCCCGTGCTAGCTCGCTTCAGGTCATCAAAAACCGCGATAATCATGCTCTCAATCATGTCCTCAGCGGTCTCATAAGAGCGTTCAAACACTCGAACCTGAACATAACCCCATAAAAAAAGTCCAATGGGGTTAAGTCGGGTGAACATGCTGGGCAATGGGGTTAGGATCATGGCGGCCGATCCAACGACGATCGAACAGCTTTAACCGCTGCAGCACCAGTAGTGTACAGTGTGGTGGCGCGCCGTCGTGCTGGAACCACGTTTGCTGCAACCGAGCCAGGGGCATTTCATCAAGACAATCTGATAGTTGAGCAGTTCCTAGTAGGTCGCACCATTCATTCTGGGCGGCAAAAATACGGGACCCAGAATTTTTCACCCACGATACCAGCTCACACATTCCACTTCCTCCTTGTCTGGAACCCCGTCTCCTGTCTCTGAAATGGGTTATCGGAACCCCACCAATGGGCGTTTCTTCGATTCTTCATACCATTGTTCGTGAAGGTGCTTTCGTCTGTGAAAATAACATTTTGCACAAAAGCCGGGTCATTTTCACTGTGCTGCAGCAACCGCCTGGCACGAACGCTTGCACCTTGTTGATTTTATAGGGCCGCTCTCTATCCTTCTTCAAAACCTCACAGTGACGTAAGACACCCGATGTTGCGCACGATGAGCGTGCCGCCGGCGCAGTACGTGCGCCGCCGTCCGAACGCCTAAGCGCGGGTTCTCTGCCACCACATCCAGAATTCTCTGTTCAGTTGCAGGACGCATTTGAGGACTACCGCCTTCTGCAACGAGCACGACCGGCGGATTTTCTAAGACGCGATAAACGGCTCGCAGGGGTATCTGACGCCGTACAGACGCAAACCCTCAGCTGCATGTCCCTCTGCTATACCGTAGCAGAATATCATATCCAGATACTCCTTAGTACTGTATTAATGAGGCATTGTAGGTTGTTTACTATCACAAAGAGCACGCGAAACGATAAGTAGATAATGTGCGTGCGCATCCGATGACGCGAGAAACCGGACTAGAAAAAAAAATTGCATCGATAGAACTTCATTCAAATGAATGAGTCAAACTTTCGTTCCTTAAGGTCCAATCACACTGAGACAGACTTTCCTTCAAAGCTAGAAAAGTGCCTATACCTACCTACTTGAATTTGGTAGAAAAATTTAGTTTTTCATTTTAGTTTGTGAATGTGACCGTCAATTTCAGTAACATCCCCAAACTTTTAGGCAGTCACTTTTACTAAAGTAGGTATTTATTTTACAAATTACAAATTTTTTTTAGCTTAGCTAAAAAGACCCATTGTAAAATTACAAAATATCTTCTTTTGTAATATGATTTAAAAAAAATATTACATTCGTACGACCAGGCGTAGGTATTGCCTAATAAGAATGGAGAACTCTTATTAAATGTTGTATTATTTTTCGACATAGTTATTGCATCTTTTATCTAAACTTAAAATTACTTTCTTAAAAAAAAACTTCATCTGGATTCTTTACAAAACCTTGCACTGCTGCGCTCACTGCGTCATCATCGTCAAATTTCTAGCCACTTAGATATTTTTTCAATCTAGGAAATGGATAAACTCATAATAGTGGTTCCATAAATGACGTATTGAATTATTGTCCCCCCTTGGCTGTCCCAAAAAAGAATCCATTGATGAGGGTTCGTTTTTGTTCGGCCGTTAGCATTCTAGTCACTCAAAGCGCTGAGACTTTTTCATTCCCAAATGGTCATGAACACTCCCTATTAAGATCTTTAGTTCTTCAGCTATAAAACAAACAGTAGTATGACGATCCGCCAAAAAAATTTTTTCAACATTTTTTATCGTTTCTTAAGTTACTGCAGTCGTTGGGTGCCCTCAGCGCGAGTCGTCTTTAGCGGATGTTCTTGCCCTCTTAAACTCAGCACACCAACGCGCAACCGTGGTATAAGGAGGAACGAACCTTTACTTTACAGATTTACGTACTTGTTCCGTAGTAAAATTTAAATTACTTACCGCGCCAACTAAAATTTTCTTTATTTTCGATTACTCGTTCCGACATAACACAAGTGACAATTTCTATGATTGAATAAGCAAAAGAGGATCAAACCCTATTTATTTTAATTTGTCGACAAATAAGTGTGGCTGCATGCCAGTATTTTCATTTTCTCTACCCAAGGATTTTATACTTCATTTCACTACTTGGGTGACCATGTTGAAAAAGAAAAAAATACATTAGATAAAAAATTATTGCATCTACCAAGCGCTCGTGGCCTAGTGGAACCGAGTAATTGGAATCTATCGGAAAATGGGCTGTTGGTGTCGGTTGTCATTGTAATGGCAATCGTTAAGCCGTGTCAGAAGCCTTTTAGGCCGCTTGATAACTTCCGACAGTAAGGCCCACCATTGTATTACAATCCTCCACCAACCCGGACTTGGTACCCGTAGGGTATCTCCTAAACTTTCTGCGATGCAGGTATGGTGTACAAGAAGTTGTAATTTTTTATCGACGGCGATTGCGACCATTTACCTAAACTGCTTTAAAGAAAACATTAAAATTAAGAAACGAGGTAATTCCTTTTAGCTTGTACATAACGAGTGTGTAACGACCTTTATTCGTACCCAGAATGACACGGCCTTGAACGGATCGTCGGCGCCCTTTGATAGGCGGGCGGCGCGGCGGCGTGCGTCGCAGGCAGGGTTTTCGTTTGAGTCGCCCGCGCCTCGGCTTGTTTTCGCTCGGCTCGGTATTGTTTTTAGTAGACTTGGGCAAAGTGTGTCCTTAGAGGGAGTTGTTATATCTCATATCTTTGCTCACCGAGACACACTATATCTCTATCATATCTCGCTCACCACTTGTGTCCTAGCTCATAGGACGTCCAATCAACTAAGTGCGTGTGGAAACAAGAGACACAAGTGGTGAGTCAGTCTAGTCTACCCATTCCCTACTTTATCCAGATTACACGTTTTTTTGGTGAGCTTTCTCTCATCGCTCGTTGGTTACGACGAGAAATGCGGCCGAATGTAACCGATGTCAGACGATGTTGATCTCGCTCTCGCGCATTGTGTGTGAGCTGAATAAAGTAGCAGGAGATGACTACCGTACTGAGTTGAGAGTATGTGTGAGGAAGCCAGATATAGTTGACATCTCTGGGATATGAATGGGACACACTTGACGGCGAGGGAGTTGTGTGTCCAGTCATATCTGTCTCTTGAGTTACCCAAGGCTAGTTTTTAGGGTTCCTGTTCCCGAGATATTCCTAAAACGGAACCCTATTATTCTGTCTCCGCCGCCGGTCTGTTCGTCTGTCGGTCCGTCTGCCTTTCTGTCTGTCCTACCCTATCTTTGGAACCGTAATACTTAGGCGGTTGAAACTTTTACAAGCAATGTGTTTGTGGCTTTTTCTCCACTACACTACGGCCCGAAGGCAGCGGCTTTCACTTTCATGTTACATTGTACTTTGATATTCGGCAAACAGAATGTAAATTCTTTACGTTGAAATAAATTGAATTGAATTGTTAACATAGCCGATTAATAATGTACAATATATTAAAAATTAAGGTGGGGCGCCATACAAAACACATTAATTTCTTCTTTTTGCTGTATTGTAAGAACGGTTAGGTATACATACAGTCGTAAAACTGAATATAATTATAGGGCTTATTTTGTATAACAAGTAAATATAACAGTTAGTCTTTGACAACGAGAGGTTAAGCAACTTGTTGTCACCTTCCGCACAAAGTTATTAAAAATAATTATAGAAACAGCAATTTTGTGCTCCATAACAAGTTTATTAGTGGTACAAGTGCCAGTGAAAGTCATAGACATAAAATAGCTTATCAGAAACAGGTGGATAAAGTGCTTTTGAGTAAAATCTAAGCGAACAGTGCAGTTTCTAACGGCCGTGCGAACACAACAATCCAGGCGAATTTCACGGTTGGGCGTAAGATACAGGGTTCAAACTCAATTAACGCGCGGGCATATGCTGTGATTCACGGGTGCCGGACGATTTAGCCAAAGAGCGCACAAAGCGACACGACAGTGTTTCGCAGAGCGGCAGCCGGATTGTCTCTCAGAGATTTGTCTTTCCCATTTGAACGCAATAATGAAGTGTGAAGCGTGTTTTAAGGTTGCCTCTGGCGATGAGGCCCTCAAATGCTACCTTTGCAAAAAGGGCTATCATTACCAGTGCGTGAACATGACCTCTGCCATATATAGGGAGATGAATAAAAAGGCGTGGCAGTGCCCAGGCTGTGACAACGTGAACAGTCGCAGAAGAGGAGACGAGACTCCGACTCGGAAGCAGTTCGAGTCGCGACTAGAACCTCCGACGTCACAGGCCCACTCCGCGAAGATATCGCCCGTGCCGCCGATGGAGAATGTCTGCGGCCCTGCCTCCTCCACTTCCGCTGGAGCACAGGTCATCACTTATGACCAATTCAGTCAACTTCTGGACTCTAAGCTGGACCACTTTAGAGCGACAATTACCACTGAATTTAACGTTATATTATCCAAATTACGGGAGAGCCTCCGTGGCGAAGTGGCGACGCTCCGCAGCGAGAACGCCAAACTGAGGGAGGAGTTCACTGCCCTCGAGCGTAAAGTCGGCGCGTCGGACGTGACCCAAATGTCGGAAGCCATATCCGACCTCCGAAATCAGCTGAATGAACGAGAGCAGGTACTCCTAACGAACGACGTGGAGATTACCTGCGTTCCAGAGCACGACGGAGAGTCAGTGGGGCATATTGTGGCGACAGTGGCGGCCAAGCTTGGCATGTGAGCGAGACATCGTCAGCGCGGCGCGAGTCGGACCGAGGCGCGGCATGGTAGACGGCGCCCAGGCAGCCCCGCGCCCCATCGTGGTGCGACTGACTCGGCGATCTCTCCGCGACGAGCTGCTCAAGAGCGCGCGCGTGCGCCGCGGGGCTACTACCGCTGAACTGGGCCTGCCGCAGCACGATCCGCGTCGCTTCTACATCAACGAGCGGCTCACACGGACCAACCGGGCGCTGTTCGCCATGGCCCGCGATGCTGCTCGTGCGGCGCGCTGGCGCTTTGTCTGGACACGGGAAAGGCGTGTCTATGCTCGCGCCGAAAATAATTCCCCCCGGTACATTTTGCGCAGTGAAGTGGACATAAAAAAATTTGTAAAGTCCTGATTTGGTCTTTCGTGTATGTCGTACAATTATGTGTAAATCTAATCTTAATTGTTAGAAGTATTCAGTCCCAGCGAAAACCTCACTCACA
The DNA here is from genome assembly GCA_934045075.1 of Yponomeuta sedellus. Classification (NCBI taxonomy): domain Eukaryota; kingdom Metazoa; phylum Arthropoda; class Insecta; order Lepidoptera; family Yponomeutidae; genus Yponomeuta; species Yponomeuta sedellus. The sequence continues at coordinate 12,833,716 of OW203735.1, read as the reverse complement.
CCCGAAAGAAACTTGGTGCCTATTAACACTACACTTCACATTACCACATACCACTGCCAATTACCACGTAAATTATTCACACAACACAATTTTTTTTTTTCATATACAAATTATCAATTTTTTACAATATCTACTACCTACCTATGTATATCATTATAACTATCGTACCCGTATTATCGATTATACATATATATTTACACGATGTTTTGCCTGCGCAATATAATCCTACAATGAACACAACTATGAGAAGCTACCCACTACAGAGATGACTGGGAAAGGTCTTAAAATTTGTTTGTTTAATGCTGGCTCACTTGGAACAAAACACGAAGAGTTCGAGGTCGCATTTGGTAGGATCTCCCCAGATATCATTTGTATTAATGAGACCTGGTTAAGAGATGGAGAAGAAGGGCGGGCGCCTACACTGGCGGGGTACAGGCTGCGACACCTGCCGCGACCGCGCGGGGTGCGGCAGAGGGGTGGGGGCGTGGGTTTTTACGTGCGCCATGGCGTGCGCGCTGTCACCGAGCCCCACCCGCCTGCACCTGATCAGGTCGAGCAGATGTGGCTCTCAGTAAGGGTAAATTCCACGCGGCTTGCTATTGGTACAGCGTACCGACCGCCATGGCTTGATTGCGATACTTTCTTTGACGCGCTAGCCGAGTCCATTTATGGTTTTGCGAATTTTGACCACATTATTTTGTTAGGAGACTTTAACATAAATTCGTTACACCCGAGTTCGAATAGAAACAAGCTAGATAATTTTCTAATTACTACATTGCTGCAAAATTTTATTAATGTACCCACTCATTTCACAAGTGAGTCATCATCATCTATTCACCTGGTGTGTACCGACGTTGCGCCTACTAAAATGTCTATTACAGTCGACCATATCTCGGACCTAGGTGGTCATGCGATTGTCACTACCGAACTAAAAATAAAAAAACCGAAAATTCCACCACACAAAATTACATTTCGACCGTTAAAAACAATTGACACGAATAAATTAAATCTAGAATTAAAATTAATTGACTGGAATAATATATATAATAATTCTTGTTCTAATGTTAATTTAATCGTAGAGGACTTCACCAAAATATTGACATCTATTTTTGATACGTACGCTCCATTGAAAACAATCGTGATAAGGGAAAAACAGAAGCCTTGGCTCACTAGCAACGTCAAATACATGATGCTGTTACGAGATAGGGCTCACACCAAATACCGCAAAACAAAATGTGACATGCATAGATTAGAATATAAAGGCATGAAGCATTTGGTAAGCGCCTGTTTATATCAAGAGAAGCATTGTTTTTTTGAGTCTTATATAAATAATAATCGAAATAACCCTAAAAAGTTATGGAAGTCTATTAAAGAAATGGCTCTGCCACATTTAAATAAAAAAAAAACTACACCAGACCACTTCGATGACCCACAAGAGATAAATAATAATTTTCTGAATATACCCGGCAGTACGAGTAACAATTGCAATCCCTCCATTCTGGCATATTATTCACAAAATAGGCACAATAACGCAAGTCTGACCCTTTAAACCGGTCAATGATACATTGGTTTCAAAGGCAATTTTAGCATTATCTTCAAATGCCCACGGTATCGATGGCATAAGTCTAGATATGATCATTGCTACACTGCCATTTGCGTTGACTACAATCACTGAAATTATAAACAGATCCATTACCACATCTACTTTCCCAGACTACTGGAAGACGGCTGTTGTCCGACCAATTCCTAAAATATCCAACCCTGTTGAAGTTTCTGACCTCCGACCGATTAGCTTATTGCCTGTAGTATCTAAAATTTTGGAAAAAGTTATATACGATCAGGTAATCCGCTACTGCGAGGAGAACTGTATCCTTCCAAAAACCCAATCAGGTTTCAGGAAAAGTCATAGTACAGGGACTGCTCTGCTGGACGTCGTAGATAATATTTTATATACTCAGGACTCAGGAAGTGGAAGCATTTTAACTTTATTGGATTTTTCACGTGCTTTTGACTCGATAAATACGGATCTTCTATTGTCAAAATTATCCTATTATGGTTTTGACTCGGATAGCGTCAAGTGGTTCAAAAGCTACTTAACAGATCGTAGGCAGCGAGTAATCCTACATAAGTCAGATGGTACTACGAAAATATCCGAGGATAAGGCCGTAGATCGCGGAATTCCCCAAGTTCTATTATAGGGCCTTTGCTTTTCATTATCTATAGCTCAGACATAACCGACCTAAAAACTGCAAGTATCATATATATGCAGATGATTTGCAAGTGTATACGAAATTAATTCCATCAGAGGCTGATGCTTGTGTACTGCATCTGAATGAAGACCTCGAAAGAGTTGCACTGTGGGCCGAAAGAAACTGCCTCGTACTTAATCCGAAAAAGTCCAAATATATGATATTAGGCTCAAGAAATCAAATTGACAAATTAGAAAAATGCAATATTCGTATACAGATAAATGGAAATGACATTGAACGTGTTATGGAAGCACGTAATCTGGGTGTTTTAATGGACGGTGAATTACACTTTGAGCACCATATCCAGGAAGTGGTTAGAAATTGTTTTTATCGGCTGAAGACACTTTATCGTATTCGAGGTTTTATTTGTGAAACGCTCCGCATAAGGCTATGTGAGACCTTAGTTTTGTCTAAATTAAATTACTGCGCCACCGCGTATGGTCCCTGTTTACTAAAACGGACTCAAAATCTGATCCAACGGGTGCAGAACGCCTGTGCTCGTTACTGTTTCCATGTTCCGCCTCGCTTTCATGTGACTCCCTTCCTTAACGGCGCGAACATACTAAAGATGGAAGCGAGACAAAACCTTCATTTAGCAACACTATTGTTCGGGATCATAAGAACATGCACGCCTCCCTATCTGTACGAAAAACTTACCTGGAGACACTCGCGTCGAGCAGAAGGGGTGAGAACAGTTTCTGCATTGCTCAGTGTACCGAAACATAGGACAGCGGCCTTTCGTGGCAGTTTTAGATACGCAGCAACCAAATGCTGGAACAATATACCACCGCCATTACACAACAGTAAAAACAGAACAATCTTCAAGCACCACTACAAAGAATATCTGATTCAAATACAAAAATCAAAATATAGTTGCAACGTACGCGTACCTCTAAGCGTAGCTGGTCCTTCTATAACTCGTTTGCACTAGGTAGATATTCCTCGATGAATCGGCGACTGCGCCTACCGCACCGGCAAAATACAAATAACCTCTCATTATATTTGCTTGCTTCACAATTATTCACCCAGTTATTTATTTATTGCATACCCAACACACACACTTTGTTATATCGCAGTACACTTTACATACCAACTATTAGGCATGCATTTATTTGATTTTTTTTCTGTTTTGTAAGTATTCAATAATTTTTGTCTTTTTTTTATTTTCACAAACGCGCGACTAACTCGCAACATGGTCTCGACAGAATATCAGCGTTGTGGTTAGATACCTCGGTGGCTGCTACAACACATGCTGAGTCGGGAACCATTTTAGGGGCTCAATGCTTTAAAACTTTAAATAAATTACTTCTACTAGGTCTATATATTTTTCTGTGCTGTTCTATTCAATTGTTTTTTTTTTGTGTTTTGTTAAGATTTGCGTTTTGTATGTTTTTTGATACCGTTTGGTTTTGTTTTTGAAGTATTGTACCTTTAAATAAATTGTTTCTCTCTCTCTCTCTCTCTCTCTCTCTCTCTCTCTAATAAAAAACGACCAAGTGCAAGTCAGACACTAGATCTACACCACCGCCAAATCACAGATTACGTATTGTACGGAACCCTCTGTACGCGAGTTTAACTAGCACTTGGCTAGTTTCTTATAACAACGATATTAGGTAAAATGGGTATTGCTGCGCGGCGGCAGCGGCTGTTTCTTGTTGCCAGCGCCGCTAAATCACGGTGTGCAGCGCGCTCCGCCGTCTGCTGCGCCGCTCGGCCGCCGGTGAGCAGCACCGGTGCGGTGTGTGTGTAGGTACCTAGGTACTTCGTGAAGCGCGCTCCGCCGTCTGCAGCGCTGCTCGGCAGGCGTGTGTGTGGTAGGTAGATACTTCGTGTAGCGCGCTTCGCCGTCTGCAGCGCTGCTCGGCAGGCGTGTGTGTGGTAGGTAGGTACTTCGTGTAGCGCCGTCTGCAGCGCCGCTCGGCCGGCGTGTGGTAGGTAGCCTTAGTTAAGTCGTGGAGCGAAGTATTTTTTGTGGTAGGTATTCGTAGTAACTTCAAGTACCTACGCCATCTCGTTAAATGGACGAACACGATGGTGTAAGTTTAAAATTTTTACAACAATGTATGAACCCGATTCTCCTGACATTAAAAACCAAAATGATGGCAAAATTGGAAAACACTGATGTCGTTGTAGACCTGCAGCATTATTATTATTCCCGATTTGATGGCTTCGTACCCATAGCGACATACGTCATGGATATTGGCGTGATGTAAAATACATTGATAGCTCTTACTACACACGGGATACTCGGTCAATCGAACGAAATGGGGTATCTTAGCGTTACGCGGAGTCCACCTACCTACTTGCGCGCGCGTCCGTTCGGCCCGGGTCAAGGAACCCCAGTGGCGCGCGCGACCGCGGCAGACCTCAAACAAAACACCTGATAGCGGCCGGGTCAATTTCCGCGCGCGAGCGAGCGTGCGATAGTTGCGTAGCTATGTTTATGTGAGGCATGGAACGTTTGAAGGGGTTGCGAACTTTCAAAGTCAATTTTTGTTTTGAAATATTGATAATTCACATGGAGTTTCTATGGGAGAAATATTGTTTATACGAATCTAGTTCTATTTCTGCAAAAAAATGTAAAAAAAAGTCTCGACTTTGCACCTCAATATCTCGTAAACCGTTAATTCCCCAAACATGATGCCATACAAAACAATGTTCGTTTTGATGTAGGGAATGCGTGATTTACCGAAATGGCTGCGGTTCTTTAACACCCGTTATAGCAATAATTATTTTTATATTCTTTTTAATGCACTAAGTAACCCGTACTAAGGACAATTTTTAAAAACCTATTTAGATGCTAAAAATTCCACCCATGCCGGGATTCGAACCCGCGAACTCTGGCTATCGGTGCCAGCGCTCTTTCCAACTGAGCTAATGGGTGACTCACCGGCATCAGTGAAATTTCGAACCTCTTTATAATATTCTCTGTATTACGTACAGGCAGCGACATCTGGCTGAAGTAATTTGCATCACTTACAGCCCTGAGTAGGTACCTACTTTGAGCTTAGAACGAGCTAAATTGGATGAATTAGGTCCTGTGACGAAGTTTGAATACAACTTGGTTTACCTTTTTTTGTTGTATCTTGATTATTTATTAGGTAAAACCTTTGTATCGTAAGATTGTACCTTCGTAATTTCTTATTTTTTTCTATAAAATGTATTTTGATTGTTTTATTTTACTTTGCAGAACTAAGAGAGGAGACTGTGGAAGTCCTTCTTTCGACCGCAAGCTTACTCCAGCTGAATTCAGTCACAAATGCTTGTTGTGCTTTTCTAAAGAAGCAGCTGGATCCCTGCAACTGTCTTGGGATAGCTTTATTTGCTGAGCTACAGTCCTGTTTAGCTTTACACAAGCATGCTTTGGAATACACATACCAACATTTTATGAAGGTTAATAATTAACATTGTTTCTTTTACTTACGGTCATTCAAAACTGTTTATTTCTTTTATTTATTTTCTCAGATTATTTTATCGTAAAACAATTTCAGGTGGTGAAACATCAAGAATTCTTATCGCTAAGAGCTGAGCAGTTAACAAACCTAATTAAATCTGACGATCTCAATGTGCACAGTGAGGAGAATGTATTCGAAAGTCTGATGACGTGGGTGCAACATGACAGTGCCAACAGGGAGAAATACCTTCCTTCACTATTGCATCTCATCAAATTGCCTTTATTGTCTTCTGAGGTTGGTGTTTTCTGTAATCTCGTTACCCAAGTGTTGGTCCCCAGATGTTTTTTGTCGACTAGACTTAATCATGAGTAAACAAATTTTAGTACCTGATCGACAAAGTGGAGCTAGCATGTGGCAATGTCCCGGAATGCCAATCTCTCATCATGGAAGCTGTCAAATGGCACTTGCTCCCTGATAGGAGGCTTAAACTATCATCAAACCGAACGAGACCCCGGACTTCGACCATTGGCCGCTTGCTTGCTATTGGTGGCATGGATGGGTATAAGGTAACATGGGGGTGCGGAAAAGAGCCAATACGCACATGCCTTCTTTTAGAGAGAAAATATGTTCTCAATCACCACGAATGCCCACCGGAGATTGGCGATCTCAAGCTCTACGGTATTTGGGCAACTCAGGCCCCCAGGTTTCCTCACAATTTTTTTCTTCGGTTAGCGAGTGCTATAGTTGATAAACGTTCACTAATGTACGTAAGATCGTAAATCAAAGTCCTTAATGAGTACATGACTTATAGTGATTTAGCTGGGGCGTCTGTATCGATGGTATGGTAGACCATTGATTGAACAGTTGCCTCACATTCGAAAGGTCCTGGGTTACCTTTCGGCGTGTAGATAGATAGAGAACACACTTTCGTAGATAAAAACGCAGTTTAAACGCCTGTCAGTAAAGATATGACGCCTGGAAAAATAGCCGATGCTGGTATAAAAAGTGTTCTCTACCTATCTAAAGATACGAGCTTTTTAAAGAACGTTTTATGATTTTAGGGTGCTAGCAATATGGAAAGTTACGACCCGAGGTCAAACACATGGTCACCCTTCATGAGGATGGGTGCGAGGCGGCTGCAGTTCGGTGTCGCTCTCATGCAAAATAAGCTGGTCGTCGTCGGCGGCAGGGATGGACTCAAGACTCTCAATACGGTAAAGCCTCTATGGGATAGAAGATAAGATAAAAAAATATTAAAAGAAAATAAGAGTTAAACCTAGAATCCAAAAGTATGTTTATTCATAATTTGGTTACGGAGAAATTGCACAAAAAGATGTATTAGGTACTCTTATCTGAGAGGACATATTAAAAGATACATAATCGTGGTTAAGTTACGTTTTCTGCGAATAAAACTGTTGGTTGCTTCACGTTTATCAATATTTGAGTTATCTTTGTACTTTTTTTATAAGCTTGTAGCCCTATTAGAAAGCGTTCAGATTCAAATAAAATACGTTCTTATTTACAAAAACACGATTACTTCATCAACATCATCAACTTTATCATCATTTCCAATCAAGGAAGGTACAGGCCATACCACCACGAGGGCCAAGTCCGGATTTTTTTGGAAGCTTGAAAGCCTAGTGGCTGGTCTTACTGTCAGAAGTTTTCAAGCCACCCTAAGGCCTCTGACTTGGCTTAACGACTGCCATCTATCGACGGTAGCCGGCACCAACTGCTTGACATGCTTTGCGAAGCACGGAACCGCTCGGAAAAATGCCACTAGGGTTGTGATGGACGGTTGACCCATCCATGCATTGAACGCGCCCTGTGTTGCTTAAACTTCGTGATCTTTTTAACATCACTCAGGCAGCTGGGGCTTCGAGCGATTAACGATTCTTTAAAACACTAAAAAAATACTGATTAAATAGTCTGTGGTGTTTAATTAAAGTGCCGCTAAGCAGTGCTTTAGAGGACTCAAGTTTTTATAAATTAGACCGTAAATCTTTTGTGCTTATTAATATTAGAGTAAGATCTTTCACATTTTTTAAGACCTATAAAATCGCGAAATAAATATCTCTGTTATATTTTTTTTCATAAAAACAATATAATCAAATTTTGAGGCTCGTTCCCCATTGCTGTATAGCCGTGATCGTAACACTAAGCCCAATATACAGTAATTCCACACAGCACAATCACTTGTCCTGGTTCCAAACTAGTATATCCTGTGCAACCAGGCATTACAAACATGGAAATACTCATAGACTGAGGCCATTTGTACACATGTACGGTGGCATCCATTAGAAATTGAACCCACGACCTCCGGCATGGTAATCGTGGTCCTGAGAACAAGAACAGTTAAGAGATCTTGTATTCAGGCTAGCGTTGAGGTAACAAAAGTTAAAGCATGTTACTTTTTGAATGACTCAAATCCACCAAAAAATGACAAAGATACAAAAGTTTAACTTAGGCTGTTTTAAAACGCGCTCGGTAAGTATTGTTCAATATTGTGACGTCACAGGTTCCGACAGGTTGGATTGTTGGCCGGCGCCAGTGTGTTTTGAGACCCGATATTTAGAAATGCCCATTTTTGGCGCATATTATTATTCATCATCATCAGCCATTTGACGCCCACTGCAGGACATAGGCCTCCCTCCATGGTATTCCAAGCTGCACAGTTTTGTGCCGCCCGCCTCCAGCTACTCCCCGCCACCGTAACCGGTCGTCATCATATTTTATGATCTCCATATTATTATTGCACTAATATTATTAATCCAAGTAGTATTCATTCAGCTTTAGTATTCACGGAAACAAAAGAAATTGTTAAATAGCTTAAGAAATATGGTCATGTTCTTTGCTAATTCCTGGTCACTCAGTCTTCTCATCCATTCAAGAAGCATCAACCCCTTTTATTATTTTCAGTGTAGAGGTAATGTAATAGCGCCCCTGTCCACTATTCGCAGGTGGAGTGTTTCGACTTGACCTCGCTGAGCTGGAACACGCTTGCGCCAATGAACACGCACCGGCACGGGCTCGGCGTGGCGGTACTGGGCGACGGGCCCAACTCCCCGATATACGCCGTCGGCGGCCACGACGGCTGGATCTACCTCAACTCGGTGGAGAGGTCAGTTGTTACGGCTATGCTATAAAGCTGCGTACTAATCAAAGTTACCGTCTACTTCAGGCTATATTAGTCCACTGCTGGACATAGCCCTCCCCTAATGAGCGCCACAGCGCAAGGTTGTGCCATCATTGGGGGGTAATGCCCATAATCCCCACGCTGGGCATGCGGTTTGGGGATCGCAGGATGGTGGAATTGCACTGCAGGGGGCGCTGCTGCCCCCGGTTTGTGTCCCTTAGTCGCCTTTTACGACACCCGCGGGAAGAATTTGGGAAAAGTTACCGTGTGAGTGTATAATTTCATTTTTATTCTGTTATTTTCAGTTTTAAACACGATCAAACCTCGATACGTGTCCTCTAAGCGCGTTGGCAAAGTTTCATTGCGTTTGCCGCATTACAATGGAACTTTCCCAACAAGTTTAGAGCAGTGTTTCAACTTGTGGGTCGCGACCCCCTGGAGGGTCATTAATGCGACTCGTGTTAATGCGAAGGTTGTGCTTGTTTTTTATTAATCAATTTCTGCGATCGTGGATCTGTATTTGCTACACATATGATTAAAGCGTTTTCCAAAGAAATTTCTTTGCTTACTTTTTATATGGGCCATTAATGAAAACGTCAACTCGCATAAGTACCTACGAGCTGGCAAAAGGAATCACTTCAAAGCCTTAGTTGTCAAATCCAGTTTTTCTCCTTGACCAAAAGGTATTCAAATTTAATTCCAACATACCATCTGCAGATAATTCTAGCAGATTCTTTTTGAGCTTAGTTGGCAAATTAACCTCATTTACAGCTACATTTAAAAACGTATTTAAGATCCACCTCTGCATAGTGTTCTCTGATGTTTCTTGCACTTCCACTTAATAAAAAATATTGTTTTTGAAGTTAAGGAAAAGATCGGAAAAACTATATTTAACTATTTATAATAATGTTAGTAAATATCTACTTTGTACGGAACTCTGAGTGGACGAGTCCGACTCGCACCTCCGGTGTTTTTACTTATTAAGTTACTTAGATATTTAAAATTTTCATGTAATTTTAAAGTGTATGGTGTGCGATAAAAAATATTAATCTAATTTAATCAGTCAATCACTCATGCAGTCCGTACTCGTCTACTGCTAGACATCTCACTCTAGGCACGCCATTTCTTTCTACCCCCATCCATCCTCATACTCCTCATACAGCCGCTGTCAGCAATCTTCCTGTCCTACGCTACGATTGACAGTTCGCAGTCTCCAGACTAGAACCGCTTTTCTCTTTAATCGCAGAGCCTTAAATAGTTGAATTAAAATATTGTCTTTAGCTTCAATACTATGTATAGTCTGTTAGCTTTTAGAGTATACCTCGGCTACTATCGGATAGAATCAGATATATACGTGTAATAGAAATATCGGAACCAATATGACATTTAATAATTTTAACATAACTTTTCAAAGTAGTAAAGAAAAGTTTTATACAGAGCAGGAAGTAGTATTACAGTCGTGTGCTTTCGGCGAAAACCGAAGCGGACTCTAGAGCCCGAGGTATATCCTAAAAGCTAACAGACTGTATGTACGTAATATGAAGTATTAGTGTGTAAGATAAGATAAGAATATTCTTAATTGTACACACCAGAAAATAATTACAGAGACAACAGTTACAAAAGAAGAGGTACAATTGGCGGCCTTATTGCTGTGTATTATATTTGTCGTAATATTTGTTTTATATGTAGGGGGCACATATAAATCTTCTCTATCTTTAAAACATATGTAGTTTTGCACGCTTACCAAAATTTTTGGACTCTCACATACCACCTGCAGATTGACTGGTAGAAAATCCAGTTAGCATTAAGTCATATTTTATTAAAATATTAATAATACTAAGCACGATCAAACTTCGATTTATGTCATACCTACCTACATAAGCGAGGTTTCACTACGACTGCATCGTAAATAGGCGTAACGACAGTACTAAATAAACAAAGATTTAACGATATTAGGGGAAAGTACATATTAAAAGGATTTAAAACACTGATTTAATTTTATAAAAAAAGAAATTACTAATACTTTCAATAAAATAAAAGATTATAATGCTGCTGCCAGCCATTTTGACTGAAACACCCATCATGACGTCAGATTCGACGCAATCAGACTGCGAGCTGTTTTCCCACACATATAAAATAATTTTAGAAAAAATTTAACCTTCGTTAAATTTTTGTTTGTTACTGAAATATAGTTATTTGTTTGTAAATAATGTGCCCCCACATTATGGAAGAGGATTTAAAAATCTTTCGTCACGCCTATTGGAACTAAACTACGTTTGTACGGCCGCCCTAGATGGGACGCGTGCTCGCGCACGTGGACGCTGGTGGCGCCGATGGCGGGCGCGCGCAGCACGTGCGGCGTGGCGGCGCTGCGCGGCCGCTTGTACGCGGTCGGCGGGCGCGACGGCGGCGCCTGTCTGCGCTCCGTCGAGTGCTACGACCCCGCCACCAACCACTGGACCAGCTGCGCGCCCATGACGCGCCGTAGGGGCGGCGTTTCGGTGAGTTGGGCTAGCGAGATGCAGATTAGACTGCGCAAAGTGGGACTTTGAAGGGAGTAATGAGCCCACAACGCGCCGGAGGGACGGCGTTTCGGTGAGTTGGGCTAGCGAGATGCTGATTAGACTGCGCAAAGTGGGACTTTGAAGGGAGTAATGGGCCCACGACGCGCCGGAGGGACGGCGTTCGGTGAGTTGGGCTAGCGAGATGCTGATTAGACTGCGCAAAGTGGGACTTTGAAGGGAGTAATGAGCCCACGACGCGCCGGAGGGACGGCGTTTCGGTGAGTTGGGCTAGCGAGATGCTGATTAGACTGCGCAAAGTGGGACTTTGAAGGGAGTAATGGGCCCACGACGCGCCGGAGGGACGGCGTTCGGTGAGTTGGGCTAGCGAGATGCTGATTAGACTGCGCAAAGTGGGACTTTGAAGGGAGTAATGAGCCCACGACGCGCCGGAGGGACGGCGTTTCGGTGAGTTGGGCTAGCGAGATGCAGATTAGACTGCGTAAAGTGGGATTTTGAAAGGAGTAATGGGCCCACGACGCGCCGGAGGGACGGCGTTCGGTGAGTTGGGCTAGCGAGATGCTGATTAGACTGCGCAAAGTGGGACTTTGCAGGGAGTAATGAGCCCACGACGCGCCGCAGGGACGGCGTTTCGGTGAGTTGGGCTAGCGAGATGCTGATTAGCGAGCGCAAAGTGGGACTTTGAAACGAGTAATGATACGATGAGTAATAAGCCCACGACGCGCCGGAGGGACGGCGGCGTCCTCTTCGGCGGATGCGGATCAGCACCGCCGTTTTAAAAATAATTGAAAAACAACGCAAAAATAATATAATTAGAACAGTATCCTTCATTCATCAACCTTCATCTTAGTCCTAGTTACTATTGACAATATATCAGTTATAAGTTCCCAAAGTCAGTTCGTATCATTTATCAGAACTTAGTGTATCCCCGTACATTAGGTAACACGGATCTTATATTATTTTTGGTCTTACACTAAAAATGCAAGATACACTTGAAAATATTTATTCTTCTAATAATTTGTGCTGTCTTAACATACACGGAAAACTAAATAAAATACTTACACGGAAAGTCTTTTCTCTTTCTAAGCTTAAACAAACCTTCCGATTTCGATTCCGCCTCTCTCGTGGCACCTGCCGCCGCAGGTGTGCGCGGCTGGCGCCTACATCTACGCGCTGGGCGGGCACGAGGCGCCGGCCAACGCGGCGGGCGGCCGGCTGGCCTGCGTCGAGCGCTACGACCCCGCCTCGGACTCATGGCTGCTGCTGGCGCGACTCACGTGCGCGCGGGACGCCATCGGCTCTTGCCTACTGGGCGACCGCATCGTCGCCGTCGGTCAGTAATTAGCTTGGTCCTCATAGTGACAAGATCCAATTTTTTTACTTCCATTTTCAATTGAAATCTGCCTTTTATTTTATACGACAACTCGCATACCTATACACCATGAAATTTGGTTTGAAAGCTATAGCAAAATAAACGTGGCTTAACAATGGCGAATAGATTACCTAGTTTGTTTAAAATGAAACAAAGAAAAAAAAATCTCAATTATTTTAAGTTTCTATCGAGATATTTTTGGAAAGTGCACCAAGTTGTACTAATGGTTCTAATACAGTATATTAGTTAAAACAATTCCTACCTAACCATCCAGAGCGGTGTATGCGTATCATGGTTCCGGGGGTCACTGTTCTTCAGATAGACTGAGAGGCAGTCGCTACCTACACGCGCATTTTTACAACAAGATTTCTCAACGTAACCTAAATATAAAACAACGACAATATAAAACTAATAGTCTAAATGAGTGCGATTTGCTAATTATTACATTTTAATAATTTAGTATTTGTTGTTTTTCCCGGTATACAATAAAGAATATTTTATCTTATCTTGCATATAACCGCGGTCCTCAATCCACCCAGATTTCAGCGTGTATTGTATCTGTGAATATGCAGTGTAGGCCCAGTGGCAGTGGCTCAATGTACACGTGCACAGCCACACCACCATCCACAGCCACATCTTCAGAACGTTGTTGAGGTCTTCTCACCATATCTAGCGGTGAGGTATGCTTAGGAATTATAATAAGTTAAGTCATTTACTGTATTTAAGTACTTGTTAATTCAGTTTTTCCTCCGTTATAAAATAAAATAAAAATCTCCGCCATGGTCAGCCATGTTTGCGGTATCCTCGCGGAGGACCCTGTCAGGGGCAATTTTACCCATCTGTCTAAGCGAATACGCCGTACTTTGCCTACTCAATTTCATTTTAACTTTGCGGTCGCAGCACCAACAATGACTGTGATTTTGGTGTGAGGCCATGCCCAGAAATTGACGCGTACGGTTTGCTTGTAATTAAATGATAGCTATACAAAGATCTAGTGACAATAATCGCGACCCGCTCCTCAGGTGGCTACGACGGTGTACAATACCTGTGCGTGGTGGAATTGTACGATCCAGAGACGAACTCTTGGCGCAAGTTGGCGCCCCTGGGAGCCGGCCGCGCGGGCGCAGCCGTCGTGGCGGTCCCCGCGTCGCATACGCTCCTCTGATGCGTCACGGCGGTATTTGCTAGTCTGTTTAGTGTATCCAGGTTGTGAAAAGAATGCCGATGACAGCTACCAAAAAAATCCTAGAGCGCAATATTCCCGAAGTTTTAATCACTGTTTATTTATCTATCTATACAGTTCATGAAAGATAGATTTCTTTACTGTTCTCCTACATTTGTATTGACACATTTGTAGTTTTAATTTGCATTAAACTCTCATTTTTACTGGATTTTACTTGGAATTGAATGTTATCGAATTTCTTAGGGTGACTGAATTATAGAGAAAACTAAGGGTGGTATTACACTTATCAAATATCTTTGTCCAATGTAGGTACGATTTGATCAAAGAAATTGGACGACTTTATCAAATGTCTTGGAAACACCGATATTTGATCAAATATTAATGACACTTAAATCAAAATGGCGGCAAACAAGATATCGTGGACGATTCCAAAGACAAAGTTTTAATAAATACTTTTTTTTGTTTTGACTTTTGGTTTTTCATTAATAACATCACGATAATAATGGCACCACTTAAAGACGCAATAGCAGCACATGACGCTCCACGTTCCTCCATTTTCTTAAGACTATGCAAAAAATATTGGACACAGTTATTGGACAAGTGGCTTACCTCAAAGAAATTTTATAAAATATTTGACAGCAAAATTGGACAAAGATATTTGATAAGTGTAATATCACCCTTACATGCAGTAGGATAAAATATGTAAGGAAGTAAGTAGTGTTCGGCGGCCCAATCGGCGCACCACTGCAGTCTTCCACAAGCATGAGCAAATCAACACCGAATCTCGTGTCGCTATACATAAAACGTACTGTCTTTCTTTTAAATGTTGTTTCACTGTTATGATTTTTATTTTATGTCATTATACAGGATCTTTTTTGTAGTTGCGCTATTGTCTGATAGACAAATGCTTAAAACCACACCTTTGTGTTCGTAGAATGGACAATTCATAATCCTTTACTGTGACATTGGTATTGTACTTTAAGCGGGAGTTTTATAAATTTACGTAAATCCAGATAATTTGGAAATTAAAATTTGAGATAAAACCACATAGGAAAAAAGGAAATAAAAGTTAAAACATTTCTTATAGAAATGTTATAGTGCTCCAGGATCTGGGCATTTTCAAAATAACCTGTATAACTAACTTATGTGGATGGCCAAATCCTATGCAATTATTGAGGCATAACCTTAGGTATAGTAGGTATTAATATTACTAATATTAACATTAATTAAGTCTTTATTTAGCTATACCTTACTACAGAATCATTCTGTGTTCGCAACTGTCTATTGTTTTATTATAGCAGCGTCATGTCATACAATAGTAATCAGACTTCTTTGTTGGATTGTTAAAACAATCCTGTTGCAATAAATTGGCATGACAAACTGACAAAAAAGTCCACCCAGGTATTACATAATTATTGACCTTGCGTTCGTTTTAGCATGAACTTTGCGTGGTGTATATAAATAGAGGATTTAAAGCCTTAAACATAAAATACCTTCATCCTTAGTGAGCTGGGCGCAAACAAGGAACGATTTTTATTGGTGCAACAAAATGATCTCAAAACGCATTTCTATTGGCTCTAAACCTCATTGACGTAGAATATTACTTGTAATGATAAAGAAATAAAGAGAAAAATAATGTCAATCCTTTGTACCTACGTTTCTCATCAAAAGAAAGAATATTTTATGTATATATATGAATGCGTAGATTTATTTGTCCTTTTATTAGTCCCCGAGTTTTTACTTGGTATGTATTTTACAATTGGATGCAATGTGAAGTAGAAAGTGAGCTATAGAAGTTGAAACTCATTTTGCTAATTGCCATAATGAGTTATAAAATTATATTAACCTGTAATCTCACATGGCCATGGATTGTGGGCTATTTCCACTGATCTCCATGTACATTACTTTAAATCAGTGGCTATTTATACATTATTGTTACGGGCTCGGGTTCTGGATTTGGATGTAAAACACCAATGACAACTTCTTAGGATTTATTCACGCAGGGTCTGGTCTGCAGGTCTTCACGACACGAAGTCCACACGTAGATTCCAAACGCAGGTTCAATCGAAGTCCAATAGTATCGCTGAGGTCGTAGGTTATCGCTCGTATCGCAGGTATGTTCACTTGAAGTTCACTCTTCGCTATTCCAAACGGAACTGACAGCGCGCCGCGGCGACCGCTATTTATATCCGCCGGCAAGGATTCTAGAACATTCAAGTACGTACCTACACTCGGTGCACGCGGCAACGACTCTAGAACAAAGTCCTTGTCAAAGAGATTTGAACCTTATACTAGTGGACATACGAGTCACTATTGCTTGCAGCGTTTTATTGTTTACTAAAACGTAGCATGCGGCGACTATTCGAAAGGCTTCCAGAAGGCTCTATTCTAGATGGTTCGGAATAGGACCGCGACAATATATTGATATATATGCTTAGTGTATTTTTTGTATTTATCCAGCGTGCAGTCAAGCACAGCTTATACCGTTTACAGGTATCTAGTGCTTTTTTACTTCTTTGATCAGTATTATTCTATTATACTTAATTATTATTTCCCCAAAATATGCTCAGTTACTCTATTTTTGTGTTTTAACTCTAGAAAACTGCTAGAACATAAAAGATTGTTAGTTTATTAATTTGTAGGATCTCTAGGCGCAAAGCCTTGTCATATTTTGTAAAGATATGGGTGTACAAACAATTCCTATAACCAGTGTGAATCACTATTTTTGCTAATTATTATTTATGATAAGATTTGTATTCGAATTTAGTGTAGCTGACCTTTAATGAAATATCTTAACTGCATTTAATAAATGAATTATATCATCCAAAAGCTATTTCATTTGAGAGCTCCATGTCATTAAGTTGGACTAGTGTTTTTTACAATGAAAAGACTATGAGAGTAGTTACATAAGTATGTATGTATTTGGGCCACAATTTGCGACATTAGTATTAAGACAAATAAACAAACGCACCAGCGGTATAGTTTTTAAACTAAAGTGTTACATTTTAAAAAGCATATAATAACCACTTCATCGCAAAATTATAGCTTGATGTGTGCTAAATAGAAATTAATAAAATTAGAGCAATTAGAAGAATACTATTTTGAAAGTTGTTTTAAGACTCGTCATCACTGCCGGCCTGCTGTCTCGGCTTGGGTCCGCCGGCGCGCTTCGCCATGATGATCTGATCCACTTTGAGGATGGTGGCGGCGGCGCCTACCGCGTACTTCAGGCCCCAACTCTTAAGCACAAACAGGTCCAAGATGCCCTTCTCTTTGGCATCGCACACGCCGTTCTTCTCAGAGTCGATGTCGTAGCCGGCGTTCTTGTTGCCCTCCTGAAGAAAAGTGCAGTGAAAAGTTGAGAACTCGCGACACCCTTCCCTTCCAAGAACATATTATATTACTAATCTGTGAAAAAGGATAAGAAATTACGAATTTATAGCGAATTTAGGTGGACATAAGTGCCTAGGTTCGAAAAAGGGGCGCTAAAAACGCGAGCTTCGCCATACGCTTGACACGTCATAGGTTCTGAACCTTTGTTCCCAGTTTGTCACACCATCTTCTGTTACACTGTTACAAACTGGGACTTTTTTCCAATTTTCCACACAACTGTGATACTGTTACATAATGGTATTTTTAAAAGAATAGAATTTGTAACACCCTACATGTCACACTTTTACCAAATGGGCAACACCTAAGTAAAACAATTAGTAAAAGAGAGCTCTAGACAGAGAAACAAAGAAAAGGGCGTTGACCAAACGCGAACAGCAATTATACAACTACGGTCAACTTGAGAAGCAGCTGGTTCAGACATTTTATAACAGTGTAACAGAAGGTGGTGTGACAAACTGGGAACGGGTTTCGACGAACCGAGCGTTCGGCGCCGCGTATGTAGCATCTCGGCCCCTCTTCGTGAATTGATGTGTGCGCGTATAGTTTTTAACGTCTTCTAGATGATCATTACGTGATACAAATGTTGTAATGTACCAAAATGGTAGATTCCGACTATAACTGCTCCCGAAAAACCTTTTTTGAAAGTATTCAACCCATATTGAAACAATCTTTAAATATGAGAAAACTCTCCGCAAGATGGGTGCCGAGTCTGTTAACCGACAGAAACAAAATCGACTTGACTCGAAGATATTGTTGAAAGTTTCAAGAAGATTCTGAAAACTTTTTGTCTCGTTTCGTAACAATGGACGAAACATGGGTCCATCATGTTGACCAAGAGACAACACAGCAATCTTCCCAATGGAAACGGCCATCATCACCGACCCCGAAGAAGTTTCGTGCCGTGGCATTGGCTGGCAAGGTCTTAATATTTTGGGACTCAGAAGGGATATTGTTGATTGATTACCTGGAGCGTGGAACCCTCAGATCATAGAAAGAAGGAGATATGCCCTAGCCGCGAAATAAGTCCGGTACCGCTGTCGCCACTTTTGAATATGTGTGCGTTTTCATCACATGCACAATATTGTAAATATAAGGTTCACGCACACCTCTGTCCAGTCATTTACTAGCGTTCTTATCTTTTAATTGGTTCGCACACTATGAAAAACAATTGTACGAATACACTCGTACACGTAAACAACAGCGTCGGTGAACTCCTTAGGGATGGAACACTTGTATCAAATAATACATCTATCGATAAAATTATCCGATGAGAGGTTATTCATTTATTAACAGTATACTTCGTGTTGGGATGATACAAAAAACAGAGCATGTTAAATTTACAAAAACAATATTATTAAAACAAATAATCCTATTTTAATTTACTGTCCTGTGAAATGTAAATATTTATTAAATACGTGTCTTTTTGACAGTATTTGTGGCTTCAGTATATGATAAAGACGCAACCTTGGCTTTCTACTGATATAGAATTTGATTATTTTGATAATGATGATGACCCCTGTTCTGTATACTAAGACGATATGTTAAATTTGTTGGACAGAACACCACTGAAGCATACTTGGTAGTGACTCTGTCCGGAAAGCTAGGTCTTCTGGGTTTAAATCCTGGTAATGGAAAGAACTAATATTTGTGTGAAGAGCATGTCCACGGTCAGGGACGCATTTGTACCTGGATCTTGGATATTTCTTTGTATTTTATTTAGTATATGAATCCCAATGTAATGTGAAATGCACTTACATTACCATTCAAATTGGCTTTAAATATTGGTAACTCTGTTAGGACTCTGTAAATTAACAGCAGTTTTTGTTGGGTGAAAGAATGAAGTGCTGACTTTTTAAGAATACGATAGCAATTACTTTCTCATTCTCTGAAAATAATTCACCCAGCTATATAAAAAATAGAATAAACACATGTATAAACTCAAAAAACAACCATTTTTCTAAACAAATTGCCACTTGTCTGAGTAACAGCGATATATTGGAAATCAGTAGCCACGCTTAGATTATAAGGATTAAGTAAAGAATGTGTTTATGGCTATGATTGAAATGTATCATGGGCCTGTAAATAAAGTAAGTTCCTAATTAAAAATACAGTAAATAGGAAGAAATTTTGTAAGCTTGTCAAAAAAAATTCAATGAAACTTTCGAAACATATATATATAGATTAAAAAATAAAATCAGCATCCGACTGGAATCCTAAAGAGAATATTTTCATTATCGTCATCATTCAGCCACAAGATATCCACTGCTGGACATAGGCCTCCTCTATGGATTTCCAAAAAGACCAGTTGAAAGCGGCTTACATCCAGCGTCTTCCTTCGACTAGGATGAGATCTTCTCTTCACTTTGTCGTCCGACGCTGCACTTGCCGATATGACATATAAGCAAGTACCGACATACCATATTGTGGTCTCCATTCGAGGACTTGTCGGATCTAAAATGGTAAATAAATTATTGAAATACTGAAAATGCTTTATTTAACTTGTTTTTCATTACACAATCGAATTTCATTTATAACATAACGCTCATAAAAAATTAAATATATAAGACTATGATTTAGTACCACAACCACATCACATGATTTGTTTCTTTAGAAACACTTTCTTTTGGAGAGTTGTGCGTCGTCCATATGAAATGAAGATTAAAATAAAGTGATAATTGAATATTCTAAACCATGTAAAATTTTATCGTTATTTTAAATATACTGGTACCTCAACCTTTATGGAACTCGTTATTACTGGTATTTTCAAAGTAGGAACTGCCCACGGAAATATTTTTTCCCCCACTTTAGCATCTGGAAACACTTCTCTGTAAAATAGATGGAGCAAATGGTACTTTATTTGAGAGGAAATCAGTTATACCCTCTGTATTTTGATCCATTTTTCTTTCGTATTTTTCTTTATCTTTATTAGAAACTTTTTGAAATACATGATCGAAGCTAAGCCTGTTTTTAATAAGACAAAATCCTCCTACTAAAATAAAAGCTTCCTTAGCAACGCAAGCTGAAGTCTACGCAGATAGAGTCGCGGGCAATAGTCGACGATAAGACTAGATACCTAGTCTTACAATAATTGGTTCTAGTAATTTTGGAAGTTTGGACGAACGATTATAAATGCCTCAATAATATCGATACTTAATCAGTCTGAAAAGAAAGGTACTACCCCATCACTATGTCTCCAGCTGACCTACTGGTGAATTTGATATTTCGCGGCAAATACATGCGGCCGTACCTCGAAATATCGCATTGAACAATGATCAGTTTTGCGTGACGGTTCACTGCGGGCTGGCTTTTCCTAGTTAGCAAACCTCCACGAAAATCCTATATAGAAACAGCAGTGGAGTAACTGCAATGTAATAAATACGTCCCATTTATGTTCTTAGTAATGTGATGCACATTGCACATAAAATTATTATAATTATGATTTTTCGTAGTTTATAAAACGAATATAGTGAGTAAAATAGGTTTACCGGTGAAAAGACACTCCCCTGTTTCTGAATAGCATGTATCACAGCGATTTCTGCAGGTAATCACTGCACAATTAGGCATTTTTCTCAGATGTTACTACGACGGCTGACGCGAAGCGATTGACGGCCATATTTTAAAGTTTCGCAGAGGTTAGCCCAAATGGGCTAACGTTCGGCGACAGTGCCACGCCCACAAGGCACTTCTCCTTATTTTTGTGTTCTGAGGTGGAACCACTATTACAGACCAATATTATCCAGCTTTAATTCCCAAGTTGAGATCAAAGATCGAAACACACGAGGTGCCAAGTTAAGTAGCGTGTGTTAATTGGAATGCGATTGGTTAGTTGACAACCCATAGTGTCAATATGCTAGCCACAGGTGACTAGCGCTGGGGGCATCGAGCATATGACTCTTATTCAACTATGCTTTCGAGGAGACTGTAAAGTACCTTGTGCGCCTTGTAAATGTTGTTAACCACTTCGGTGGCATTAGCGCCAGTGTTGTCGGCTAACGCGCGTGGCACGGTCTCCAGGGCAACAGCGAACTTGCGCACCGCGTACTGCTCCAAGCCAGGCAGGGTGTCAGCATACTGCAACAGGCGTTGTGCCAACTCGATCTCCGTCGCGCCGGCGCCAGCCACGAAACTGAGACAAGAGTTGACAATAAGGCTAAGTAATGTGAGGCCTTAAAGCTATATACAGCAACTGCAGTGCAAAAATACGCCTAGAATCAGAAGGCCCTATCTTCAAAATAAAGCGAGGTGTAAAGCAAGGAGACCCCATATCTCCAACCCTGTTCAATGCCCTACTAGAAGAAACATTCAAACATGTGAACTGGGAAAATAAAGGTATCTCAATCAATGGCTATAAACTATCGGCGCTAAGATTTGCTGACGATATAGTACTTATGACTGAGTCATGGGAAGAAATGCAAATAACCTTATCAGAGTTCCAAGACGCAATTACACCAGCAGGTCTAGAGCTAAATGAAACAAAGACAAAGATAATAACTAATAGCACATGTTCACCAGTGCAAGTAAATGGGACTACTTTGGAATACATTGATGACTACATTTACCTCGGTCAATTAATCTCCTTTGAAAAAAGACTTGACAAAGAGATAGAGAGAAGAATAAGCATTGGGTGGAAGAAGTACTGGTCTCTGAAGCACATATTTAAATCGGATCTCCACATAAATATTAAAAGCAAAGTTTTTGATACTTGTATTTTACCAGCAATGACCTACGGCGCACAAACCTGGGCAACCTCGGAAAGACATAGAAGGAAACTAGCGGTAAACCAAAGAGCCATGGAACGTAGCATGCTTAATATAAAACTCAAAGACAGGGTGCGAAACAAGATCAGAAGGAAGACTAACGTAAAGGACATTATAGACACAATATTAGAACTAAAATGGCAATGGGCAGGTCACGTAGCGAGGTTGAACGACAAAAGATGGTCCCGCCTCACAATGGAATGGGTACTCAGAGACAGAGACGGTTGGCGAAGACCCGGAAGACCACTCCTAAGATGGATAGATGACCTAAGAGATTTCAACCCACTTTGGTGGAGGCTTGCCTCAGACAGAGACAACTGGAACACTGATGAAGACATATACATTCTCACACAAGAAATGATTTTAAAGAAAATGTCAACTGAACTGAAAAGTCATTAAATCACCCAGCGAAGCCTGGTCAGCGAGGGTGATTAGACCACACCCCACAAACCACAAGTCTTGTGGGAGACCAAGCATGTCCCAGAAAGGGACACTAATAAAAATGCAAAAAATACAATTTATTTCATTATTAACTCGAGTAATAAAATGATCATTAAGTCAATTTTAATTTCTAATTGTTGCATGTAATTAAGTATTATTTTGAAAAATTAATAAAGGCTTATATTATTATTATTATTATAATGTGAGGCCTTTGCCCTGAGTGGGGTGAGTGTACCCATGACATGGAGGCAACATAAAAATGGAAGTTGTGCGAGTCTTTTCATGACAGGGTGCTGGATGTGGAAGTCGATGATAGTTTGTAATATGAATACTTTGTTAGATTATGTTTTTCGCATGTCACAGCTTAGAGGTCAAACAGCTTTACCGATTTTGACAAATGTTATTGTAAGTGTTATAATTACCGTCCATCCCTCGCAATGCTCTTGAACGTGTTGACGCCATCGTCGATGGACCTTTCGATGTCATCCATGTAATTGTCAGTGGAGCCGCGGATCACAATGGTGGAAATGCGAGACTCAGTGCTCTCGTTGCGGAACACTACAACGCGCGTGTCGCCAACCTCTTCCACAATGACAGTATCGCAGTAGCCAAGTTCCTGCGCTGTAGGCGTCGTTAGCCTAGGGAGAACCTAGTGTACAAGCAAAAGTGATATCTAATCAAAAGTTATAATGATAGTAATATCAAGGAAAAAAATTTAAGGCAAATAGAGTTTCTCGTCCATATGTAACAAGTATGAAGGTTGAATATTTTAATACAAGCTTAGATGTATTTCTACAATTGAAATAATTATATTGAAGTTGGGTTTTAATACTCACTGTTGCATTAACAGTCTTAGCAAGACGGCGCAGGTCAAACTTAGAGTTAAGTCGCACAGCCATAACACCATATTTGTTCAAGAAATGAAGAGCCATATCTCCAAATTTGGCACCTGCTACAATCACTTTGACCCCAGTCTCAGCAATTTCCTTGATCTGTTTTTCAAGCAGGGATTCCTCTCCTCTGCTGAAGTCAAGTAACTCATCTGCTGTTTTTATGAGGACTGTGCCTTTGGTCTCCGTCTGAGTAATATCAACAGGGCACGAGTAGACAGCCACTTTAGCCTTGTTAGCTGATGGGACATCACCTTCAACTTCACGTCTGAACACAATACCCTGTAGGACTTCTGACTGTAGGAGGCCAGCTCCTAAAATCTGGAATTTACACCCATTTTGAGATAATCAATATTCAGAATTTAAAGCGGTGGTGATAGCAGAATGGTAGAATGTCAGTTTGTAACTCGGGAGGTTGCAGGTTCGAATCCTGACATGTACCAATGACTTTGTTTTCTAAGTTACATACATTTCTGAAGGTGTAGTCGCAATAACACAGGGTGATTGAGAAGGAAAACATCTTGGGGCACTTGAGTATTAGAGGTGTTCACATATCTCAGCGCTTGAAATTACCAATCCACAGTGTGCATGCATTTTGATATACCCCACTCTCTCTGAGAGAATAATAAAAAAATGTTTATTCTATAAAAGGTACATGCAACTTTTACAACAAGACATGTGCTTTACAGTAGAACATTAGGCTGCATTATAAGATTCAGAAATGAATAACTCACAACATGGGAGGCCAGCTGCAAACTTTTGTGTAGCCACTTTTTAACCGAGGGACATACTTTAAGACTTATTTGTAGGTATTTTATTAGTTACCTGTAGTACCAGTTTATTTGGTGGCCTGGATTTCTACTGGTGTAAAAAGCATACAATTAAAATGTTCAAAATTTTAAGTACATTGAAGTAAGTACTCACTTTACATATTCTCACATTATCAACATTAAAGGTAGTTTGTTCTGGGAGGATAGCAATGCAGGCCTTTGCAACAAGTTCAGCAATAAAATCTTCATTTCCATACTGCTTAGACATTATGGAGGAGCGAATGCCCTTTGTGACTGCAGCTACATTCTTATAGTCTTTTATCTCTTCACAGACCAACTCAGGCAGAATTTCTAGGCACTTGTCTAAAGCTTTCTCATAGCCTTCTGCTATTTCACTGGTTGTGACTCCGAGACGGAGTAGTTCCTCTGCAGCCTCCAAGAGGGCGCCGGAGATCACGATCACAAAGTTAGTGCCGTCACCCACTTCTGCTTCTTGCATTTGACTGGCGAGCACCATCAATTTAGCAGCCGGGTGCTCAACATCGAGCTCTCTTATGATAGTGCCGGCATCACTTGTGATGAATTGCTTGTCGATGTGGTTAATGATCATCTTATTCATACCATTAGGGCCGTAAGCCGAGCGTACACTTTGCGCAAACTGCTTGCAAGCATTTATATTGCGATATACAGCTTCTTCCAACCCCGAGAACATCTAAAATCAAATAACACGATATAAATAATGTCACGAAAGTACTCAACCCATCTTGGTAATAATTGATTGGGCAGTTTCGATCAACTATTAACGCCAAAAAATTTATTCCTCACGGCTCCGGGTATTTTTTGAAGAAATTATTAATGAGGCCGCAAAATATCCCTAGTAAATGTACAAACCGAATCAGAAATACATTAAATAAAAACATATTGACTGAGGCACATGACTCCGTTTAGAGGTTATGTAGAAACTTACTCGGGCTCCATCCTTCAGCATAGATGGTACTCCCGGAGCTTTAGGTACGTGTAAGGCCATTTTGCTTGATAAGTTTTCAGTAAAACCCGATTTAGTGCTTTTCTCCCGGAAATTCGCCAACAAAAGAAAAATCACACAATCCAATCACCCGCACAATTGAATGACTGAATCAAAGATTGACTGAATGAACCAGCGGTAGGTAACGTTGCAGCCAATCAGCGGGCCGTAGAGGAAGTGCCAACCATTCGTATTGATGGGGTTATGGTCAATATTTGGTTTTCAGCGACTTAAAGACTAAAAAAAAAATTAATTTATTTATATTTTTAATTGTTTATTTTTAGTACTTCAAAGCTGGTGGGTGACTTATTAAAGCATTTGGACTTATCGAGTGTCCGAAAACTTGTATAAAACGAGAAATTTATTTTTTTGTAGTTAGAATCGACGATTTCACTCAATCTGTTGATTGTGAGTTTACAACACCACAGCACTTACTAACGTCAAAATGAAAATTATTGTTTTTTTACTTAACGGAAATTTGCGTTTTTCACTTGTTTACTAATAATTTCTTTATATTCGCTTTAAAGCACTACAAAGTTTATCAGTTTTCTTCAAGATTGAGTCGTGGATAACATTGGATTGCATAAATGTCTGTAAATTTGTAGGTTCTGACAATTTATGAGACAACGTGTGCTGCTGCGTTGTGAACATTAACTGAAGTCACTTGGTGCTTGGTAAGTATCAAACCACAGTAGATTTTCTGAAATGCACAATCCCAATTGCTGAAAGTAAGCATGCAAGTAACCTAACCTTCTTGTTATTACAGGAACGATAGAAGCACGTAACAGGCATAACAGATGTTGTGTTATGGGATGTAGATCGACAACACAATTATATATGTTCCCTCGTGAGAGCGCACTACGCTCTTCGTGGATAAACATTATTGAATTAAAAGATCAGTCGCCATAGAAAAATATGCCGCCTCCACTTTGAAGACAGGTACATACAAGGAGAATAAGGAGATGGCTCCAGGTTGCGTTATGCAGTACCTACTTTATTCAGGAGAGAAGAAATTCTTACATGAGTGCCTTCACATGCAATCACAGTTTGTAAGTACCTATTTAAGTTCCAATCACTCTGTTCCACTGGGCCATGTGTGGCACTATAGGTAGTTAAATTGGTGTGTTTGTAGGACAATTGCTTTTTCAGGCAATGAAGCTGTGTTAGTGCCCCAGTACTCGCAGCTTTCACATGAAGCTGAATGAGACTGAATCAGAGAAGGCCATGGCTTCCTATGAAGGTATGTATCTCTTGTGTACTTACTTGAGTTCCATCCGGGTGACTAGACTAGGGACTAGGATGGCTTGATAGTCTGAACGTTATAAAGGAATATTCCTTTAAGATATTGTGAGTTTTAGACGACCTCTGTAGCGCAGCGGTAGCATATCTGCCTACAGTTCAAGAGGTCCCGAGTTCGAACCCAAAAAAACCCCAGGTCTAAGATGTTTACATGTTTGTGATGTTGTTGTTACTGGTTCCCCATGACACAGGTTATCTTAGTGTTTGGCCAGAAGCAATGTATGTGCCTGTATATTAATGTTGTTATTGGAACTCCAATAAAATTGGTGTTAATATTAAACTGCAAAATACTTTTTGCTATCAGTTGTGCCATATTAAGTCCTTAGACACAAAAAAGAAATACAATGCAAGAAAATACATGCACAAAAGCGAGCTTATCTCTGTAAGAGATTTCTTCCAGCAAACCTTAGGGAGTCGGAGTGGAGATGTGTAAACGGGCCTATCAAGGAGCTAAGATATAGACAGATAATGCTCTCTCAACCGTTTCCTGAAAGTACTGAATGACGGGTTAGCACGAATACTCTGCATTCCACAGCCTGACCAAAATGGACTGAAAAGGAATCCCCGTAGGCTCCAGTTCTTTTATAATGTTTTGGTTGTTTTTTGGCTTTAATTAAAAAATTGTACAGTGTGTTAGCTTTTAGAATATACCTCGGCTACTATTGGATAGAATCGGATATATTTGCGTAATAGATATATCGGAACTTAATAAGAAAAGTTTTATACAGAGCAGGAAGTAGTATTACACTCGTGTGCTTTTGGCGGAAACCAAAGCCTAGAGCCCGAGGTATATACTAAAAGCTAACAGACTGTATGCAGTTAAAATGGTAGATATGCCTAACACTATGCACTATTGTGATTATTCATAACAGCTGAAGGCAACACGTAAATACAAATCAACTTTACATTACCTTCATATCATTCCAAATGGGTAAAATTATACTTTGTTGCTTTATGGTTGTATTAGCAAGTATCGTAGGTATTTAATTAGATATCTTAGCTTTACAGCTTCGTTTAGAATTTGTTTAGCAGAGATATTGTTACACACAGTTGATTCAAGTTTTAATCCCTGCCATTAAACAAAGAGGGATATTATAAAGGTTATAATATAATTAAATAGTAACTAATTCATTTTGTTTTGAATTTACAGACACATCTGCTGCTGAACCAAGCCACTCGGTAGATATCCCATCTGCCTCAAGCTTGGAGCATCAATGTGAGGTCAACATTACGACATGTCATCGTAACAGCAGATTCCTACCCCTTTAACTGGTAATTTTATTATATTCTTTTTTTATGCACAAACCCGTGCTCAGGACAGTTTTAAAAAAACTACTTAGAGGCTAAAAATTCCACCCATGCCGGGACTCGAACCTGCGACCTCTAGCTAACCCTGCCAGAATAAAAAGGATGGCTAGCCAGAGATTGCAGGTTTGAGTCCCGGCATGGTTGGAATGTTTAACCTCTAAATAGGTTTGGTAATTTTATTTTATTGCACTAACACATCTTAGGAGGAAAAATTTAAGATTTATTGTGAATCTTCTGGGGGGGCGGTCAATTAACTAGAGTGGAACCAAAGTGATTGATACAAACTACTCGGTTCCACTGGTAATTCCACATAGAACAATTTTAGTAAGTTTGTGGTTTCTGTACTCAGCCTCATAGTTGGGCCAGCAGGGCTGTGAGATAACTCCAGCCATCCAATTTCTTTCGTGAAAGCCATTGGTGCACCAATACATAAATAAATAAGTATAAAAAGGTGTAAATTATAACCAGAACAAATCAAAGCACACCACAACTATTCAGCAAAAGTAATGCCAGCTGTACTTTATCAGTTATTGCTAGATTTCAATATTCCTTACCATTGCTTTTCCAGGTGCAGCAACTGCCAGCGCAGGTTTTTTGGCGACACCAGCAGCAAATAGCACTCCGACCAGGTCTTTTTCTTCTGAAGGTATTTTAACAGACACTATTTTCGCTTTACGCTTAAAAATCCAGTTGAATCAAATACTTTTTTAAGCGGTCTAGATAAACAGAGTGATTGAAATCAAGCATTTGAGTGAAGCAACAACAGGCGCGGTCAAGTACAGGATGGGTGACCGTCTCGTGACCACCCCTAGTGGCATTTTTTCTGAGTGCTTCCGCTTTTTATAGGGCTTGCTAAGCCGTTGGTGTCGGCTGTCATGTAGCAGCAGACATCAAGCCATGTCAGATGCCTTATGGGTGGTTTGATTACTTCTGACAGTAAGACCCGTCACTGTCTTGCAATCCTCCACCAATCCGAACTTAGCCCCCGTGGTGCAGTGTGGACACGCGCCCCAGCATTGGGGACATTTACAAGAGTTGATATCGAAAATAGTTTTTGGTAACATTCCTAGTACTCAAATATTAGTTTGCCTTTTGATCATTGTGTGAAATAGGGGTGATGGCATTAAAAAAAAAAATATTTTAGTCTTTTTTTCACTGACCGTATCCAAAATCTGCAAATGTAGTTCAGAATATCTCAAAACGTTACGAAAAGTCTCCTAGCCTAGAACATACTAGGCTTACGCTTTTTTTTAACTTATCTTATAACTCCACCTCCCAATTTATTTTAAACATCAGGTCCTCTAATTCCTTTAACTTAATTTGAGCACTTTCAAACTAAGATTGTTTCATCATATTATAGATAATTCCACATATGAAAAGGTTAGTTAGTTTGTCCTGTGGTTTCTGTGCTTAGCCTCATAGTTGAGCCAGCACGGCTGTGAGGTCACTCCAGCATACCATTTGCTATCCAGAAAGCCATTGGTGCAATATATAGTGGCGATATAATACATATATCGCCACTATATATATATATATATGTCACCACAACTATACACCAAAAGTAATGCCAGCTCTACTTTATCGGTTATTGCCAATAACATTATTTATTTTCGTTTCATTTCAATATTTCTTTCAATTGCTTGTCCAGGTGCGGTAACTGCCAGCGTAGGTTTTTTGGCGACACCAGCAGCAAACCATTCCAACCAGACCTTCTTCTTCAGCAGGTGTTGTAACAAGGTAACTATTTTCACTTTACGCTTAAAAATACAGTTGAATCAAATACTTTTTTAAACGCTCGCGGCCTAGTCGAACAGCGTGATTGGAGTCAATTACTTGAGTTAAGCAACAAGAGGAGCGGTCAGGTGCAGGATGGGTGACCGTCCCGTAACTACCGGTTGTGGCTTTTTCCGAACGCATGTCTTACAATCCGCCACCAACCCGTACTTGGCCCCCGTGATGGAGTATGGCCGAACCTACCTGGGATGCAGGAAGCGACACCTGCCCCGGCAGTGGGGAGGGTTGATATCGAAAATGTTTTTTGGTGATTTATTACATTCTTAGTGCTCATACGTTAGTTTTTCATTTTGATCACTGCATAAATATCTCAAAAAGTTATGGAAGGTCTCCTAACCTAGAACATACTGGGCTTACAAAGTTGTAACAGTCTGCTGTATGCTTACTTTTTTGTAACCTATCTTATAACTCCAACTCTCAATTTATTTTAAACTTCAGGTCTTCGAATTTCTTAAAGTTTATTTGTGCACTTTCAAACTAAGATTTTCTTATCACATTGTAGGCAAAGAGGGCACAGACACCGACTTCGAACCCCATTTTTTATTTTTGTATTTGAAATCTATTGATGTTTATTTTATCTTTATGCTGTAAAGTGTAGGGAACAAACAATTTGGAGACCTTAGTATATTTTGCGATAGGTACGCTATTCCTTTTTGTTAGATGTCTCTGTTAGATGTAATTGATATTCTGAGCACACTTTCCTGTACAAAGATGTTTTAAGAGATATGCAGAGGTTGCGAGTTCGAATCCTGTTGCGAGTCAAAAGTTTAATATTTTAATTTTTTTTGAATTTTCCAGCAGATTGAGTACTTTGGAAATATCAGAAGTTGACATTGAGGTGAGACTTTAATTAAAATCATCTTATCTGTTTTACAGGTGCGAAAGTCAAGAGAAACAGAATATTGCGGTCTGTTAAAACTTTGACTCCCTGATGCAAGAGGATCTATACAGAGTGCCAAAAAATTATCAAGTCTAAGCGTCGTCTCTGTTACACTTTCCAAGACTTCTCCATCAGTCCCAGACGGAAAAAACCAACGTACACGCCTTGCTGGTTATGTTTCCAAGAAACTTAATAGGAAATTTATGTGCCAAATTTGCAAGAGGTCATTCCTTTCATCAGATCCTTCAGATCTCCACACTTGGATTTTAGAACGACAAAGACGTCAACGCCGAAGTTTGGCTTACCCAAATTCAGGTTTTATTCTTCTTTTTAGAACCTGAATAAATCACTAACAATTACCTTGACAAAAATGTTTACTTACCAAGTGTTTTTGAAAATATTAAATTTGAGTTTCTACAACTACAAGCCAATGTTGACTGGTTCGGCTGCTCTGAAATCACGTTGACATATTAACTTCATATCCTTATTTTGCAGCATCCAGGTTCATAATTTTTGCAACACAGTCAACAAGATCATAAAAGGGGCCTTTTCCGCAGAACGCATAGATACGTCGCTGGAAATGCACAATTTGGCACTTAAAAAGTATATTAAGTATCATAGAAAGTAATGTGCATTGTTTATTTATTCTGATTTTTGTAGGTTGGCTTCGCTTATACATTTTTAGACAAAATATATTATAAGATGTATTGTAACAATGTTCACTATCTATTCATTCTGTAATTATTAATTTTGATATGTAAGTCGTCAAATCTTATGTTGGTAATGCCGGAACATTCTTTACTGCGAATATGTATTCAGCCTGTAAATATTAATTTATGATCAATTTCCGTAATGTCAAAACCATTCATTCTGTATTAATTCTATGTTTATTAAGATCAATTTGATATCATTGTCAAATCTTAGTATATAGTTAATGTTAGAACTATATGCGTGCCTCGTTGGATTAGCCGTTAAGGTATGTGGGTACCAAGGCAGAGGTCGTGGGTTCGATCCCACTGGGGGCCGCCGTACAAGTGGCGCCAATTATAAGATGCATTGTAACAATGTTCACTATCTATTCATTCTGTAATTATTAATTTTGATTTGTAAGTCGTCAAATCTTATGTTGGTAATGCCAGAACATTCTTTACTTCGAATATGTATTCAGCCTGTAAATATTAATTTATGATCAATTTCCGTAATGTCAAAACCATTCATTCTGTATTAATTCTATGTTTATTAAGATCAATTTGATATCATTGTCAAATCTTAGTATATAGTTAATGTTAGAACTATATGCGTGCCTCGTTGGATTAGCCGTTAAGGTATGTGGGTACCAAGGCAGAGGTCGTGGGTTCGATCCCACTGGGGGCCGCCGTACAAGTGGCGCCAATTATAAGATGCATTGTAACAATGTTCACTATCTATTCATTCTGTAATTATTAATTTTGATTTGTAAGTCGTCAAATCTTATGTTGGTAATGCCAGAACATTCTTTACTTCGAATATGTATTCAGCCTGTAAATATTAATTTATGATCAATTTCCGTAATGTCAAAATCATTCATTCTGTATTAATTCTATGTTTATTAAGATCAATTTGATATCATTGTCAAATCTTAGTATATAGTTAATGTTAGAACTATATGCCTGCCTCGTTGGATTAGCCGTTAAGGTATGTGGGTACCAAAGCAGAGGTCGTGGATTCGATTCCCACTGGGGGCCGCCGTACAAGTAGCGCCACTCTGGCTGTATTTTCATCTGTGATGTCCTTGCCTAGTTACCTTAGTACAGGGTATATTAGTTTGGGACCAGGTCAAGCGATTTTGTTGTGTGGAAGAGGAAGTTATTCATTCTGTACTCATATTATGTATTAAGTCTGGAATTAGTATTAATTTTGATACTGCAATTTTTTGCTGTAAATTGTAAATGTATTTTTAAGAACTGTTCAAATGATGATCCATTAAGTTTCTTCGCCATTCTCTTGTACATACAATGTAAATATTTAAATACTAGAAATTACCATAAACTTTCGTTTCCAAGATATAGGCTTGCAAAGATTGGTAAATCCTTCATGGGCCATTGTATACGTTAATAATAAATTCTCTAAAGATATATTAAAGCTTGCCTGAAATGCGGTTCAAAAATGTGCAAGGTATACTTTGTAACAAAAAGGGCTACTAAAGCATAAAGGGTTATTTAGATGACACATAATATGTGTTTAAACAGAACATATTATGTACTGTTTTATAATAATTGTTTAAACGCTGTTAATGGACGCCTAGATTGACGTGTAACGTTTATAAAGCCGCAGTTTCCAAGATTAGGCTTGCTGCCGCAAAAAATCTATTTCATTGAATTTCTTGAATAAAAAAAATTACTTCTGACTTTTATCGTTTTCATTTCCCCTAAAAATTAATAATGGTTCTCTGAACAGTAGAATAGTATCGATAGTGTGGTGGACATCCCTAGCATATCGATACATTTTTTATCGACTATAGGGTGCTGAATGCACTACGGATGGTGGTCACGTCAATCCACTACGTTCCGGGCCTTTCTATTG
The DNA here is from genome assembly GCA_934045075.1 of Yponomeuta sedellus. Taxonomy (NCBI): domain Eukaryota; kingdom Metazoa; phylum Arthropoda; class Insecta; order Lepidoptera; family Yponomeutidae; genus Yponomeuta; species Yponomeuta sedellus. The sequence goes on along the minus strand of OW203735.1, from coordinate 12,800,741 downwards.
GTCGATTCCTATCTGTACCTGTATAATTTGTGGAATGAACGAATGAGCCTGTCTAATTTGTGGAATGAGCACAGAGAATCAGTGTTGCCAGACAGGCCTTGTGAAAAGTCACCGGTAATAGGCAAAATAGTAACCTTTTGGTCCAAAAGGTTACCATTTTGCCTATTACCGGTGACTTTTCACAATAGACTTGGGCAAAGTGTGTCCTTAGAGGGAGTTGTTATATCTCATATCTCTGCTCACAGAGACACACTATATCTCATCATATCTCGCTCACCACTTGTGTCCTAGCTCATACGACGTTCAATCAACTAAGTGCGTGTGGAAACAAGAGACACAAGTGGTGAGTCAGTCTACCTATTCACTACTTTATCCAGATCACACGCTTCTTTTGGTGAACTTACTCTCATCGCTCGTTGGTTACGACGAGAAATGCGGCTGAATGTAACCGATGTCAGACGATGTTGATCTCGCTCTCGCGCATTGTGTGTGAGCTGGATAAAGTAGCAGGAGATGACTACCGTACTGAGTTGAGAGTATGAGTGAGGGAGCCAGATATAGTTGACATCTCTGGGATATGAATGGGACACACTTGACGGTGAGGGAGTTGTGTGTCTACTCATATCTGGCTCTTGAGTTACCCAAGGCTACTTTTGGTGTAAAAAGTCACCTCACCAATAAAAAAGGTACTAAAACATACCTAAAACTTGTGAATACTCACATGCCAATTTCAGTATTTTATCGTATTTTATTTTATTCAGTATTTTAGCATGTATAATATATAATATTGTCGCGGTCCTATCCCGAACCATCTAGAATAGAGCCTTCTGGAAACCTATCGAATAGTCGCCGCATGCTGCGTTTTAGTAAACAATAAAACGCTGCAAGCAATAGTGACTCGTATGTACACAAGTATAAGGTTCAAATCTCTTTGACAAGGACTTTGTTCTAGAGTCGTTGCCACGTGCACCGAGTGTAGGTACGTACTTGAATGTTCTAGAATCCTTGCCGGCGGATATAAATAGCGGTCGCCGCGGCGCGCTGTCAGTTCCGTTTGGAATAGCGAAGAGTGAACTTCGAGCGAACATACCTGCGATACGAGCGATAACCTACGACCTCAGCGATACTATTGGACTTCGATTAGACCTGCGATTGGAATCTACGTGTGGACTTCGTGTCGTGAAGACCTGCAGACCAGACCCTGCGTGAATAAATCCTAAGAAGTTGTCATTGGCGTTTTACATTCAAATCCAGAACCCTAGCCCGTAACATTTGGTGTCAGAATTGGGGATTTGGAGATGCCACTGACTCCGAGAGAGGATACTTCTGGAATGAAGACCAGGTTCAGAGGTGCTGCGGAGGCCACGCCCACTGCCCCTCAGGCCACGCCCACTGGCCATAGGGACACGCCCACCAGGCCACGCCCACCGACCAAGCCACGCCCCCTGGCCCCGCCCACCAGGCCACGCGCGTAGTGGAGACACAGCATACCTGCCCAGCGGCTCCGCCTACTGGCCACGCCCACCAGGCCACGCCCACCGCCCCCGTGCACCAGGCTCCGCCCACCGGCCTTGACCACCAGGTTTCACCAACCGACCAACAGGCTCCACCTCGTAGCCACGCCCAACTGGCCACGCCCACCGAAGACATTAAACCTCAGTCACGTACAATGGAGGTTTTGGATATGTCGTGCCTGATGGCAATATTGAAGGGCATGCGAGAAGAACAGAGCAAGCAGATGCAGTGCCTGCAAGAACAACAGAGCAAGCAGATGCAGTGCCTGCAAGAAGAACAGAGAGGCCTGCGAGAAGAACAGAGCAAGCAGATGCAGTGCCTGCAAGAACAACAGAGCAAGCAGATGCAGTGCCTGCAAGAAGAACAGAGAGGCCTGCGAGAAGAACAAAGAGGCCTGCGAGAAGAACAGAAGGCAGATCAACAGGTGATCCTTTCTGCCGTTACAAAGTTCAGTGATACGGTCGCTAAGCTACATGAAGATGTAGAGGTAGTGAACGAACGGGTTTCCGAATTAGAGGATGACCTAAAAAATGTGAAAACCGGCCTCACTGGACTAGAGCAGGAAGTTCGGCGTATTAAAGCTGCTGGAGTTACATCGAGCGGAGTTGTCAGCATAAACCACGGGCCTAAAGTGAAGGTGCCTCCGTACGATGGTACGACATCTTGGGTCGCCTACCGCCAGCAGTTCCAGACTGTCGCTGCTTCAAACGGGTGGACGGACGAACAGAGCCTGACAGCCCTCACCGTCGCGCTCAGAGCTTCGGCTTTATCTGTCCTGGAGGCACTGCCCACCTCAGGCAGCGAGTTCAAAGACTTGCTGGAGGCACTTGAGGCTAGATATGGGGAATGACACCTGGAACACGTTTTTCGTGCTCAGCTACGCGACCGGACTCAGCGCCTGGGTGAAGGACTTCAACAATGGGCGTTGGAAATTGACAAGCTGGTTCGAAAGGCGTACCCTTCTGCTGATAGTAAGATGGTGGACACGAATATATTGCAAGCTTTCGTCGACGGAATCAAGGATCTTGAAATTAGGGCTGCAGTAAAGCTTCGCCACCATTCTTCATTAAAAGAAGCTCTGGCACATGCCCTGGAAGTAGAAGCTGTGCGTCAAGATATCCGGCAAGGTTATAAACTTCGAGAAGTTACGGAGGAGGTTAAAGAGATCAAGACACCGCCCAAGAAGAACTCCGGGCCCATGTGTTACAAGTGTGGGGAAAGAGGGCATCTGCAGTTCACGTGTCCTAAGAAGGAGAGGCAAGCAACCAAAACAGATGACAGACTGGATGCGCGTCTCAACAATATGGAGCAGCGTTTTGAAGAATTCGTAAAGAAGCATGACGCTGCGCCCTTCACCGTTAATCAGGGAAACGAGTAAAAGCCAGGACTGCGGGGCGGGTACTGGCTGGAGCGGAGGTAGCCCCAGTAACCAAGATCTCACAAGCATGGAATGGGAACAGTCTACTAATACGCGGTGCAGTGAACAAAGTAGAGTGCAAAATTACCCTAGATACAGGAGCCTCTAGAACAATAGTGAGACCAGACCTGGTGAAAGCTGTAGAGAGACACAAAGGCACCAGTTTATGCAGACTTCTCTCCGCTTCTGGCCAGCAGATACCCGTCCTGGGTGAAAGATCGGTTACGATATGGGTTGGGGAGGCGTCATATATTCACGACGTAATCGTAGCCGAAATTATGGATGATTGCATTCTGGGCCTAGACTTTATGAAGAAACACAACTGTCACATCGATGTCACTAACGGTGTCTTTAAATGTGGCGATGAGGAGAACTTCATACTTGGCGGTCCCGATGGAAATGTCACGTGCCTGAAGAAAATCGTAATACCTGGACGAGCACAAACTGAAGTAAAGGTGAAGCTGCCTTCGAGTCAGAAGAATCAGCGGAATAGGTGTGTGCTGATTGAAGATACACGAGACAGTGCAGTTAGTCAGAAATTGCTGACAGCAAGAACTCTCGTCTATGGAGGCAAGACCGCTGTAGTGAGGGTTGTGAATATAGGCGATCGTGAGATTACCCTTAGCAAAGGTGACGTTATTGGAAGGTGTGAGGAAGCTGTTTGGATGAGAAGCTGCCAATCATCTCCAAGCTCAAAAACATCGAATACCAGGAGTGAAATTATAATCACTAAGCTCCTTGAGGATTCTAAGAGTAATCTGAGCTATTCGCAAAGCATGAAAGCTAAGAGGTTGCTACTGCGCTTTAGGGATATCTTCTCTGACGAAGGAAATCCTGGAAGAACATCGTTAGTTCAGCACAAAATCGACACCGGACAGGAGCGACCTATTCGTCAGCGAGCAAGGCGCATACCGATTGCTAAAGAAAAGGAAGTACAAGACATGTTGGAAGACATGAAGAGAAACAAGATTATAGAACCTTCTGCTAGCTCATGGTGTTCTCCCGTTGTGTTGGTAAAGAAGAAAGATGGTAGCACAAGGTTCTGTGAGATGTGACCAAGAAGGATAGTTATCCACTGCCACGAATAGACGATACCCTGGACACATTGAGTGGTATGAAATGGTTCTCGACATTAGATCTGAAATCGGGCTATTGGCAAGTGGAAATTGATCCGAAGGATAAAGAGAAGACGGCTTTTTCAACTGGTAAAGGTCTATGGCAATTTAACGTGATGCCTTTTGGATTGTGCAACGCGCCAGCTACATTCGAACGACTTATGGAGTGCGTACTGGCAGGATTAGTTGGGGAAGCTTGCCTTGTCTACTTGGATGACGTCATAATCATGGGTACAGATTTCGAGGACCACTTACAAAATCTAGAGCAAGTTTTTAAGAAGATAATGGGAGCAAACTTAAAGTTAAATACGAAGAAATGCAGTTTATTTAAGAACAAGGTTAGCTATCTCGGCCATGTGATAACCAGCGAAGGCATACAGACCGATCCAGCCAAAATCGAGGCAGTGCAAAAATGGCCTACTCCCAAAGACAAGACTGAAGTGCGAGCATTTTTAGGGCTATGCTCATATTATAGACGGTTTGTTAAAGGGTTCTCTGAAATTGCCAAGCCTTTACACAGACTGACTGAAGACAAGCAGTCATTTCATTGGGATGACACATGTGAGAGTTCTTTTCAAAAATTAAGAAAATGTCTTTGCGAGACCCCAATCTTGGGATTTCCACAGCCTAGCGGCCAATTCATTGTTGACACAGACGCCAGTAACACAGCGATCGGAGGAGTGTTATCGCAGATACAGGGCGACAGAGAGGTTGTGATGGCATATTTCAGTAAATCGCTATCGAAACCTGAAAGGAACTATTGTGTGACAAGAAGGGAGCTCTTGGCTGTGGTAAAGACAGTACAGCACTTCAGCAAATATCTCCTCGACGTGCGGTTTACGCTTCGCACTGACCACGCCGCCCTGAAGTGGCTGTTACAATTTAAAAATCCAGAGGGGCAAGTTGCTCGATGGATCGAACAACTGCAGGAGTACGACTTTATTATTGAACACCGCAGCGGAAAGGCGCATGGAAATGCTGACGCACTGTCAAGAAGGCCGTGTCCGGAAGACTGCAAGCACTGTGCCAAACAAGAGACAAAGGAACTGCCATTGAGATTGACAAGAATGAGTCCATCGAGATCTTGGGAAGATGAGGCGATGAAAGAAGCACAGGAAGATGACGAAGATGTACGGCTCATTGTCGCATGGAAGAAACGAGGCGAGGACAAGCCAAGATGGTGCGAAGTCGCTCCTACTAGTGCTGTCACCAAGGCATACTGGGCTCAATGGGACAGTTTTATTCTTCGGAACGGAATACTTTACCGAAAATGGGAGAAACCTAACGGCAGAGAGTTCCATCTTCAGATAGTTGTCCCAAGAAATAAGGTACAAGATGTCCTTCGTGAAGTACATGACGGCGTGTCAGGTGGACATTTGGGCGTAAAAAGGACTTTAACAAAGATTCGAGAAAGGTTTTACTGGCTCCATTGTCGAGAAGATGTGCAAGATTGGTGCCGTAAGTGTGCTACTTGCGCCGCGGTGAAAGGCCCACCAACTAGAAGCCGAGGAAATCTGCAACTTTATAACGTTGGTGCGCCATGGGAACGCATTGCAGTTGATGTGGCTGGACCGTTCCCAGTAACGGAATCAGGAAATAAGTATTTCATGGTAGTTATGGATTACTTCACTAAATGGCCAGAGGTATTCGCCATACCCAATCAAGAAGCCACGACTGTTGCCTCCAAGTTGTTTGAGGAAGTAGTTTGCCGGTTTGGTGTGCCCTTGGAAATACACTCCGACCAAGGCAGGAACTTTGAGTCTCAAGTTTTTCAAGAACTCTGTAAAATATTGGGAATGCATAAGACTAGGACCACCCCATATCATCCTCAATCTGACGGCATGGTAGAAAGATTTAACCAAACACTTGAGAGACATTTAGCAAAAGTCGTTGACAGGCACCAGAGAGACTGGGACAAATACATACCGCCATTTCTTCTGGCCTACCGAACTGCAGAACATGAAAGCACGAAGGTAACCCCGGCGCGTGTAAATTTTGGCCGAGAACTGAGAATACCAGTAGATCTGCTGACTGGAGGCCCTCCTGACGACTCACGTTCTCTACACGACTACATTTCCGAGTTACGTGAGAAAATGCGAGAGATTCATGCCATAGTACGGGAAAATGGATTGGAGTTGAGTGAAAAGATGAAGACTAGGTATGACCGCCGAGCAAATACAAGCGGCTTCGAAGAAGGAGCACTAGTCTGGCTTCACAATGTAACTCGACGAAAAGGAAAATCTCCGAAATTGCAGACAAGATGGGAGGGACCGTACAAAGTGGTAACTCGGTTAAATGACGTGACGTACCGAATTCAACGGCAGCCAAGAGGTGCACAAAAAGTGGTTCACATCGACCGCTTAGCTTCTTATCACGGTAGTAATGAAGATGCTCGGGACGAGCATCTCTAAGAGGGGAGCAGTGTCGCGGTCCTATCCCGAACCATCTAGAATAGAGCCTTCTGGAAACCTATCGAATAGTCGCCGCATGCTGCGTTTTAGTAAACAATAAAACGCTGCAAGCAATAGTGACTCGTATGTACACAAGTATAAGGTTCAAATCTCTTTGACAAGGACTTTGTTCTAGAGTCGTTGCCACGTGCACCGAGTGTAGGTACGTACTTGAATGTTCTAGAATCCTTGCCGGCGGATATAAATAGCGGTCGCCGCGGCGCGCTGTCAGTTCCGTTTGGAATAGCGAAGAGTGAACTTCGAGCGAACATACCTGCGATACGAGCGATAACCTACGACCTCAGCGATACTATTGGACTTCGATTAGACCTGCGATTGGAATCTACGTGTGGACTTCGTGTCGTGAAGACCTGCAGACCAGACCCTGCGTGAATAAATCCTAAGAAGTTGTCATTGGCGTTTTACATTCAAATCCAGAACCCTAGCCCGTAACAATATATTATACATGCTAAATCGGTTTTTGTTTAACCTGTTAGATTATAATATATTGGCCTTTTTGCATCTACTTAATGAGATGATTTATACAGCGTCCAGTGGTATCTTCACTCACACTAGATGGGTGAAGGGACCACTCCGACGCTGTAGTGCCTGGGTCATGGTTTTATAGATGGTGTAGGCTTGCCCAGCACCTATACCGTCCTGACAGTTTAGTCGGCCTAGCCCACAGGAAAGACTAGTCAATACGTGCGGAGCCAACCAAGCCGCGGGTTTCCTCACGATGTTTTCCTTCACCTGTTAGATTACTAATTTATTAATTAACTAAGGCCTTTGCATCTATTCTAGATGATTTATGCAGCATCTAGTAGCACTGTCATCTACACTACGAGTAGATAGATGGGTAAAGTAACCACTAGATGCTGCAGTGCCCAGGACAATAGAATTTTAATTGTTAGGTATCTGGTCGCGCGAACAAGAAAATTAAATAAAAAATAAAATAATCAATAAATTATACCTTTGTCTTCATAAAATTTCATCGATATTTAACTTTAGTTTTTAGCATCAATTTTGAAGGCTCATATGTTATCGCATCATTGCATTGCTTCTTTTAGTAGCTATAGGTAAGTGCTGATATTGTGTCACTACCAAGCAGAGTCCTGTGATCGGATTTTAAAACTAAAATCAAAAAGACATTAGAATATAGTGCGTTCACATTAACTTGACGCGTGAGAGAATTGGTAACAAGGACATAACATGTGAATTAGCTTTTGGACCTAATCGGAAGATGGTTAAACAAGCCCTCAATCCTTTTATTTTCCCCAAGTAATGGGAATGATTTCTTATTTAACATGGTAACAGTAAACATCTCAGTGTTACCATTTCTCTCACGCGTCAAGTTAATGTGAACGCACAATACAGCAAAAACACAGAAACGATTAAAAAAAAAATATTTTTCCTGTCAAAACCGTGCTCTCGAGGCCTTGTCTTCATATCTCGTATCCCGACATGTCTCGGTCCCATATGTCAAAATTAGTGTCTAAATCCGCCGAAATCATCTCTGCAATGGCGCCATGTTACCCAGTTGTAGAAAAGTTTCGCTCCACTCCATCTCGGTCGCGGTAACCTTGTTAGCGTCGAGACATTTCGGGCTCGACAGAGAAATTGACATTTATGCATAGAGATGGGCATTTTTCGAGCGTGGCATACTACGCGGACTGGATGGAGCAAGCAGACCAAAACAAAGAGAGAGAGAGAGAGAGACAGGAAGGGAGTAAGTGAGTGAGTTATTCTGAGGAGTGAGTTGAATATTATGAATGAACGAAGAAACGAAACAATGCTGCCCTCAGAACACAAAAATAAGGAGAAGTGCCTTGTGGGCGTGGCACTGTCGCCCAAATTAGCCCATTTGGGCTAACCTCTGCGAAACTTTAAAATATGGCCGTCAATCGCTTCGCGCCAGCCGTCGTAGTAGCATCTGAGAAAAATGCCTTATTGCGCAGTGATTACCTGCAGAAATCGCTGTGATACATGCTATTCAAAAACACCTTTTCACCGGTAAACCTAATTTTACTCACTATATTCGTCTTATAAACTACGAAAAATCATAATTATAATAATTTTATGTGCAATGTGCATCCCATTACTAAGAACATAAATGGGACGTATTTATTACATTGTAGTTACTCCACTGCTGTTTCTATATAGGATTTTCGTGGAGGTTTGCTAACTAGGAAAAGCCAGCCCGCAGTGAACCGTCACGCAAAACTGATCATTGTTCAATGCGATGTTTCGAGGTACGGCCGCATGTATTTGCCGCGAAATGTCAAATTCACCAGTATTGTGCGTTCACGTTAACTTGACGCGTGAGAGAATTGGTAACACTGAGATGTTTACTGTTACCATGTTAAATAAGAAATCATTCCCATTACTTGGGGAAAATAAAAGGATTGAGGGTTTGTTTAACCATCTTCCGATTAGCTCCAAAAGCTAATTCACATGTTATGTCCTTGTTACCAATTCTCTCAGGCGTCAAGTTAATGTGAACGCACTGTAGGTCAGCTGGAGACATAGTGATGGGGTAATTCCTTTCTTTTCAGACTGATTAAGTATCGATATTATTGAGGCATTTATAATCGTTCGTCCAGACCCCTTCGGCCGCGTATGATACCAGAGTTTGGTAACCAGTATCATATAAAGAAAAAATGATCGTCGTCGGATACTGGTATCCAAGTGATAGGATATATTACTTTTCTGATACCCTTCATCATGTTTGGTAACCAGTATCCAGTAAGGAATATAACATTCTGCCTATGAAACCAACTCGGCAAAACTTCGAAGATCGCATTCTGTACCTACGCTTATTGTAAAACCCTCGCTTTTTTAAAAACATACAAGAAAACAAGGAAATAGTTCAACTGTGAATCATTTATTACCTACAACCCATTGGAATAAATGGTGAAATGATTTCGATACAATGTCCAACACTAATTTCGTTTACATTTAGCTGAGATATGGCGTCATTTATTTCTTCATCAATTTCTTAGAACTCTCGGCTTAGTTTCGATTTTCTCTTGTATAGGTATATCCCTAACGGTGGTTTCATTTCTATAAATATCTAAGAGTTGAGCCAACGCCGGCCTTTTGCGTCCAATATATCTATTAAAGTGACTGTGCCAACCTTCTGTATTATTGGTAGTACGTATTTTAGATGATGACCAATGAACATGCACATGACATGCTTATCAGTATCTTACGAGGAAATATTAAGTACTCACTTGTAATTGTTTGATATTTTCCTGAGCTGATACTCGGTTACATAAAACGAAAAATCCCTATCACTTGGATACCAGTATCCGACGACGATAATTTTTTCTTCGTATGATAATGGTTACCAAACTCTGGTATCATACGCGGCCGAAGGGGTCCAGACTTCCAAAATTACTAGAACCAATTATTGTAAGACTAGGTATCTAGTCTTATCGTCGACTATTGCCCGCGACTCCATCTGCGTAGACTTCAGCTTGCGTTGCTAATATTGTGATAATGAAATACGGTTTGCTGGCAACTTTGAGCGACAGTTTGCGGTCGAAGATGGATTTACGGTATTGAACGGTCAAATTGGTATTGAACAAAATCACGTACGTTTGCAGCAGACATTTTGAAGAAGATGGCTTCATTTACAAGATTAGGTTATGAGTTTATTTTTTAACAAAGACTGTTATTTAGCAATAATTTCATATAAACAAATTAATTTGTATAAGTTCTCTACTGATTTATAAGTGTGTTTATAAATAGCCAGAATTGTAATGTTTATATTTCTTTACCCCTTTCTAGTAGTACTAACCAAGACATTAAATGTTTTGAATTTTTCCTATTATTTTATTTTACGTGTTCTTCTTGCTTTTTGTAATTCCCTGTGTAATTTAAAGCCACTGCTCTGGTTCCTGATACACAGGTTACCCTTCTTCAGGAACCAGGAATTTTAAACAATGTGAGTGTGACGCTGGTTGTGCAATAAATTATTTAATTAATTTCCGTTAAAACGTCTTCTAACTTTTGTCAAATAAAAAACAATCTTTCACAAGTTATTGTTTTACTTCTTTTTCTATGAGCTGCGCTCTAAAATTTTGAATGCACAAAGCTCGCTATCTAGGTATGGTTATATCGAGGAAAATTTCTTTATTGGATGCAAATTGAACTTGTAGAAATAGATAGTTTTCTGTAGTTTTTTTCAGCTAACCTGGGCTCAATGTCATGTTGTACATACATAAAAACTTACATTACATACCAGATTTAGCAATTACAAGAAACAACCTTAGTAAATCAAATATATAACAATCTCACTGTGCATGTTATCGAACTCTTCCTTAATGGGTTCACCGATTTTGATGAGTTTGTGTATTTGCAACATAGAGGTAAGTGAGAACAAGAATTCAGAGAGCTGAGAATTTATCGTAGGGTTAATAGATATGGCACACCAACGTTTGCGGCGCCAGCTAATACCATATTATAATATTAATATGGACTGCTATATTTACAGAATGTTTAGTTAAGGATTAAATAATATCGACGTTTTCGTGTTGAATGTCCCATCCTTATGGATTTCTACTTTTGTCTATGACCCCCCTATATAACTATGACTTTCTCTAAGCAACCTAGTACGATTGTAAAATTTCCAGTGTACGAGTTGTCCCTTTCTGGCACAAAGAATCATCGTAAGAGTAACTAGGGAAGCTATTCAATAATCACTTTTTATTTTAGGGCTCCTTCTATGCTTTAGTCCTTATTCTGAGGCTTCAGTCCTTTTCTGAGTTTAGTCCTTATTCTGAGCTACTACCCCTTGAAACAACAATAAATCAGAATTGCCATTCTGATTTATTGTTCTGTGGAATCGCCCTATTTATTCTGTGGAAAGAATCGTCTGTGGCGTAGACAGACAGCGACATGACTCCCCGTGAGCGACAAAACTCCGTAACATAAAGTATGTTCGGCAGACAACATTCCAGACTAACTAATATGATATGGATCTGCTGTCCGGCCCGTACCAAGTTCGATCGTCTGATAGAATGAACGTCCGTCCGGATCATACTAAATGGAAGCCCAGACTGGCAACACTGATTCCACACTATAGGGCTGCACTCTCTAGATTTATATGCTCTGTGCTCTCTAGTTACTCTGTGAGCAAAATTGATTGGAGAATTCACTCGATTTTCTTGTTTTTCAGTGTGTATTTGTGTAATCTTCTACCGTACTGAACTAAAACGCACTGTAAACAGCGCAGTTTTTTCCGACTAAAAGCAAATATATATAAAATGTCATCTTACAAGGTAAGTCTCAAGTAGAGCTGCAATGCTATACTCTTTCAGAAGTGAAAAGCGAACTTTGCTATCCAACCGAGATATGGACGGATTTTCTTTTATTTCAGCCTATTGACTCCAAAAGGGAAGAGTTCCGCCGGTACTTAGAGAGGGCAGGAGTGATGGACGCTCTCACCAAAGTTTTAGTGAGTTTGTATGAAGAGCCTGATAAACCCGAAGATGCCTTGGAGTATGTTCGCAAGCACTTGGGAACGGATGGCGGGGAAGACGAGCTTGAAGCAGCACGCGCCCGCATCGCCGAGCTCGAAGCTGAAAACGCACTGTTGAAAGGGGATGCTGCTCCTGCAGAGGGTTAAAATTTTATTCAATTAACTTATTGCAATAATACAATGTTCAATTAATTGATCTCACTAGACATAATCTCGTATAGAATATTCCTGTTGATCTTGAGAAATATAACATGGTGTTATGAATACTTTGAGAGTATAGTTTTGTTACTTAGGTACTATTATGATTAAGAACAGTTTATTTCGTTTTAGAGTGCATGGGGCACAATACATTTTCTGTTTATTTAACTTGTTTCATAGACTACTATGAAAAATTGTATAAAGTTCTATTAACAGTTTCTTACATTATTTCAGCGTTATGTATTAGGCATCAGACAAAGAATTATACATTGGAGATTTACTGTGGCAAATTGTATTTCTCAATAAAGATATTTCTATTTCCATAGGTACCCATCCATATTAAATGTATGAGATTGCTTGTGAGGTTGATCTGTTGTAAACAAGTTGTTTGTTTTATCACTTCACTCTCCATTCCAGCACAGAAATGGTTTCAGCATCCATATCAAAAGAAGGTTACCTGCAGAGTACTTATGATATTCATTATGTATAATTGATTGCAGACTATCCCAATTATTTCTTAGCAATAAGTACAAATCTGTATCAGTATAAAGATTGCCACAGCTTGGCCTTGCTCATGTAACAAGTTAAGGACAAAAAAATTCAAGAGTAAAATTAAATGATCCAAAACAATTTATTTCTTTTTAATTAACAGGCTGAACTTTCATAAAACAAAAACACTATCAATGTTTACATGATTTACTCCACTATAAATATTCTATCTTGTTTAAGTAGTTATTCAGGCAGTAGCACTGATCAACTCTGTGTATTTCTTGACTTTGCTGGCCACACTCATGTCCACATACTTGTCTCCAATTGATACAACCATGCCACCAATAAGAGATGAATCTACTTTAGCTGTTAGATGCAGGGTTTCATTTGGTTGCAGGAATTTCTGAAAGACAAATAATTATTACACAATATATCTTGAGGCATTTCCCAAAACAACCTAGCAAAGAAAATGTTGCTTAGATATTTGTTTTAAAATTTTTACGTTTGTGTAAAATTTTTTAGCAGAAAAATATATGATTTAGTACAACCATTTAAACTACTGGCATGGAAACCTCCAGGTAAAGTCAACTTGAGTAATTTTGGGCCATTGTGGTAACATTGTGCCACAGGGCTTGTTTCAATTAACAGATTACTACACATAAAAATCACTGTTAGTTTCTAAATCTTGATCAGGCTTTGTATATCCATGACTTTATGATAATTTTTTGGCCCATAATGCCAAGTTGTTAAAGAAAGTTCTATGTAAGCCTTACAAGTCAATGAACCTCATCTCAATTATATGTGGCACAATGATGCCATATGCATTAAAATGAAAGAAAAACATGATTTTACTTTACATATGCAAAATTTATTGTGGTACAAAGTTACTCCATGTTCAATATAACTTTGGTCCACTTAAAAAAATCTATAAATTTCGTGTTTATGTATGTAAGCGTTTTTAATTTTGAATCGTATTACAACAACAGCAGATCACGTCAATTTCTATAAAAAATATTAGCTTCCATATAAAATATATACCACAGGAAATGGTTTCAAAAGTGGTACAAAGTTACCCGCGTTGATTTTAGTGTAGGCATGGCTTGAGTGTAATGCACAAAAGGTTGTGGAAAAGCTAGACAAGTTTTAAAGTAAGAAACACATTTTAAAATAAAAAAAATCTTATAAGGAGAACCCTAACTAGCTATGGTATAAACCTACAAATTACTGTTTTGCATAATATTGTTATTATTATGTAATTGTTTTATTGCACTTATATTAAACAAGTATATAATACAGCGGACTTAACGCCTTAAGCAATTTTAACCAGTCACCCGCAGGAATGTAAAGAAAAATTCGTAGGCATCTAAAAAAATAATGGCCATAGTGGATCAAATGCATATTGTCAAATCATAATGTGTAGGTTGGACTTGTGGATGTAAAATTTCATCCATATATTATTTAGCTGTAGCAATAAAGCACCAAAATGTGGTTTAAGCCTTAGCTAAGTTTTAGTATATCAAACAGAAGGTGGTCGGCAGTAGTGAAGTAAATAGTAAACAACCTTGAGGGCAGCTTCCAAACTTTGCTTCTGGGCGGAGTCAAGAGGCTTGGCAGTGACCACTTCACAGGCTACTTCACCACGATGAGCAGCCATCATGAGCTTAAAGGCGTTAATTACACCTTCCAGCTTGCTGAGACGTCCATTCTCCGCAAGGAGACCCAACAGGTTGCCGGTAGTTGGTGACAGGCCAGTCTGGAAAGTGAAAATTAAACATAATTTTGTTTCTTTATTTAGGTACATTAGATAGCATTGCTGCCGTGGTGGAGGATGACCTTCCTGAGATGCCGGAAAAAACCTGTGCCCCAGCAGTGGGATCATACATTTGCAAATAATAAATAAGTATATTTCAGTACAAACGTAGGTAGTATATTTATGGGCATGATTTAAGCTATCATCAATTTATTAAGTTTTGAATGATTTAAATAATAAGGTTTGTCCGTAAAATAATAGATCTAGAAAATTATAGAGTAAAAAAATAATAGATAAATAATAGATCAAAGTGTAGTCGCCAAACAATATAAAAAAAAATCATAATAAATAACATGTAAGCCAGTGTAGACGAGGGACTATCCCCCAGGTACTTTTTTGTCCGTCGATATAGATCTGTTATATGTAAATTGTATCGAATAACGCACACGAAGGACTAAAAGTACCCGGTACAAAAAGTCCCTCAAGTTACAAAGGACATCAAGAAACGGGACTGGACAAAAGTTCGGTGTTTTCTTTTAAAACACCTTTTCTTTATCAACTTCATGTAAATTACAACACAATCTAATCTCTGAATATTTGTTTTCATAGCGTACGCTTCACTCAATTTCCGGGGAACTAATGACCGCACACCGAAGGCGGTGAGTCAGCGACAAGTACTCGGACGACATTTTTTACGATTCAGGGACTTTTTTCCCTTGGGGATAAAAGTCCCTCGTGTGCGCAGGCCTTTATGGTATCTTTCGCGAAGATGAAATCGCGCGAGGTGCCGAGGTAAGTAGCATGGGACCATTGCAATGCTATTGGTTACTAGACCACCGATAGTGTGAATGAAACTGAGCGGTTGCTCCACATGGTACTGTCACTGCTAGTTGACTCACTGACTCAAAGCCCTCGGGCCCGCCAAGCTTTAGAGCATATATTTCCTCTCAGATCTAGCTATGAGTAGCTTCGGGAGTGACACGGCGAGCAGTCCTCTGCTCAGGCACTTCATATTCCATCAAAAAGTTTTACATGACATAATATAAATATTATATCCAATAAACAACAATTGGACCAGGCTGTCCACAGGCATATAATCTGTCTGGCAGAAGAATTCCCTCTATACTGGAAGTGCACAATCACCCACTGATCCTTATAGATGAAAACAATGTTCGTTTTAATTTAATTCAAGTTTGAAGTGCAAACATTGCTAGAGATATGAAACATATCAGTAAAAATTGTCTTTTACAACCCACAATATTACAAATACATTATACAGGGTTACTGGTTAAGTCGACCTATCCCCACTAAGGGCTAATAGTAGACATAATTTCTGACCGATTTTACTCAGGGACCCTCTATCCTAAACCGAAGCCTTTTGTGGCTATTCGACTTTTAAACTTTTTACTAAAAAATCCCAATTTTTTACCTTTAAACCTGAGAATATTTTATTTATATCGCGAAACAGCAATTTTTTTTCGAGTTTTTAGATTGACGATGAGATGATTGATTATTTTGGTAGCCAAAACTGTAGATAACTAAACTAAATTAGTCGTGAGAGAGTGTTAAAAGTCAAAATGTATTTGGACATTTTCGAAAAAAATATTTTTCTTTGAAAATATCTTAAAAAATAAGAATGGCAGTAGATCAGCAGATTATATATAAAACATCTACGTTTTATTAGCTATTCATAAAGGTATAAGTTAGGCTTCAATCATAAATGTAAAAAAAACTAACCTAACACTCCCAGGTCGTATGAAAAAAATATCAGTAACCCTGTATACACAAATTGCTGAATGTCTTTTAAAGACAGATTGCAAATGGGAATGGAAATAAGAATATTTAAAAAAAAACATATTTTGTTTCTGTTTTTTTTATGACCTATTGTGATTTCTTGTAACAAACAAATGACATAATTAGTCCTTTGTTATTAAATTTGTAGTCCATAACTAATCATAGAGAAGTATTATGCAGAAGAATTAATGAAACGGAAGAGCACATAGGCACAAATTTAAACCGTAATGTTTTGAAAAAACAATCACAAAAAGTAAAGTTTCAAAACAAAAGTTGTTGTAAAACAAAGTCACTAATTGGGATATATCAGAAATTACTGGAATATTACTATAATGATTGTCACTTTTTTACTTATTTAATTTAGCAAACTGTCTTACAATCCTCGTCCAACCCGGACTTGTCCCCCGTGGTGGAGTATGGCTTAACCTTCCTGCGATGCAGAAAGAGACCCGTGCCCCAGCAGTGGGGACATACAAGGGTTGATAACGAACGAATTTAGCAAACATTTATATGTTATTGGTAAATTTAACAAGGTTCTGTAAACCCTGCTGTTTTAAAAAATATGCATTACTAACATTATATTGTTTTAATTTGCCGATTTCTTGTCCATGTTCCATATTCACATTATTTTGCACATTTAAAGTTACAAATTTTGTTATTTATTTTTTCGCAATCAGTGAAAGTGTAACTTATCCATTGAGTTTCCATTTGTCCATTTGTTCCATTTTTTGAATTATGGTTCGTATTGGAATCGTAACTTCAATAGAATAACTACTGCCAACTAACCTCAAAATCCATCTAAACAATAAAATAGTTCCTATGAAGAAAATTCTATTCTATTTACCTTAGAAGTCAGATGCTTGAATGCATCAACTTTGAGGTCCCTCTTCAGCGTGGGGTTGATGAGGAATTCTTTGAGCTTCGGGTCGGCTTTCATGGTCTTCTGGAAAGAGCTCAGTTCCTTCTCGACACCATCAAGAACCTTGGTCTTAGAGGCAGCGGAAAAGAGAGCAGCTGCGTATCTGCCCTCTAGTCCGAAAACTTGCACAGGAGGCTTCACCATTTGCGCTGATGCCGCCGAAGTACTCAGCGAGCGCACCTGTAAACCATATTACGTAATTTACACAATCGCGGATTTAACAGCAAAGCTCTTGAATTATTTTAGGGAACAACTTACAAGCATTTTAGTTTTATGCATAGACATGGTGGTTGGCCAAATTTATCGAATTTATTATTACAGAAAATTTTCGGACAAACCCCCTGCCCCCTGTGTCTTCGTCTTTTACTTTTTGACCACAGAGTTGGACTTTTGAGTTTTTGACGTTTCTTTTCTTTTGTTGCCATGTAAAAAAAATACATTTATTACGTGCTTATTCATAATCCTGCGGCACTGCGGAACTAACTGATTTTTCTTGTGCAGCAGAGCCAGCAAACTAATGTCGACTACACTGACAGACATAATTCTTCATCTGTGTTTTTGGTACCTATTAATTTTTGTTGTCATCGCTTGTTTTCGTCCTTCCTTCGCATTTTTCAAAATTTAGTACCTATAGCAGAACCTCTTAAAACTCATGGGAAGTAAAGTATAATTAATTTATTGCTAAAGAATCAGTTTGTAAAAAAAACTGCCCTTAACTACTAAAGCAGAAGACTTGAATTTTTGAAAAGCTTTTAAAACTGACAAAAGTAGGTAACTATGTCGCGCCAAGTGGAAACCAATATTTCCCGATTGCTGGATGGATTGGGTCTCGATGGAGACGAAAACGACTTTTGTGACTTCACTATAGCTGATCAGAACTCTGTCGCGGAATCTCAAGGTATTACTCCGACCACTCCCTCTAACTTCAAACCGGTACTTGGAGGTAACGTAACTTACGTCGTCGCCTGCGTGATTATTAACGATTCTAACGAAGTGCTCATGATGCAAGAAGCCAAAGAGAGCTGCGCCGGAAAATGGTATTTACCCGCTGGTCGAATGGAAAAAGGCGAGACAGTTGTCCAAGCAACTATAAGGGAAGTATTAGAAGAGACAGGCCTTGTGTGTGACCCTAAAACGTTATTGACAGTCGAAACAGCAGGGGGCATGTGGTACAGGTTTGTTTTAACTGGTGGAGCCATTGGCGGTGAACTCAAGACACCAGCTAAAGCCGACAAAGAGTCTTTACAAGCGAAATGGATATCTAACTTACAGGAAATCTCATTAAGATCCAATGATATTTTACATTTAATTGAAAGAGCGAGATCATATAAACAGGGAGGCCCATGGCATAAAGACATTCTTCCAGCTCCTACCCCTCATACAAAGGATCTGTTGAGACTGATTGTTGTTATAAAGAAAAGGAGTACAAATAGACTACATGTTTTGCTGAGCGAAAAGGCTGCTATACATTTCCCTGTATGCGAAATAAATCCAGCTAAGAGTGTCCATTCTACTTTAAGGAGATTCATGGTAGAAATGTTTGGAGCAGATGTTGGGCAACACAAGCCACTGGGTCTCTTGAATGTGGAATATGATCCATCGGCAGAAGGTTGTTGTCTCTCTCTTCTTGTTGCATTTAGGGCTCCACTTGAGGAGGTCCCTCTGATTGGCAAGTGTGTGTGGCATGAATTGCCCAGAGATTTTGAAAACCAACTGCTTCCACTGTTATCATCTAAGAACTCATCAATAGAGCTTCATGTTATTCGCTAAACACTTTTTTAAATGAGAAAAGTGCCACTCAAAGAATACTTACAACCTAGAATTCTAATACACCTGTACTTATTTACTGAAAATTGTTATGTAAAGACTAAAAGTATTTACAAGGCAGTTACTGAAAATTATTTAATTGTAAATTAAAACATAAAATAAGACTAATACTGTGATGGGGGCTAACAATCAACTTATGTACAACATAATATATTGACTTTGGCGATATATCAAAGCACTATGACATACTTAGCTTTAATATTTAAAATAATTATATTGTAAAGGTTTTGGGTTAATTATTTTAATTTTACATTACTTGTTACGCATTAATAAATCTTTGGTATATATAAGTAAATTAAGCATTTTTATTCATTATTTAAAATGTGTACACCAGGCTCTTTTAGGATAGAAATGAAAGAAAAAAATATATTTCAATTATTTCATCATTTATTAAAGCAATACAAAAATCTTTTGCGCTGACTAGAAAATTCATAATTTCCAATTTTTTATTAGAGAAGTCTAAGTACCTAGGTACTCATAAGGTCTAATTTAGGTACCCACAACATAATATACAGTACAGTACATAATGTATTTGGAAAAAGCCAATTAAAATGTGTAACTCATAAAAAATGTTTGCTAAGTACATAATGTACCATTTAACATACCAAACAAACAGAAATACATGTTTATTGCACTTTAGTTAATTTCTTTCCAAAAATTATGACATACAATATTGGAAAAAACAAGATAATGCTGCTATACAAAATTTACATACAATATTTTTTTTAACATAGCACCCAGCACTAATCAACAAATAAATACCTATACATACAATGACATAAATGCATTCAAAATTAGCCATCCATTGCTCCTGGAGTCTCTTAAGAATTAGTCAGAAAACAATTTTATTTTTGCTTGAGTATCCATCTCCCTTAATGCATGATCAATAAAATTAACTTAGCTGTAGAAGTCAACAATTCATATTAATGTAGACAACATAAAATAGAGAATTAACTATTGCCTAAGATGTGAAAATCAAGCCTCCATCCACAATGACATAATATTTTGGCAACATTGCTCGATTATAAATCAGAACTATTTTAACCCTTAATTAATACTTCATTTTTAGGTAATTCATTTTCTGGCGAGACGATATGCACAGCATATTATTATATGCTTATGTAACAGAATAAACATAAAAACAATGGAATAAATGGGTGACCACCCTTGTCATGTGATACTATTATAAAACTATGAGACCAAAAGATTGTAGGATCTTGCAAATGGTATTCTACAAACATGAAATTATTACTAAGTTGCTGTAGTAGTTACCCCCCTAACTGGATGCCTTGAATCCAAGAGGTGAGATCAGCTGAAGTATCACAATCTGGAGTGTTTTCTACTCTAGGTTCGTCTGCTGCTAACAGCCGCTGTGCAGCTGTCTGCCCTGAGAGGTAAGCTCCATGCACAGTTGAGTAAAAAGTATTGTGTGTATGCTCTCCAGCAAAAAGCAATGTTGGCTGAAAACAAAATGAAATATTGTTAATAGCTTTTAACTGACTTTAAATAAACAGGTGAATTTACATTTATCTTAGTTTTAGGTCGTAATTTATTTTTTGTCTTGTTTATTTACATCCTAAAAAATATTTCAAGACGAAATTGATATCAATAATTTCTTTCATAATATAGACATGACTTGTGACTCTCTCTTCTATAATAACATACATAAACTCACTCCTCTATACCAGATTAGGCATAGGCAGAGTCCAGATTTTGCCAATTGCTACAATCCTGATCAATAATGATCTTTTTGATTGTTGAATAATAAATTAATTATAAATTATGAATTTTAATGCACCAAATACAATTTATCTTCACTTACATCTACTTGGATCATGCTTGCATATTCTGTGTATTCATGTCTAGCAGTAAAAGAAGTAATTACCTTTTTGTCGCGAATATTTCTAAACAGTGGTTGTGCTAAACTTTCAATGTCACTTTGACTGGCTCCCACTGCTATTGCAGTATATGATCCTCTGGTGTACTTCTGTTTATTCCAACTAGTGCTGAAAATCATACGAAAACTATAGAACAGTCCCGTGTGTAAGCATTTGAGAGAATCTGACGTGATTATGGGCTTGGATCAGCATGTATCCACACCATAGATTGGCAATTTCAAGTTCTGAGGATATTAGGTGCTGAGTTTCCTCACAATAATGTTTTTCTTCATCTTCGAACAGGTACCTGTTCTATTATTGGTATCCTTTTTTATGTAGCCTATGTGTCCCACTTCTGAGCATAGGCCTTCCTTTAGAGAAAGAGTATGGGTTAAATACCACAGGTGCCCAACGTAGATCAGCAATTTCAACCACTGAGTTAGTTGAACACCTCTCACTCAACTTTGAAAAGACTTGGTTTTGATTTTTTTTTTGGAGTTTTATTTGTCTATTTTTTTTCGAAAATTATCGAGTTTTTTAATTGGACACCTAGTTTGTCTTGTAATGTTCTTAAGCTGCAGTTTTTGCACTACTTTGAGTAAAACCATTGCATTTAATTTCAAGTTTCAAAATAACAATACATTAATTCATTTATTTCCATACCAAATGTTTCATTTTATCATAAACATGGATGACTACAACTAAAACATAAAGTTTAATTTGCTGTTGACTGTCTACAGAAAACAATAAAATAAAACTCTTTGTTTATTTTTGTATAAGTGGTTACATCTTAATACTTGCAGTAAAAATCTATTGAGTTGGAAATAAACAAAATTCAACTTACCAAACACATTGTATTGGCTCTGGAACAAAGGGGTCATTGAGAAACTTCCGCAATATTTTTGTGCATGTCGTTGCCACTTCCTGCATTGACAATGTCTCCATGTACTCGGCCTCTTTGCCTGAAACCCAACCAAGCAGGAGAGTCTCGCTAACTTTGGCAAAAGAATATATTTTTTTGTACCACGATTCTGAAACTGGTTCTGTGGTGGATGGGGTCTCCCAAAGCAGCATTATTTCTGTGACCTCTGGGTTTAAGAATGGTCTTTCATATTCCAAAAAGATTTTGTCTACAGTGCCAAATAATAGTCTATCAATAGATTCCATTTTGTACTGTGGGAGAGAGGGTTCAAACAGTTCTCCAGCAGATTCTTTTAGGACTCCTAAGGGTATAGTGCATATAACATGATTAGCACAATAAACTTGACCATCATCACATACAATTTCTACATGTCTTTTTTTTGGTTTGTGCGCTGTGTCTTGTGTGTTAGAGCTACTGCTTTCTCTGGGGTTAACAGTTTTATTAGAGCCTGAAGACTTTGAGACATCTTCTATTACAGTCTGATCTGAGTCCTCAGACTCCTCACCAAGGTCTTCACTAGAGCCATCTGAATTCCAAATGATTTTCTTTACAGGAAGTCCAGTTTGAATTTTTTCAGGAGGTATATTTTTGGTCATTGGCTCTAGAATAGCGCTGTATCCTTGTGGAATTAAAATGTTTCCACCCTGCAGCTCCGTGTAGCTGCCTAGCTCTAACAAGTCAATTTCTTCCATTCTGTTACAACCTGATATGCAAGTCTCGCGCTTTAACAAGCAATCAAATATTAGGCGTCTAAGTTTCTTCTCTTGAGAAGAAGGGAGGCGTTCGAGGTAGATGGCGGCCTCGAGGTTGATGTGTTCGCCCACGCTAGTGATGTCCGGCGGCGGCAAGTATTGGCAGAGGAAATACTCCTCGCAGCGCCGCAGGAAGCACACATAAGCCTCGTGGATCTCATGCAGCACGCCGAAAGGCACTTGCTTCCCGTCCTCACTCGCGGCAATCACCTTATGAGGTTTGGGTATGTTAATGATGTTTACGAGGCCATTGGCCATGGCTATTTCAAAAATCGGGTTGTCCAATACTCCATGTATCCAGTTAGCACCAAGCTCGATTTTGTGGTTCTTCATTGGCAGCGGTACAATCCTGCCGCCGACCCGTGTCCTGGCTTCTAAAATTTTGAAGTCTTCGATACCACCCTTAATAAGATGATTTGCGGCAGACAGACCGGCCATGCCAGCCCCAACAATTATCACATTATACTTATTTTTATCACATTTTTTACTAGAAATTTTGTTGTCGTCACCCATATTACCTACTTGCAGAAAATATATTTTTGCGATCCAACGATCAAGCTCAGCTGTTGATTACGACATCCATTTTTTTTTTTTTTTTTAATAAAGGGTTTTACGGCCCTGGATCCGTGTCCTTTTGAGCCTTGAGTATTGTATTAGTTTTTTATAGTATTAGTTTTCAGATAAGAGCACTTATCACTTCCGTATCACTTCACTATAATGTTCAGTTTTTCCAGTCACTTTAAATTTTTATTCCACTGTTCATAATGAATTTATATAAGGGGGCGAAAAAGGTAGGATTGCTAAGTAGATTTGGAAGAAGAGTTGGTGTAGGGACACCCGTTTCGCAGCTGATTGTGTCAAGTTCCGTGATAAGTATTAATCTGTGCAATTTAAATTCTTGACAGTTGAGCACGAGATGGTTTAGGTCGGCGTTTTCAGTTCCACAGTAAATGCAGTTCGAATCTTGGGCTAGGCTGAGTCTATAAAGGTGAGCTTGGGTTTGGCAGTGGCCGAATCTCATTCTGTTTAGGGTGGTTATGTATTTCCGGCAGTTTATGTCTTTTTTCCGATGGTACCAAGGTTGGGCGGGCGGGCTTCCTTGGATGTCTCTATACCAGCTTCCTTTCTCTTTACTGATCTCATTCCAGTAGTTGCACCATATTGCTTTCAGATTCTCATTCAGATGAACATGGAGATCAGTAAATGGCAATTTGAGGTCTGTAGAGTGATCCTCGTCAGGGTCCAGATTTGCAGCTCGATCGACGACTTCATTTCCAGTGATACCCCGGTGAGCAGGTACCCACATTAACTTAACTACCTTACCACTAACTAACAAACTATTTAACAAATTCTTTATATTATAGATGAGATAATTTACATTATAACGAAGGCAGTTACCTTCTAAAGCTAATAATACACTGAGTGAGTCAGTAAATATAATTATATTACAAGTATCAATATTTTGAACGTAAATTAAAGCTTGATGGATAGCATAAGCTTCGGCGGTAAAAATGCTACATCTAGTGTCAATTTTAAAACATTTAGTTTTCTTTAACTGAGGGTCAAAAAATGCTGAGTTTACCCTATCAACTGTTTTAGAGCCATCAGTATAGATGGAATACAGATGATTATTTTCCAGGAAAGCAAGTAAATCTTGTTGGTTCGTAATGCATGGTTTATGTACAAAATTATTTTTCAATAGAATATCGAGATCCATCCTATAGAGGGGCCACAAATTATCCTGATGCAAATTTTTTGTTAAATCATTCAAATGTAAAACTATTCTTAATAAGGTTGGTATGTTACCATTTAATATCTGATTAAAATTTGCATAAGGAGCCACTGAATTGCCCAATTCAGTGGCATGCATTGGTAAAATGTGATCTAAGACAACTCTATTATTTTTAGTTAACATTTTCAAACAGAACCTTTCAGCTAGCTGTAGACGTCTAAGATGTAAAGGGGGAATGCAAGCCTCACATTGCATTGCATTAATTGGAGTAGAGCACATAGCCCCTGTAATAATTCTCAAAGCTTTATTCTGAATAACTTCTAATTTCTTCAGCAAAGCAAGGCTTGCCCCCATATAAGCAATTGAGCTATAATCGAAATGGCTGCGCATAATGCTCTTATATAACATAGATAATATTTTTGGGTCAGACCCCCAATGTACTCCTGCCAGAGACCGAAGTATATTAAGGGCTTTGGAGGCGTTTTTGATGATATAATTTATGTGAGATTCAAATGTTAGCCTATGATCCAGCAATATACCAAGAAACTTCTTTTCTTTCAACCAAGGTATAGGGAGATTATTGTATTCTACCAAACTATTACAAGGAGAAAGCCTTTTGGAGAAAAGCATAGCTCCACTCTTTAATGGATTTATAACCAATTTGAGCTTATTAAAATAATAATTATGCACTTGAGAGAGGGCTAAATTTAAATTATTTACAGCTATATTTACATCCTTATGTACA
Source organism: Yponomeuta sedellus (assembly GCA_934045075.1). Lineage (NCBI taxonomy): Eukaryota > Metazoa > Arthropoda > Insecta > Lepidoptera > Yponomeutidae > Yponomeuta > Yponomeuta sedellus. The sequence goes on along the minus strand of OW203735.1, from coordinate 12,775,754 downwards.
GAGTATATTAACAAATCATCTGCATACTGCAGGAATTGAACTCCAGTCTGGGTCAGATATTTATTTATCTGAGATGTATAAATATTGTACAATAAAGGGGATATGGTTGCTCCTTGCATAGTACCTTTAAAAACTTGTCCTGGTCCGTGTAGTATGTTGTTAAATTTAACATACATAGTCCTATCATAAAGAAAATGAAATATCCATTTACAGACATGTCCTGGCATACCAATCTCTGATAAAATTCCTGCCAATACAGATGGATCAACATTATCAAAAGCTCCCTGTACATCAAGAAATGCACATACGGTGGCTGATTGGCTGTGAAAGGAATTCCTGATGTCAGAGATGAGTGAAGTAAAGCTCTCTGTAGCACTACGACCCTTCCTGAAGCCGAATTGCTGCTCTGGTAAGATTTTATTCTGCTCTACGTAATGGTCTAATCTGGTTTTAAGCATAAACTCAAACAATTTACCTACACATGAGGATAAAGAAATTGGTCTATATGAATTAAAGTCATCACTAGACTTGTCTGGTTTCAATATAGGAATAACGCATTGTGTTTTCCAAGCTTCAGGAATGGACTGAGTCATCCACAATACATTGTACATTTCCAATAACGATTTTTGGGCATCAACATGCATGTTCCTAATAAGCTTGTAAGGAATGTCATCTAATCCTGGGGTTGTATCTTTTCTATATTTGATAGCAAATGTGAATTCTGCAAAGGAAAATGGTTCTGAAAGATGAGCACAATTACTATTCCCTGTGTTATTAAAGATTTCATTTAATGAGTTTATGTCTATGTTTTTTTCAGGAGGAGACGGTGGAGCATATTTATCAATGAAGGCTGGAATCCATTCGTCGTTTTTGGGCATTTTGGGTAATGTTACACGTTTGAATCTTTTGATGTAATTCCAAATAGTGCTTATAGGTGTATACCTGTTAAAAGATTCAACTAATTTAGTCCATCCGTATTTCTTCTTTTCTTTTAATAATCTTTTTTTAAAAGCATTTAATTTTTTATATTCAATGTAACTCGACATATTACCATTACTTCTATACATATTTAGAGCTTCTTTACTTTTATTAACAGCATCTGAGCATTCATTGTCCCACCAAGGAACAGGCTTTTTAATGACAATGCTATTAGTTTTCCTTAGCTTTGGAATAGTGACATCTTTAATCTGATTAAGTTCTTCGCAAAAATCATTGTAAGTTTTGACTGGGTTACTACTGTCTATATTAAATTGCCCTAATATTCTCTCTGTTTCAGATGCATAAGCCTGCCAATCTGCTTTATTATAAAGATATCGATCAGCGGAATTACCAATATCGTATTTATGAATTGTGGTGTGAATTGTTATAACTGTTGGAAAATGATAGCTGCCCATCGCATCATCATGAACTGTCCACTCGCAAAGAGGAGCAACAGAAGGACTGACAGAAGAAATATCAATTGCAGAAGGCATTTTAGAAGGACTACCTACAGTGGTAGGAAAACCAGTGTTTAATATACATAGATCATACTCATCGAGTGTGTTATAGATCTCATTACCGCGAGAGTTAGACCTCAAACACCCAAAAGCGACGTGATGGGCGTTGAGATCGCCCGAAAAAAGCATTGGTTTCGGTAACATATTCAAAATCTGTTTGAGTCTTCTGCACTGAAATCTACGGTTATCATTAGGAGGCGGTATATAACTACAGAGAATTGATAAATTACCAGCATTGGTTTGTAAGATTATTGCAGCAGAATGCATAAAATTGTAAAAAGGAACAGAGACAGTAGAGAATTTCAAATTGGATTTAACTAAAATTGCTACACCTCCTCGTCCATCTTTCCCGTCTTGTCGAATTATATTGTAATTAGGAATATTAAAAGTGCTATTGTTCCTAAGCCAAGTCTCATTTAAAAGACAAACGTCTACATCATTATTTAATAAAAATGAAATTAATAATGGCTTCTTGTTAATAACTCCTTCTACATTAAACTGTACTATTGTAATAAATGATTTATCCATTATTCTGTAGTGATTTAATCAACACTTCCTGCACAATGGAAGCATTGATTTTGGGCAAATTACCATTCGCCAATGTTACCAAAGCTCCTACCAAACCATTTAAGATGAAGTCGCTCTTGACTATTTCTTTGACTAAATTTGAATTTGAGATCACAAGTTGTGGAGGTTCTGTTACTATGGGTTTTGTGGGAGCCCTAGCAATCATTGGCGAAGGCTTGGCTTTCAGTGGAGGGAAGTTCGAGTTGTAGTTTTTGACAATATTGTCTTGTTTTTTGGCTGAAGCAGCAATTTTTGCATAGTTAGTCCTATTAACATGTTCTTCTAACTTGTTTTTTTTAACTGGACAGTCTCTGGAAATTGCCAAGTGAGGCCCTTGGCAGTTGATACATTTCAATTCATCCTCTTTGTCGCATTTTGTGAAGTGGTGCTCACCAGAGCAGATAGAGCACTTCTGCAGTCCTTTACAGAACTTCGCTCCATGGTTAAATCTGAAGCACTTAAAGCACTGCAGAAGTGGTGCTCTGTACTCATTGACCTTAAATCTATACAGATCTAGGTATACATACTCCGGTAGTGTCTGTGACAAGAAAGTCACAGACACTGAACTGTACGGAACAATTTCTCCGTTGACCTTGCGGGTAAAGCGCCTTACGCCTACAATTTCAAATTCTGCTGCAAGTTTCTTAAACAGTTCTTCATTCGTGATACTTGTTGGAACGAAGCGAAGGACCCCAATAGTCTCTACAGACCTCGCGGGAATATAGGCTCTAAAGCCCTGTTTCTTCAGCAGTTCGTCATTCGTCAGGAAGTTGTTCGCATTGGAAGCTTGTCCAAAGCACACACCAATTTTATTAGCATTGATGCGCTTGATGCCCACCACGCCCTTGACGTCATTTTTGAAGATCGTGTTTAGCTGGTCAGGGTTTTTATTACCAATTCTGCCATTTTCGGATTCAACAAAGACAATGAATTCATCGCTCACCAAATTTTCCGCGTACAGCCGCCTGTAACCTGGTTTCAGATATGGCTTGAATCCATCATCCTGCTGCTGCTCGCCGTGATGTTCGCGTCCATGGTCCTCAGTTCGCCCCCTCTTTAATTTGGGAGGAGGTTCATCCTCGGAAAGCCCAGGGGGCTTTGCCCCCGGGCGATCTTTCATCTCGCCGAACCTAACGACGATGTTTTAAATACTTTTAGCGTAAGTTTATCGAGTTTTAACAATTTTCAGAAATATTTTTGAAAAATTTTCAAAAAACGCGCCTATCCTCTTCAAAAGCCCGCCAAAATTTCCCCACGACATCCATTTCTGTTTTTACCACAGAGTACAGGTACAAAACACGTACATCCTCAGAACACAGGTTAACTCAGAGAAAAGGTCACATCACACTCCAATGATTATGCACTTAACATGCCGCGCCACCTGTGTTCCACTTTGGTTTAACTGTTCTAAGGAGTTTCCACTCAAGGAAGTTGTAAACAAAACATTCTTGGTTCCACTACGTGCGTGCAATGTAGGATAAATACGCGATGCAAGCGACTGACTTGCACAACCCAAAAACTTGGGACGGAAATATTTCGAAAAATTAACGCAAGGGAAAAACCGATAACAATTTTTTATGCAGGAAAAAACGTTTCTTTCTGCTTTGATGAAAACAACTTATTTCAAAAACCTATTTCAGTATAATTGGTATGTACTCTTCAACTGTAGCCCGCTAGCCAGCAACGATAAAAGTTTTATTCCGTTATCGGCTAACCCCGTCTGGTTTTATTTCATCGCGTAAAGAGAGATGCCGCTAATCTATAATGGGATAAAACTTTTATCTTGACCTTGAGCTTTCCTAGCCAAGCTACTATGTCATAACGCGAAATTTTCTGGTTAAAATAAGTTAAAACGCCATTATGTATAATTATGTTTGTCTTCAACGTTACCAAAAAGTCATAAAAAATTAGATTAGTACTTTTTCCTTTTCCAGATGTAAGAAAATATTAGATAAGTCTCATAAAATCACTTGAAAATACTAGTAGAAACTGAAAAAATAAATTATGTTGTTTTGTATCCTGATTAGAATATTTAAATTAAGGCTACTTTAATATTTTTTTATAGCGAAAAAACAACGAAAACGGTCTACGGCCTCATAAGGCCTCTGAATAGTAATACCTCTTTGTCAGCACCAATGGCTCAGCGCGCCTTGAGAAGCACGGAAACGCTCAGAAAAATGCCACTAGCGGTAGTCACGACATGGTCACCCATTCAACACTTGACCGCGCCTGTTGTTGCTAAAATGACTGATTGGAATCACTCGGTTCAGCTATGGTGCGAGCGCTTCATTTTCTATGTGGTGGTCACCTGAGAGCATAGGATCTAAATAAACGCACAATAACTTTACTTCGTCTTTTCCTTCCTTGTCCATATTGACTTATTAGTCATTATTGTAAGTACCTATGACTTTCATTCCGAGGTATACCTGATGCAAAGGATCTCCAGTGCTCTCCCTGGTAATGCAACGAAATAATGCTGCTAGGGACATGGGGAACTTTTAGGTCAGGTCTGTCCCGGGGCTGTATTTTTGATCAATTTAATTTACCTATGTACTTTTATATTAAATTCTTTTTGTCGCACTAACCCGTGCTGAGGACAATTTTAAATACCTATTTAGAGGCTAAAAATTCCACCCATGCCGGGACTTGACACCGGGACCTCTGGCTAACCGTCCCAGCGCTCTCCCGACTAAGCTAATGGGTAAGTGCCAGCATCAGCGAAATTTCGAACCTCTTTACAATATTCTTATTCGTAGTGATTTGTATCACTTGAAGCCCCGAGTATCTACATTGAATTTTCAAATTCAATGGTATCTACTATGCAGTTAGGTTTTACATCGGAATGATATCGCTGTACCCACATGATTATATTATTTTTGTTGCACAATCCCGCTGACGACAATTTTAAATTTTAAGAAAAAAACATTACACATTCTAAAAATTCGCAGAAAGCTTCAAAGGCTGAAAATTCCGCCCATGCCGGGACCGGTTTTAGTCCCGACATAGGCGGAATTTTCAGCCTCTAAATAGGTTTTTAGTTTTTTATTGTTTATTGTGCCACTTTTTATGATGGAGCTTTGCGAACTTTTAGATTGTGTAATGTTTTTTCTTTGCTCTTAATAAAATATATTTCATATTAATATTGACTTCAATATGGGGCACATTGTTGAAAATCATCAGGGAGACCATGGCGACCAAGCCATTGGTCGAGTGAACTGAGAGATAGGTTTGAAGATGCTGCTTTTTCGATAGAGTTGTCTGAGAGATATAGCGCGACATCATCAGCATATTGAGGAATCTATGAATTATAATTCAGGTTAGAACTGATCTCGTGAGTTTTTGAAAAGAGCAGGACTCAGTACCGATGTTGGGATAAGCTTTTACGCAATATTCTGCAGTCAGCTTCGTAGTCAGGAACCCGGAAAAACACGGTTCGTTACAAGAGCAGTACGCATGTATTGGAACCTTTAGATGCAGTAATTTTTGCCTGAGGTCTGAAAGTAGAATATTGACATAGGCAGAGGAGATATGTAAAAACACCGCTACTGCCAAATCAGTTTTGCTCAGCGCTAATCTGAAATCTGTAACCAAAACCGACACAGTGTCCATCTTCTTTAGACCCTTGCAAAAACAGATTTCTACTCTCTATGAGCTATTCAAGGCGGTTCTTCAAAAGAAGTTCTAACATCTTAACCAGAGGCCAGAGCTGATGACAGAGCAATGTGTCTCAACTTTTTAGGATCAATCTTCATTATAGGCATAATTAATTATTTTTAAATGAATCTTGGACAAATCCAGCATCGAAGAACTTATGTTAATATATGGGGACTTCCCCAGAAGCTGTAAGCTTTTCTTGTGAAATTACTGTCCTCAGTTGCTCTAGAGTGACAAACCGTCAAAAGGATCCTGAAGCCTTATACTTATAATACCTTATATTACGAGGTCTGGAAACCGCAGTTTATCTTCAGCAAAGACCTAAGATAATTTAGGAAAGACAGCTTCTGTGACTTCTTCGGCATTTGTTTGTGATGACTTAGATGCAAAACTATTACTGAATCCATTTATCTGTCTCCAAACTGAGTGGTGGGCAAGGCCAGGGAGAGACAGGTATAAAAAGAAACCCAAAAATGATAACCCTGAAATCAATAATGGGTACACACCTTTCCAAGCTCATGCGTGATATTGTTCTACATCTGGTTCCACATCGGGAGATTTAACCTCCTAAGCCCTGGAAGTAACAGTTACTTCAAGTCTTCTAAAACTACGTACATGTTGAAGAACTTTTTCTTCATGTAGTCCAAAAAGTTATGAGGTACATATTGGACCGGGAACAGTAAGTTTTTCGGACTTCCTACTAAGTCATTGGGTGTGTATTGAGAAACTTATTCGTGATGTTCTATTTTTAGGACGCCAGGGCTTAGGAGGGGGATCGTATTGTCATCCATGTTCGAAGAAATAAATAAAATAAATAAAAGAAGTTATGAGTTTGACGATATCCCATACGCTCCTTCCCTCCTTCCAGACCATCCATCAGTCCAAAATGAAACCATGGCAACCAAGTTTGACAAAGTAAATAAATTAATTTATTTATTGTATAAAAGACCAGACTCAAAAGGGCTGACAATACCCAGTAAACACTGTTGTTTACCTTAGAGTAGTAAATAATAATAACATTTACATAGGTACCGGCATATAAATTGCTTCTACCTAAGATAAAATGTAAATCCTAAATCTAAGGTAAAAACTGATATTTATGCTCATTATAATCTCGGTCGGATAAAATTTTGATGTAACCCATTAAGCCTCAAATGAAGACAAACCACAGAGGTAGCGTAAGGGAAATTGTTGAATTCAACAATAATACGTAATAATGTAATATCGGAAAAAGTGTACGTGTAGAGGGGACTCACTGAATAATTCAATAATAATGAGTTTATGATCGTTATGTTATTTTTAATGCACTAACCCGCGATAAGGACAATTTTAAGGAGGTCGCGGGTTCGAAACCCGGCATGGGTGGAATTTTTAGCCTCTAAATAGATTTTTATAAAGTCTATGATGGATGGACCACTCTCAGAACAATAATTCCACAGATCTGTCTGAGGGACTCTGAGGAGGGACCACTCCATTGTTTTCTATCTCACTTTTTCCTGTATCTTTCTCGGTCTTTCTCACTGGCATGCGCCATTTCAAAGTAGCCCTTCTCTTTTCGTCCCGCCGACTTTGTATAGTGTTATTTCACGTTAGTGACCTTTGAGTGAGTCTATAAATTTTGTTTACTTTTTCAAGACCACAAGACTTCTCTGGCTTAGACGCGCAATGTTTTTGTTATTGTGGTGAAAAATGTTGTTTTTCGATGCTAACAGGTATTACATTTAGTGTCCTAGAGTCCTATTAATAACCACGAATTAGTAGTTATAAAAGTCGTACGCGAGTGATAGGAAGTGAAATCTATTGTTTGCATCTCTGACAAACTCGATATCAAAAGTCATTGTGAATAATCAAGTGCTTACAAAACTCTATTCTGGATTGCAGGACTTTTAGTTATGTAACATAAAATATGTGATATGGATTTGTGCTGCTATAACATTCGCTGACAAACAGTTTAGTGTAATTGTGTGATCGCATGGAATAAATAAACATTGGTGACACGTGGGGCCCTCGTTGAATTAATCGATCGAGACGCGTCTCTTTCGACGAGACTGTTTAAGTCAAGGTCACCGTGCACAAACACGTGCAATGTCGGAATCTGTTTACCCTCACGACTTCTTTTTGGACGGAGGCGTGGAGATCAAGCAGGAATATGAGCTGGGGTCGGTGTCGGCTTCGGTGCCGATCCCCGCGCGCCGCGAGCCCTGCGACTTCGGTGGGGAGCTAGATCTGTGTCTGCAAGACTCGCTTGCTACCTCCTTCCATACCCTGCCCTCCCTCCAGTACAACAAGATCTTCGAAACCGATGCCACTTCTAAGTCTGAGGGTATCAAAATGGATGACGACGACATATTCCAAGTAGACAAAGCAGACCTCATCTTAGGACCCACTCTGGCTGAGTTGAATGCCAACCCAGACACAATGTTAGATGACCTGAATTTTGATGATCTCCTGTTGCCAGAGAGTGGGTATGCTGTACAGATAGGAGGGGCTATGAGTGGTGCCAGGCGGCACACTGATCACTTGATCGCAAATAATATTCTGTCAGCTGATAGTCCTTGTAGTCCTTACAGTCATGCCCAGCTGGCATTCTCTCCCTCGAGCCAACACAGCTCTGCATCCTCAAGCTTTACCCAGCCCTTGAGTCAGATGCCTGAGTTATTGCTGCGAATGGATGGCTACAGCGGGGAGATATCCTTGGGCCAGTCAGTCCCAGCATCTACAGTACTGCCTCCATTTCAGACCAGTGTAAAGCCCCAGACTTCACAACAACTTTCCTCATCAGCCCCCACACATCTTTCTATGGAACAGGTAATTATAATTTAAACATTTCCTGAAACTGTTATCAACATGGCTTTTGTAGATAAAACCAACAAACATATTTTAGCACCAATCTGTGAAAGATAAAAATAAACTTAGGTGTAACTTAAGTGTGATACTTAATATTTATCTTTATTCCCGCTTTTGAAATAAATACATACGGATGTGATGACTATGGCGCACTTGTTAAACATTTATCAAGTCTGTTTTAAAATGATTTTTTCATTCATTTCTTCTGGCAAGAAGTCTGCTAAGATTGCTTGCCCATGTTTCTTGACTTGCCTCAGCTTGTCCTCTTATATATTTGTTCATATTAATTTTGTATAGCATATTAGCAAGGTCAAAACAAAAATAAAAACAACTAAGATTGCTGTTCTTTATCTGGGCTCAAGGCCGAGCCTGTTTATTCTTATCAGAAACAAATTATGTTTGCTTTGTCTACATTCTAGTTGCAATAGTAGATTATGGCCTATATATGTATATATTTGGGTTCATAACTTATAATATGTGTTATTAATGTTATATGTAGATTTGGCAACGTCGTGAGCCTCGCAAGCATCTGCTCTCAACGAGTTCCCTTGCTGAGGCTGGATCCGTATCTTCTCTTTCGGGAGGGTTGCTCAGTCCAGCCACTGGAGATTTTTCACAAGATGAAGATGATAAAGATGTTGAATCTGATGAAGATAGTGACAGATATGAGGATTTATCTTCAGATGGTAAGCTTGATCATAATCTAAAATAAATTATTAGTTTTATTTAAAAAAATAGACATGTAGTCTATTTTTTTAAAATTAAACTAAAATTATTTATTACAGTGTTAAACATTGCTCTTAGTTATTTTTAACCGACTCCAAAAAAAAGGACGAGATTATAAATTCGACGCGTATGTTACTTTTTTTTACAAATCTTAACTGATTATGATAAAAAAAAATATGTATGTTCCGTGTCAGCGTCATATAGATAGATACTTCACATTGAAAGAATAATCCTAGGCCGCAGTGGTAATTGAACCTGTACCATGCTATTTTTCATTTAATGTCAAGTTTATTTATAAATTGACATTATATTTAAAAAAAAACTTGAATAGAAAATAACTAACAAATTGACTGTTGAGCGTTATCTACTAAGCCCTGGCGGGTCTTCTTCATAATGAGTTACATTGTTCAATTTGGGTCCTGCCTCGGAGCATTCCGAGCATTAACTCTAAGGAGTTAATGCTCGGATTAATTAAGACTTAATTTTTCTTAAAAATTCCAATATGTAGCCAACGATATCGAGTTTCTTTTCGGTCTTACACGTTCAACCTAACACGCTCCTTCGCGCTCCGTCACGTTACGCGCTTGCGTACGCTTCGCACCTTTTTGTTCTCGCAGATTGAGTGATGCATTATTTTAGGTGTTTTACCATTTGCTATTTCAAATGTGAGCTTTGGACAAAAGTACTTTGACTGATTTTAGCAGTCAAAACTAGTTTTATCGTTTAAGAGTTTCGACTGTGGCATTTATAAGGGAACTTAGAATGGGACATACTTAAATATGTATTATGTGGCGTGAATTTGGCTACATGTTTGTATGTATGTAAATACAAACATAGTAGCCAAACAGACTACCTACATTTTGGTCATCGCCGCAAACGGGTTATTATATTATTATAGGGTATTCTAGTTTGGGACCAGGACAAGTGATTGTGTTATTTGAAAGTTTATCATCATTTCATTTAGCGATTTCCTGGCTACAAACTAATATCTTTTAAATACGACGTATCAGTCGAGAAATGGATAACAGGGGTGGATGTTTCTTGAGCGAGAGACCCAGGTTCTATTCCCAGTGCCGCCATGTATTGGTATTGGTATTGGTGACGGTTTGGGTTTCCGCAACTCGACTGCAAATGAGCCTATATTGCGTGAAATGGAAGGTGTTGTCCCCAAAGGAGCCTTAGTCCTGCCACCCCAGCTCCTCAAGGAAAGCCAGAAGCCTGCGAGTGTCACTGCAGGCCTCCCTGAGTGTCCCTGGGTTTCCGAGGAGAGCCGTCCGTTGTGAGGCCAGCCCCGCGCATTCCACCAGCACGTGGGCGGCTGTCTCTTCCGCGTCCATGCACGCTCTGCACAAAGGACTATCTGTAACACCTATTGTGAAGAGATGTTTATTAAAGTGACCGTGACCAGTTAGAGCCCCTGCTGCTAGGCGCAGTTGTGCCTTGGTGAGGCGAAGGAGGCTACGGGACATACGAGGGTTTCTGCCTGGCATTGCTGCCCTGGCTTGTCTGCAGTCCGTGCGTGAGGTCCAGTCATTGTTGTGTAACCTGTTGGTGCGTTTGCCTAGCCATGTTTTCAGTTGGCAGAAGGGTAGAGGGACGATGGGCTCGGGTCCCTCCACTGTAGATCCGGAGCCACCTCGCGCGAGCACATCCGCTACGTCGTTGCCCCTTGAGCCACTGTGACCTTTAATCCACTGTAAAGTAAGGTTGTTCTTAGAACCTACCTTCGTTAGGGATTCGTGACACTCTTGGATTAGTCCAGAGTTGAAGCTATGACCTTTGAGAGCCAGTAGTACGGCTGCGCTATCAGACAGAATGCGGACGTTATATTTTTCTACCTCCCTCTGTGTGATGGCTTGTGCTGCTCGTATGATGCCCACACACTCGGCCTGGAAGACGGTGTTGTGGGCTCCTAGAGGTGTCGATATTTTAATGTTTAGGTCCTCTGAGAAGGCTCCCGAACCCGTACCTTGCTTCGTCTTGGAGCCGTCTGTGAAGACCATTAGGTCCTTGTTGCTGTTGTCTCGAGCTGGCTCGTCGAGTTGTATCTTATACTTTTTATCAAAGTTGAATACCTTAGGTATCCTGTCGTTGACCGCTAGTAGGAGTGGCTCCTCCGCGGTTGGTAGATCTAAGATCCTGGTGTGCGGGGTCCCATTGTCGCTCCACAGCCCTAGCGTTCGCAGGCGTATAGCTGAGATTGCAGCCTCCTGCTGGACGTGTAGGTGAAGCGACGGTAGATCTAGCATGATTTCCAGGGCCGCGGTGGGCGTGGTCCTCATGCATCCCGTTATTGCCAGGCAAGTCATTCTTTGGAGCCGTTGGAGTTTATTTATCGTCGTGACTTGTGTCGTTTTCGGCCACCACACCAGGGAAGCGTAGCTGATGATAGGTCTTACCACTGCTGCATACAACCACAAGGTGATCTTAGGATTTAGTCCCCAGGTCTTACCTATCATTCTGCGACATTGTGCAAAAGTGATACAGGCTTTTTTCAGTTTGGAGTCGATGTGTTTGTTCCAGTTCAGCTTACTGTCTAGTATGACTCCGAGATACTTGACTTCTGTTGATAGCTGGAGTGTCGATCCAAACAGTCTGGGTAGTTTGAAGTTTCCCAGTACTCGTTTATTGGTAAACATTACCAGTTCGGTTTTTTGAGGGTTGACCGACAGGTTGTGTTCCGTACACCAGTCCTCCACGATGCCTAAGGCGGCTTGAGTGACTTCACATACTATTCCTGCATAGTTACCTGATACTAGAATTGTCAGGTCGTCTGCGTAGCCGACTGTGTAGTAATTTCTGCTGTTCAGTGTCGTGATTAGTTCGTTTACAACAACATTCCACAGTAGTGGTGAGAGGACGCCCCCTTGGGGGCATCCCCTGGCCACCAGTGCCATGGTGGGGTCTTCCTTGGATGTTTTGATTACCCTTTGTCTCAGCATGGCTCCGATCCATTCCATTACCGATGTCTCGATGTTGTGTCTGCCGAGTGCTCGGTTGATACTTGTGAAGCAGGTTTTGTCAAACGCGCCCTCGATGTCTATGAATGTGCCTGGGCATACCCCTTTGTTTTGGATGGCCTTCTCCGCCTTGGTGACTACGGCGTGAAGAGCTGATTCTGTAGACTTGCCCGCACTGTATGCATGTTGGTTGCGGTGCAGCGGGGTGTTTAGAAGGGCGCCATCCCTCAGGTACCGGTCGCACACTCTCTCCAGTGTTTTCAGCATGAATGAGGTGAGACTGATCGGTCTAAAGGACTTTGCGTTAGTGTAGTCAGTCTTACCTGGTTTTGCGATGAAAATTACCTCTACCTCTCTCCACTGAGTAGGGATGTACCTGTGTGCCAGGCAGGATTGTAGTATGGCCACCAGCGTTTCTTCCAATTTGGTTCCTCCCCATTGCAATAGGGCGGGGAAGATCCCGTCTGCGCCTGGTGCCTTGTATGGTTGAAAGCTGTCGATAGCCCAATGTATCTTCTCAGGTGTCACCATCGTCCGGGCTATGTCCCAACAGATCTCATTTGCTGTCACGTCTGTGATTTCCCAGTGGGTCTCCCGGACGATCTGACACCCGGGGAAGTGGGTTTGGAGTAGTATTTCTTGAGCTTCCTCGGGGGAGCTCGTGTACGTATTGTCTGGTTTAAGTATAGAGCCTACCTTTTGTGACGTCCCGGAGGATAGTATCTTGCTCACTCGTGCCGCCGTCGAGCAGGACTCTATGTCTGTGCAGAAGTTTCGCCAGGACGCAGTGCTCCAGAAGCGTATACGCTTCTTGTATTGCGCCTTGGCTGCCTTGTAGTTGTCCCAGTCTAGATCATTACTGGTGTTCATTGCCCTGTTTAGTAATCTTCTCACTTTTTGCCGAATCCGCTGCAGCTCAGGACCCCACCAGGATTGGCCATCCTTGGGTTTAATGGGTGGGCCGGCTAGGGGACAGGTGTCATGATAACACTGCCTGATTGCAGACGTTATGTTTGTTACCTGTTGTTCGATGTCGATTACTCCGACTATTTCCTTGGGTACTTGCAGGCGTTCCAGGCTGCTGGCTATAGCCTTACCGTACATCACCCGGTTGGTTCTCCTTGGGTTCCTGCGGGGTGTTGGGTCAGGTGTGTGGGCGCGTAGATCAAATCGGATCCAGCGGTGGTCTGAACACGAGGCTTCCTCCGATACATGCCAGTTGGATACCAGCTCGGAGGCTTTGTCGGTCGCGAAAGTTAAGTCGATGATGGTTTTACAACGTCTTGTGACGTAAGTGGGCTTCGAACCTATGTTTAGGATGTTAAGGTTGGTTGAGAAAAGATAAGAAGCTAATTCCTCACCTCTGTTGTTTTCACGGTCCATTCCCTAGAGGGAGTGGTGTGCGTTTGCATCTGCGCCCATGATCAGCTCCAGTTTGAGTCGTTCGCAGTGCTGTATAAGACTAGCAGCTTGATGTGGTGGTACAGCCTCCGTCAGGCATGTATGCAGACGCGATTATCAGATCTGGTAATCCGCATGTTAGGTCTGTTGCTAGTCTGATAGTCGTCAGGTCTCTGGAACAGAACTCCGTTAGGGTGTGTGTTTGTATGTTGCGGGAGGTGTAAATGCAGGTTCTGGGGTCGACCAGTTCTGTATTCGATATAAGCTTACCTCCGGTGTTGTTGAGGCCGCATATGCGGTTGCCGTTGACCCACGGCTCTTGGATCAGTGCAATAGCCTCTTCGTTTGTTTCCTCCAGCCATCGTCGCAGTTGAGCCGTTGCGATGCGACTGTGGTGGAGGTTGGCTTGTACGAGCCTAATTGTTCTTGGTGAAGACGACGCCATCAGTCGGCTTCTCCTCCTCCAAGAACAACTGGCTCAGGCTCCGCGACCAGGTCTCATCCGCGTCAAGGTCCGGGCAGATTTCTCCGCCGGAGGGCCGCGGGTGGCTGCAGGTCGGGGTGGTGTTCTCCGGTGCTTCCGGGTTGTTCGCCTTCGTGTCTCGACCGGCGTCTGGTGCATCACCTCTGGGGATGGGTGGGTCGTCGTCACGGGCGGCTTCCGCCGGGGGAGGTAGCTCGTTCCGGAAGCTGTTTCCCCGCCATCGGAACTTTACGTAAACGGAGCCGTAAAGATACGCGAGGCGGCGTTCACGCTTCACCATCAGTATGGCGATGACTTCAGGAACACTGAACATGAAGAAGGTGTTCTCAGTCGTAACCACCTTCCCCGGTATCCATCGGTCCGCTTGATCCCATTCATTTTGGTGACGAAGCATGCCGAAGATGACTTTTTTGGGTCGGTTACCGGGGATCAGAACGCCGCAGTTCACCCTCCGGGGTACATCCTCAGGTCTCACGACTATGAGTGTGTCCCCCGGCACGGTGATCTTGGCTACTTCTCCCTTTAGCCACTCAAAATCTTCCTTGTCGCTGTACCAAAAGCGAAGGTTCCCTTCGTGGATCATGGGTTTCCCTCGGAACACCCGGCCCTTGTGGCTGTTGTATAGCATTTCCTCGATCATCAGGTTTCCATGGCGTTCAGCACCATATTGGCGTGGTCGCCCAGGGTGCCAGCGTTTTTGGTCGTGATGATGAGGGCCTTGTCCATTTTTGCTGCATCGGCATAGCTCGTGTCAGCCCGTAGCTTTTTATAGTCCCCCCGTGGAGAGATGGTCTCATCTAGGCGTGCCCGCTTCGATGGTCCTGCTCTCGGGTTGTCACAGGTTTGGGAAGTGAACGGTACCGCTACCAGGTCTTGGGAACCGCTCGGTTTGGTGGGGTCCTTGTCTACCGCGGTGGTGTTCGACGTGGTGTCAAACTTGTCGTGGTCGTGCTTGCGCGGTTTGTTACGCGCGTAGCGCCTTCGTTTGGGACGGTGTTCGCCCTCCGTCAGCGGTTGAGGTGATGCCCTACCCCTAGAGGGGCCAGGTTCCTCCATCGCAGGCCGTCTGAATGGTTGGTTCCGGCGTTGGTTGGGTTGATATTCCTGCATCGTGCCCCAGCTGTTACTGATGCTGCGTAGACCCAGTGGTTCTTCCGTTTTGGTCGTCGGGTTCTTCGCTGCGGTTGGCGGTCGAGGTTGGTCGTTTGGGCGCCCCTGATCTCTTACGCTTGGGTGCTTAACCCGTGGCGGGCAGCTCCTCGGTGCATTTGATCGAGGGCGATAATCTCCTGAGCCAGAGGCTCTTGCGGGCTCAACCCGGGGTGGGTGGCTCCTCGGAACGTCGGCCTTATTTCCCTGCTGTCTCGTCGAGCTTGGGTGCTTAACCCGAGATGGGCAGCTCCTCGGCTCTTCTAGAGCAGGTTGGACGTCGGCGGCGGACGAGTGATGTCCTGCCGTGGTGGCTGTAACGGCTTGTCGTTCGCTCGTTACAGCAGTTGGCCTCTTGCGAGGCAGGTGGCCTTTCCCCCCCCCCAGAATACGAGGGGCAGCCCGAGCGTTGCTCGGGGAGGGATTCTCCAGCGGCGCTGGTACCCTCCTGGGGTAATTCTTTTTTAGGTTCACCTTCCATGTTGTGTTTTTTTCTGCATCCGGCAGAGCGGGGTCCTTGATGCGCCGAAGCGCCAAAAGATGGTGGTATGGGTAGGAATTGGGGGAAGCGGGATGGGTAGGGAGTGCATGAAAGCAGGGAGTTCGACTGATTGTTTTTGTTGCATTTGTTTCTGAGGGAATCAAATCAATAACGGGTGGCAACCTCGGGAAGGTTAGTGCCATCAGTCTTGAGGGGTCATCACGAATAACGCTGCCCTCAAGGACATTCTGCCAACTTATTGATTGGGATTTATCAACAAGATAGGTGTGCATCTAATTCAAGGAACAGAGAAGCGGTGCAGGGGAAAAAAGAAAGCGCGGGAAAATTAAATTAGAATTAGACCCACCCCCACCCAGTGCCGCCATGTACCAATGTTTGTTTTCTTAGTTTGTTAAGTTTGTTAAGTTATAGTAGCAATAACACTCGCTAACCGTGAACCCACCCATCCCCAGAGGTGAAAACAGCGATGTCTGAGGTGGTTAAATACTTCAGCGCTTGAAATTGCCAATCCGCGATGGACACGCGTGGTAATTAAGCCCATACTGAAGGCCTGTGCCCTGCTGTGAGACTTAGCCTACATAAAAAAAAATTATGTCGTATTAGAGGCCTTTGCCCAGCAGTAGGACACGACCAAGGTCACGTAAAAAATGCCTTAGATGTGTGCACTAAAGTAATTTTGAATTGAAGTGTAGATTATGATTTCGACTAGTAAAAAACCAGGATAATTAATTAGATACAGAAATAATAATTCCGCAAATTTTGAGTCACGTCAGAGTGAAATCCGCTATTTGACACGTATCAATTTTGACGCGATAAATGAATATTTCCTATAGTATTTAACGTAAGAAACCGAAATATAATGATTTTGCTAAGTAAGTATGCAGGATGGCTGCAAAATTTGCAAATTAAAAAAAAAATTTCCTCGTTTAATTCGTAACGGCGAAAACGCTATCCGCCATCTTGAAACCATCTAAAGTATGTAAACAAATATCTTTCAGCCCGAGCCAGTGGACATTGATTATCAAAGTGATCTTCACATAAATACACCCGAGTTTCAATTGATAAAGAGTCGGGGTCTCTTTTGGCAAGTTTGAGCCAAGTTTTTCGAATGTTAATTTCACTGGGTACACGAATCCACAACTTCCCGGCGGTCTTTATTGGCGTGTTTTTTCATTTTCGAACAATGCAATAATGATAATTGGTATATTTTGGATGTAAATTCGATCAAATCATGGTTGCGTCGTTGTTATTTCACTATGCCATTTACAGAAAATTGAATGTCAAACTTTGTTTACAATTTTTTGGACTTCAAACCGTAGACAAAAATGGCTGACCGCGTTTTTGGCTGTTTAGGAAAATGAAGTTTTAAAAAGTTTTAAATATACTAAAATATTTTTTGGTCTAATGGAAGAGTTATTTACCGTTTTAGACTTACTTGAAAAGAGAGCCAAATAGCGGATTGAAGATGAAGCTTTGTCTGAGAAAAAAGAAACTGTTTCCATGATATTTCAGCATTTTTATGTGTCTGTTTATTTTTTTATTTCTCTATGTGAGTACGTCGCTTGTGTTTAAAATGTACTTCGTTGTATTTCAGAGTCAAATGATGAGAGCACAGAGAACAAACAGGCAAGAGCTAATGCAAAGAAAGAACGCTACTTCTGGCAATACAATGTACAAGCCAAGGGGCCCAAGGGTCAAAGACTGGTACTCAAGAAGAAATCAGAGGATCCTCATGTACTCAATTGTGTCACAGATCCCGTTTTCAGCCCAAGCTGCAGTGTACGTGGCATCAAGCATAGGTGAATATTGAAATGTTATTGCTAGTTATGTCACACTGCAAGGCACAGGCATTCTCCCAGAGTACTGAGCTTTAATAAGCGTGTAAAGTACACTTACATAGTTTTATATTAAACTAGCTGACCCAGCGAACTTCGTACCGCCTAACAGATTCTTTAATTTTTTTTATTTTTCTCTCCGTAAGAACGATCCTCGTACTTCAAAGAATATTCTAAAAAAAGAATTAGCAAAATCGGTTCAGCTGCTCTCGAGATTTGCGCTTACCAACACATTGGGCGATTCATTTTTATATTATAGATGGGTCTAGTCGCGTTTATTTATGAGGTAAAACGTAATTACCTTATTTTTTTATAATCGACTGTACTCGCCACTTCAGTCTACCTGAGACCGCGGCAACTGTAACGCTGTCGAAACGGTAATTACGTTTTGCCTAATAAATAATCGCAATTAGACCCGTTTAATACGTATGAGTATCGCGAATCATAAAGAAATACTAAAGTACACTTTGTGCCTGAAGGGCTAGTACTCGTATAACTAAAATGATCTACATTTTGAAATGTACACCTAGTTTGACTTATAACGTTAAATAAGCCGCAGTTTCTGCGCTACTTTGATAAAACCTTTTCATTTCATTTCGTGCAACCCCACCACGGATGCAAAACTGAAAATATTAAACCACTATTAAAACTGTTTTTATACGGATTTTACTCGTTTATTACATTTTTACAATTTTCCAAATTAGTTGAAGTTAAAAAAAAATTCATAATTTTTTCATTTTTTCAAATTAGTAATTGAAGTTAAAATTAAATTAAATTTTAACTTCATTTACTAATAATCAATATTGTTGACTTTATATAAAATAATTGGCTTGCCTATTTTAGAACGTAACTTCATAATTAACTTTGTAATTTTTGCCGAGGGTAGTAAACTAACAGTTAATGCTTTCAAAAAGACGCCTGTCACCTTAGTCATCCGAGACCACGACACCTGAAAAAGTGCGGAAACGTTGGAAAATTGTAAAAATGTAATAAATGAGTAAAATCCGTATAAAAACCATTTTAATTATGTCTAGTGCTCGTGTTAACCTTAGAAAATACTATGTTAAACCACTGCTACTAATATTGAATGAATATCGTCGTTTATCATACAGTCTATTTATTCTTACTTGTCCAATCAAGTAAACAATATTCTAACCTCAAAATTGACATTTGACGCCGAAACTAGATATTTTCTCGCAAGTTCATGATCTTTCTTTATAAAATTAACAGCCTGTTATCAAAAATTGTGTCCTAGGTTACTTCAGTTTTCGAATAAAAAGTCCTACTTTACCGGCAGACTCCTGTTTCCTTATTTGTAATGGACAAGTAAGGATAAATAGACCGTACAAAAAACTTTATTAATGTCCTAAACTGTTTCTGTGGTGTTCTATAGAAAAATATTATCGCGGTGTTACAATTTTTGGAATACAACATCCACACAAAACAATCACTTGTCCCGGTTCCCAACTAAGATAGCTTGTGATACGGTAATAAGGCAAGGACATGAAAAACATGGGAATACACCCAGAATAACGGCCGCTAATTAGTCTGAATAGTTCGCATTTTTTTGTGTAAACAAACCCCCGTTTTTTAATTTTTGTCTGTTTTTCTAGGTCTTCACTAGTATAAGTACAATGTATCTAACTTCAATTTAATTGATGCATTCTCAGTGTAGCAAGAAATATTTCTAATAAATAATATAGACCTTATTTATAAAAACACAATTCCTTAAAACACTCCAAAAACGCACACTAACATAGTCTTGTAACGGTGCAAACCTCTACACCATTTTTTATATTTCTTTTTCTATCTATAATTTCCAAATATTTAAATTAAAATTATGTCACACATTTCGAGATTTCCCTCAATTTTCATCATTACCACCTCACACAATGACTAGATCTGACTATTTTACCGGCTTATCCGTTTTTATCCAGTTTTCTGTTATATTATAAAATAAACAGTACAAATAAAGCAACAGTTGAAGTCGTTCCAGTTTTATTATTTATAAAAGTTTTACAACACGACAATGGAGCCCCACGTTGGGCGCCATTGTCGTGTTGTTGAAAATGATAGATAGAAAAAGAAACATAAAAAATGGTGTAAAGAGGTTTGCACCCTTACAGTCTGTGGTGGACATGTAAAAAGGACACTACAGATTAAATAAATTGACTTGTAAGAACTGTTTTACAGGAATCGTGTTTTTATCAATAAGACCTCAATTCTTTGTTGCAGTGGTAAGGCGAGAAAAGGGGATGGAAATGACTTAACACCAAATCCAAGAAAGTTATATGTCATTGGCAAGGAGTTGGACAACCTGGGGCAAGTCATCAATGACATGATTCCAGTGAGTGAGCTGCCCTTCAATGTCAGACCAAAGACCCGGAAAGAGAAGAATAAACTGGCCTCGAGAGCTTGCAGACTGAAGAAAAAGGCTCAACATGAAGCCAATAAGTTAAAGCTATATGGATTACAGCAGGAGCATAGTAAGTAACTAGACTTCAATGTAGCCGTATTTCTTTCCATATTTGCTGCACATGCGGTCAATGCGATCCGTCTAGATTCTTACTTGCATAATTCACTATTTTGATATTTTTCTGTGTTTAAGTTTTTTTTCAGAGCTAAAGCATGAAATGAGTCACTCCTAAATATAATATCGATCAATATGAGGCGTATTGTGTAACAGCAATTTCATTACCTGTAAAGTCGACACTGTCGGGCATGTAGTTCAGGTCATCTGGGTACTAATGTTTAGTTCGGATTTCAGAACGTCTTCTGAATGGAATAAGCCAAATGAAGCAAGTGCTGAAGAGCAGAATAACAAACCCACAAAATAATGTTGACTGGGCCACTCACATCAATGGCATTGTCAATACGGCTACAGGTTGGTTCATATTTTAAATTGTTTATATTTAATAACCTAATTATCTATATATATCTGAGCAGCCCATAAACAGATCCAAAGGTCTATTCTCTTTCACAACTTACCCGGTTCTTATGCGTCTCGTCCAACGTTTCTCAGCCGCTTCCACAATGTCGTCGGGCCACGGCCCATCGCGCTAGTCTGGTCACCATTAGTCCTAATTTGAGTAAGATTTAGTACAATCCTAAAGGAAAACGGTGTGTCCAATTTCGAGTAGAAAAGGACGATGCACTAGCCGAGTGATAGTGGCAAATAAATAAAATTTTTGAAATAAAGACTTGTTGGGCTCAGTTGGGAGAGCCCTGGCACGGTTAGCCAGAAGTCGCGGGTTCGAGTCCCTGCATGTGTGGAATTTTTAGCCTGTAAATAGTTTTTTAAAATAAATACTTCTTTAGGAGCTTCTTTTCTGAAGAGTGAACGAAATTGAGCCCTCGCGTCGCGCGAGGGTAGGTGTCGCTGAATTTGAAGCTATTGTCTTCAGACGGTCGGTCGGTAACGTTGCAATGGATGTACTCGGCTTTAAATGGTCGGTGACGTTAAATCGCGTATGCTTGGCTCCAATAGTAATCGTAGTTTAAAATGTTTTCACTCTTAACGTATCGTCAGTTAGTCCCTAAAATAGCTTTAGGAATCCGTAGTCGACAAAAATCGACAAAGTCGACAAGTCGACCTTTATATTTACTTGTAGTTGTCTGTTTGTATGTCCTCGGCCTAGCTCAGACAATTAGTGTTAGAAAGCTTAAATGAAAATTAAATTTGACTAAAACATTCATATAAATTACGCCATCAAATTTAAAAATACAATATAATCTTGCCTTATCTCTAACCTAACCTAACTGTCGACCTGACCATATCGTCCGACTGTCGGTGTCTTCAACTTTCCTGCGATACAGGTAGAGAGCCGTGCCCCAGCAGTCGGGACATACAAGAGTTGATATCGAGCTTTAGACCACCCCTGAGCACTACCTCGTTAGTTAGTGGTAACACGTTTGACTAACGAAACGGTTTGTTCGATTCCCTCTTAAAGGACTTAAAACTGTATTCTGTGTACAATAAACAATATCTTTGTTCATATAGTTTGGATCTATCTATGATATAAAAATGAATCGCTGAATATGTTGGTAAGCGCAAATCTCGAGAGCAGCTGAACCGATTTCGCGAATTCTTTTTTTAGAATATTCCTCGAAGTACGAGGATGGTTTTAAAACCTATTTACGTACGAGGATGGTTCTTACGGAGAGAAAAATAAAAATAAAGAATCGACTCTTAGGCGGTACGAAGTTCGCTGGGTCAGCTAGTCTATAATATAGAAATGAATCGCTGGATGTGTTGGTAAGAGCAAATCTCGAGAAGAGCTGAAGCGATTTCGCTAATTCTTTTTTTAGAATATTCCTTGAAGTACGGGGATGGTTCTTACGGAGAAAAAATAAAAAAAATATTAAAGAATCGACTGTTAGGCGGTACGGAGTTCGCTGGGTCAGCTAGTTTCCAATAAAATTACGAAATGTGCCGAGAGAAAGAGGGATGCCAGATAGAAAATTATGTCTAAGAAGCAACTCTAGCTATGAAAGCAAAGTTTAATTTGCGTTTGTGACTAACTTGTTGGGTTAGCAAAGAACCCAACAACCTTAGTTTTGGAACAAGTAAATAAAGTTATGCACAAAGGTTATATTTAATTTATAAATGAAATCCACTTCGACCTTTACCCTGCTGCCCCTTTTCACATCAAATAATGTATTAGTGGGATTAAACAATTAACTCACGTTATTATTCTTCGCTTTCAGAAATAAAAATAGCTGGAAAGACTTCAGAATTTGTCAACAAAATCTTGGATAATGTAAGAGGAGGTCAAAATAATGGAGGCTTACACGACCTTTAAAAGTAAAAGGTATTTACAGATTGGAATAATTAACGAAAGGCTGTTTTTGTACCTCCAAAGTTATTTAAAGAAGAGAGTTCTATTTCTATGATGGTAATATTGATATTGTCAAAGACAGTTTTATTTTTGTAATGGTTAGAAGTTATCCATGTAGTCATTAGCAATTAGTGGTAGTAAGTAAGGCCTATGTTAGTACCTTTCATCGTCAGTGTAGGCATAATTATAATTTTTACTATTTTTAATTATGCCATAGCTTTCTTCAATTTGTAATCATAAAAATATATTATGTGGAATATAATGATATATAATATCAATGGAATATATTTTATTAATAAAAGCAGGGCTTTGCATTTTCAAACTAATTTTGTACTAGAAAACAAAATAAAAATAATTATTTTTATAATTTAACATTTGGTATGTCACTGTGAT
This sequence comes from Yponomeuta sedellus, assembly GCA_934045075.1. Lineage (NCBI taxonomy): Eukaryota > Metazoa > Arthropoda > Insecta > Lepidoptera > Yponomeutidae > Yponomeuta > Yponomeuta sedellus. Next base: position 12,752,902 of record OW203735.1, on the reverse strand, counting down.
TGCAATAGGGATGAAATATTGAAATTTAATTGGTTGTTGGATAAAATGAAAATAATAATTTGTAAAATAGGATAAACATATTCATATTGTAATTTAAAATATGTAGGTAAGTACGAACACGGGCGTACTTACGCTGTGCATGTGAAGAGGTATTATTTGTGGCCACGACTCGTGCCTGTACGTCGGTATACAATACATAGTGTTCTTCTACAATGGCGAATGATTATTTTGTACCAAAACATTGTAAATATTTTAATACGAAGTTGATTGTCATTTCACAAAAAATGCTAAAAAGTACTGTGTGTTTAATTTCGTTTAGCTTGTGCCTACGTGTAAACAAACAATAATCGTTCGTCGTAAATATATCAACCACTTATAAATTTGGTCGACATAGATATTTTTACAAAAAATGGTTTACACCTAGGCAAAGGTTAATGAAATGTAGTATAATATAATATACGTTATACCTACGTAGGGTGTAGGGTGTAGGTTATGTAGGGTGTTAAATTGTGTTCTCATCGTTTCCAGATAGATGTGAAATAGATTATAGTTTCTTATTACTTTTAGGGCAATTACAACTTGAATTGGTTGGTGATATATGTCACTTTTCTTGCTGACTGTACGACGTGGTAGTCGTGAATTTTCGGTTAATAAAACGTATTTTTTTCAATGTTTATGCCTAATACCGGTTAGTTACCTGTAAGTTTATTAACATATGTAGTGGCTACAAATTTGTGTAAAATCTGTGTAAATTCTACAATGCTCTAAAAGTTAAATGTGATGATGTTATACTATTTTTATTTTTAATGCACTAACCCGTGCTAAGGAACAGTGTAAAGAGGTTCGAAATTTCACTGATGCCGAGAGTCGCCCATTGGCTCAATTGGTAGAGCGCTGGCACGGATAGCCAGAGGTTGCGGATTCGAATCCCGGCATGGGTGAAATTTTTAGCCTCTAAATAGGTTTTTAAATGTGATGATGTTGTTTAGAGATTTCCCCATGGAGTTCCATGTCAAATTATTTAATTATCATTCTGTTACAATCTTATCGAACACCATAATTCATTATACTTTAATACAAACAAACATTTCACAGGACATTACATAAGAAATAGCATGTATGTACCAAGGCAGTACAACATTGTTGTATTGGATTGTTCCAGAGTCCTCACATGTTAGGTTCTATAATATTTACTTCTTGTGTTATGCTTGACGTTTATTTAACCGGTTTTTGCCAATAGGTACTTATATATATTTTTATACATGTGATATTTTATTTTTAATGATGTAGTATAAGGATATATAAATTGTTAAAGCATTAAGATATTATTAAGTTTTAGGTCTGTCAAAGACGGGAGCTATAATGTTTCTATTGTAATACAATATAAAAAAATATATACATTATTAAAGGTGTTGTCAGGACTTTTTATTTTTAATGAAACATGTATTGGGATGTATCACGCTTAGCATACATCTTTATTATAGTTTCCGTCTGTGAAGCCTGTGATGCCGGAACAGACCAAGTATAAATACCTTTTCTTTCTATTTCCATGTACATTTAAACAACAAAGAACAAAAGTTCACCACCAACAACCAATTTCTACAATAAAGAAGGGAACAGACCAAGGCGGTGGCGCGGTCCATTCAAGATGTACGTATAGATAGACCCCACCGCGTTGGTGTGTTTCATCCTTAATTAACATTTTTTTAAGCACTACACAGTTTGCCTTAAAGTGTTAACTTCCTTCTGTTTTTCTTTTGCCTGAGCAGAGCCGAAACTTTAGACCGTTTGATTATGTACTATAAAAATAGACGTAAGTAAGCACCGGGTAGCCCCTTAAAGGGTTAAAGTTTGGAGGGTGCTCCAGTGTGAACTAGCCCCATCCGAAATTCATTCTTTGATTATTAGTTATTGCAAAAAGTGAACATCCAAAATTATTTAGATTTTCTATTCTAATTTGTAACTGTGATAACTATTTTTAGAACCTACAATATGCCTGCGATTTTAACTGCGTTTCCACCAGAGATGTGCGAGGATGCATAGCGAGGGATGTGTTTGTAAAGAACCTATGGAATCGGTTCATTTACCTCGCCTCGGTCAGCACAGCTCTGGTGGAAACGGCTCAGCGGAGCTAGATTTTTGCGTATACAAAACAAGCGCGGGATGTGTGCGAGGGATGTGTACAATGGAAGTGTGCGAGGGATGTGTTGCGTTGCGAGGAATGTGTGTTGAGAAAGATGTGTTGCGAGGTTTGCGCATACTGTACCAGCCAGTCCATAGACCACAAACACGGAAAAATTTTCACGGCATCAATTAATTTTTCGTCCATTATGCCACGCAACCGTACGTCATGCGTACGACTACAAGCGCTTACGACAACAAAGTAGGAGTGATCGTTGCAAAGACGAACCGTTTTATAAGACCGTCTTGTGTTCCGCGACGATAGGACCGTTTTACGTTTCATTATAAAGCAGTGCCAGAGACTCTAAAGCAGTGCCAGCGTTCGTTCGTCGCGAGAACAGTCCTTAGATTATTTGACGCGGATATGTCCTTATTGTCTTTTAGTGCTATATTAATAGAGCCTAGAACGTAAATGAGATCATTGCGACGTCGTCGTCGGCTAAGGAGCCGACGACGACCAAAACGAACGGAACGAGCAAGGGCTCGTTCCGTTCGTTTTGGTCTGTGATACAATAAAGTAATCTTTATGTCTATGAGTATACAGTCGAATATCGTGTAAAACAACTTATTTTTTCCGATGTTTCGTGATTTCGTCTCGTTCGCACTCGTTTGACCGTCCTCTGCGACTTGCTCGTTCGCATACAATGAAACCAGTTGCGAACGAGGACCGTTTCGAGGACCTGTTTTCGTTCCAGAAAAAACGGTTGCGTTTCGTCGTCGAAATATCGGACAACGACCCACTACTACAACAAAGTGAGACGTGAGCGGCAGGCAGGCGTTCGCGCCCACTACACCGCACCCCCGTCGACACATTTCACAGCTTCGCAACGCATCCTCGCGCCACACATTAATGCGCATTTTCACAGCTCCGCTACACATCCTCGTATGCACATTATCATCGCACAGCTTTGGTGGAAACATCCACACATTGTCACAGCACAGCTAGACATCCTCGCACGACACATTTCCATCGCACATCTCTGGTGGAAACGCAGCCTAAGGCGCTTAGGGGCGCTAACTAGCGCCAACAATGGAATAAAAATCATAACTTGTTTTATAGTAATCTAAAAGTGAACATGAGAAATATTAACAATTGTGATAACTATTTTTAAACCTACAGTCTAGAAGCTAGGATCAACAATCTAGGACTAATCTATTTCCGCCAAAAACGGCTGTTTTTGCGGAAATCGATTTAAGTGTTACTAGGATATTAATTTACTTTTAGATAAAAACGTATTATAAAACAAGTTATGATTTTTAATACATTGGTGGCTCTAGTTAGCACCCTAGGACGACGCCGACGGCGAGCTAACTAGGCGGCCATTTTGGCAAATATGCCTTGAAGATCTAAATTCTTCACCCTAGACCCTAGGCTATAGGCTCTAAAAATAGATATCAGAGTTATTGAGATTTATGACATTAACATTTTCCAAAAACGTGTTATAAACGATATGTTTTTCCTGATTGGTGGTTCCCATTAAGGGGATTTCAAAAAGAAATACAACCCGTATTTGGTGGTTTTAAGCGCCTGGTTTTATGCAAAGGAGCATGTCTTGCTCGTACATATTTATACAATACAATAAATGAATACCTAAAGTTTTGATGTGTGAGGGTTTTTGAGTTAAAACTTTCGTAAGCACTGTTGCATTATCAATTTAGATCCGGATTAACTTACGTAAGTTAATCAGGATTTTACTCTAAAAACCTATTCAAAGGCTAAAAATTCGACCCATGCCGGGACTCGAACCCGCAACCTCTGGCTAACTGTGCCAGCGCTCTCCCAACTGTGCTAGTGGGCGACCCACCGGCATCAGTAAAAACCTATTTAGAGGCTACAAATTCCACGAGGATTCCACCTTTCCACCAATTCCAGGATTTAACTCAATAATAGTGCTTACGAAAGTCAATAATGTGATCAGAGGGTTTGATGCATAATCGATTTAAGGCCATTTTACTCACATTTTGTTTTCCTACAGGTATGTTTTACAAGAAAAAATGTCCTTGAATATCCGCAATTTAATCCATAAAACCCTTGGACCATATTTACCAAAAGTAGGTATAATTAGAAACACTAAAATTGTGCGAGCGAGACAGGGTGCTCGACGCAAGAATAACCTTAACACCCAAGTTAATGTGTTGTCTCGTAGGCATTTATACTTAGCCTATTCCGATCACTATGATATTTTAGATCTGCTAAATTTATCTAGAGGTGTGTAGTAACTTAGGGTGGCTGACGCATAGCGAATGAATTGTACCAATGTGTCCTCTCTTGATCCATCAAGTCAATGACAGTAACAAAGAAAACCAACCTTACATATTTTGATTGAAAGATATACATGACTGGAAATATTTTAGAGAAGTTTATTGCTTATGCTTTAATCAGAACACCAGTTTCAATTATGATTATACAAATTTTACAGTAGAAAATGATATTTTTTTTATCATGATAGTCATAAATCTGTGTATTTAATCTAAGGCTCAGCATTTTGCCATTTTAAATGTTATTTCGCATAGGTTAGTGTATTCTAAGTACCATCCCATGTCATTAAATGTATGTAGGCTTCTAAGTTACGATCGCATTACGAAGTTAATACATAAACTTATATTTAGAAAAGTAATATAGAGGGTGTCCCACAGCTCAGCCAACTTCCGTGTCTGCATTAATAGAAGAAATAAAATAGTACAGCGGTTTTTTAACACATCGGGCATTGTTAGTAAGAATTATTCGTTGGCTTTGGAATTTTTTCAAGTTGATGAGGTTCAATTAATGCAGGTACTATAATGCCATTGCCTTATTAAGGTTTCAAATCACTTGCCTGAATCTAAGTTTCAAAACCAGCGATATGAAAATCTAAACACCCTGTGTATCTTTGTGATTTCGATCCAGAGACAATATCGTAAGCTGATATTTTAAATTTACAACTCTTTTCAAATCAAAAAGAGACAGTTTACATAACAGTCGTATTAATATAAAATGGTTCTTGTTAAACACTCTTAAGACGGAGTTTAGTTTATTATGAGAGGTTTTTCTCGTTTAAACCCCGTCTTGACAAGGTTTTAGTGGAATCGACTTGGCTTTCTCTGAGGGAGAGAGTATGGGCTTAATTATCACGCGTGCCCACTTTAATTGATTAATAATTAAGACAAAAAAATATATTCAGGAAGTCTTATTTATACGCATACTACTATTTTTGGCCATTTTTGGACATATTTTGATGGTCTCTCTTTGATTTTTGTTAGGCACATGGAAGAAAATGTACCTTACATTTTACGTGTGATCACAAAAAATCAGGGTGTCTTTTCCACATTTGGTGAATTCGATTCCTGTTTCAGCCATCTTTGAAATATCTACTAATGCATGTAAAATAAAATAATTGCATTTTCACCGATTTATCCCCCTATAGTCCCTTCGGGATACAGAAAGTTTGTATATGTAAATAAAAATGTCCTATCATCAATTGTATAGTAGATACCTTTCCTCCGTGTGGCATAACCGGAATAATCAGCGCCTTAATCATTAAAAAAATTCTAAAAGTTAAGACAGATATGATGTTAGAAATTGAATAATAACGATTTTTTAAATATTTCTATATTTTAAAGCATACTTCTCTTTGTATATTCCGCTCTATTTCATTATAGTAGTGGATAATAAATCTACCTACATTCTATTGTGTATAAGATATCTTTGGATATACCTCCATATGATTATATTCTGTTTTAATGCACTAACCCATACTAAGGACAATTTTAAAAAACCTATTTAGAGGCTAAAAATACCACCCATGCCGGCATTCAAACCCGCGACCTCTGGCTCTGGCACGGATAGCCAGAGGTCGCGGGTTCGAATCCCGGCATGGGTGGAATTTTTAGCCTCTAAATAGGTTTTTAAAAATACCTCCATATTTTCACCCATACTTGTGCCATCATTACGGGTGGACTAGACTAGAAAAGCTCATCATTTAGATGAATGGATTTTACAATAGCCATGTTATTGGCAAAAAAAAGCTCCACAAGTTAAAATGGATTTTTAAACCATAGACAGGCATTATACTTAGGTATAGCGTGACCTAGCACTTCCAAAACTATACTATACACCTGAATGTGCTTTTTTCATGTAAAATTGTTTTCACCTTTAATGCAATGTGCATAAAGTTTTGGTGAAGGGGACAAGCAACTGTTTTACAGTGTAACCACCAACATAATTATATGTAGCAATTACGCAGTACAAATATTTTATATGTAATATCTAATTAGGGTATAGGCGTTTAGTACGAAAAATATGCTTTTTGTATTCTACCCTTTCATGTTTTTTGTGAATTGTAAAAATAGGCAGATCCCATTTCCGTGATGATGTAAAACAACCTACACCAAACTTAAATACTGGTCTGCGATTCAATGGGCTGTGCATTACCTTTATTGATTTGTATATTTTCGTTTTAAGATTCTTATGTTTTTCTTGTTTGTATAGAATACCTTTAATACTTTACATACATTATTGAATTTGTGTTTTATGTTATTTGTAAATGTTTAATAAATTTTAAAACATCAAATTCCTATTTGATTTTTATCAAGAGGATTACAAAAATGCTGGCATTACAATAAGATTTTTTTATTATCGGTAAATTTTAGATATACAGATTAGAATCAAGTACACAGATTGGTCTGGTCATTACACCTTTAAGTAAATTTAGTTGCTTAAGTAAATTTTGTATGCTGTCTGCTCCATACTCCTCTATGTGCTCCACATAGCAGACTGCTGCTGTGCCACTTTTTTGTAAGTGTTCCCGCAAAGTGATAACTATAAGAAAATTAAAATCACATAAATGTGTATGTAGATACGTGCCACAGAAAACTATTTAATTTTCTTTATCTAGTGTTTTAGTTTATGGATTGTAAAATTTGTTCTATAGAGAATAGTTACCTCCTGCTGAAACTCCAGATATAATATTAGGCTGTTCTAAAAATGGATAGTCAAGTTTGGTCTCAGAAGCAACTGAAGCACATATTGTTCTTATTATGCAGTTTTGTGAAGACAACTTCATTGTTTGATATTCTGACAGTGGTTTTGTCTGCATGGTGACAACATCCTTGCAGTTCAGCACAAAATGTCGGATTCGTTCCACAATTTCACTGCTCACAATGAGATTATAGTCTTGAACCGTACAAACATAATCTTTTGACTTATCCACCTTGTAGATATTTAAATTTACTTCTGGGATTGAGCTAATCAACCCCAATTTTAATTGGCTTTGCCTTTTTATGCACTCTGCGAGGTATTTGCCTTCCACCACAAATAGAGTCTCAATTTCTTCGGGCTTATTCACATTGTTGATAAACTTTAGCCTGTAAATTAAAATTGATATTTCTTAGTTATCCATGGACGGTGGAATAAACCGACTAAAGTTCGGCACGTTGATAAATAAACATGTGATAGGAAGGAGACCACAATAATGGTCTACAGCTTACTCTGGTAAAGTAAGTTCTACACTTGAACTTTCAATATCATCCCAGTCTTCCCAGGCTGTTCGACTAGATGGCTCAACTATTGCACCAAAATTACTCATGGTTGTGAGTCACGTGAATAAACAAGTAGTAAAAGCGATGTACGAAAGCACTCCTACGCCGACGAAAGCTCAAAATCGAAATTTTATTTTATTCAATTTTCTTTCTCTGTGGGCGAAATTACAGACTTTTTTTTTTTTTTTTTGCGTTATGGCTCTGCACGATTTGTGCCTACGCCAGTGTCAAGTATTTGAAGGATTAGGGTAAAGGTAGGGAAACGGAATTTATTTTACAAAATATTGAACGGAATTTGGAAAGGTATTAGGATCAGTTGTTAATAACATTGGGAATAAAATAAGCAAAAATGAATCTTCACGATATACGTACTTCGAAAATACTATTTACATAAGGAAATATTACATATTATACAAAGAAAACTAAATTTTAATATCGTTCTTACTTAAAAACTTTGCTATACATTTATAAATATTTACATTATAACTACATAAGAGGCAGGTTGCAGAGGAAGGAAAAGGAACACCAAGGGAAATCAAGGAAGCAAAAAAGAAGGAATGATCACAATCAGGGCAGGAAAATAATATGTGATTAATATCTCCCACCTCAGCTCCACAGGTACAGGCAGGACTCTGCACAATACCAAGTCTAGCAAGGTGGGCCGGAGTTGAAGTGTGGCCTAGACGCATTCGGATCAGGCTTGATGTAATTTTCTTACTAAACTTGGCATCGGCCCTACAAAACCAAGGCTTTGGCGAAATATTGGGTTGGATTCTGCGGTAATGAATGCCTTTTGACTGGTCCTCTGCCCAGGTTCTATCCCAAGAAACCTGGAGATAAGCCCTAGGAAGAGTGGCCAAGTCGTTATAATGATTTTCGTACGGGAACACGTCTCCACACTCCACCGCAGAATTCGCAAGTTCATCAGCCTTTTCGTTACCTACTATGCCACAGTGGGATGGGACCCATCCAAATTGCACAGTAAGATCTCTCTCCGAGCATATACGTAGTAATTTGCGGATAGCAAAAATTGTTGGGTGAATGGTAGTAAAAAACGGAAATTTAATTAAAGCCTGGAGAGAGCTCAATGAATCTGTCAGTACTAAAGTATACCTAAGACCCATTAGTAAAATATATTCTACAGCTTTTAGGAGACCAAAACATTCTCCAGAATATACTGAAGACTCAGGAGGGAGTTTAATTTTTTGGACTATTGTATATTGTGAATGAAAAACACCTATACCTACGCAACTACCCTGGTGTTTTGAAGCATCCGTAAAAATGGTGTGCCACCCCTGGAATTGGTTGTCTAATAAGTTATTTAGCTCGCCATTTTGACAGATGTCATGTTTAGATATTCCTAAATTAAGACTAACGTTAGGGATTTGAACTAAAGAGTTGTAAGGACAGTGAAAAATAGGAAGCAAATTGGAGTTACTGCATGGAGCCTCAATAGAGTTAAATTTCAGGAAACTCTTAACAAGACACGGAGTAGCCCTGTGAGACCAATACTTGGACATTGTAATAAGGTCTGAAAGATGTTGTAATCTGCCAAGCAAAGGATGATTAGAAAGCTGCAAACAACGACTCAAAAATCTATCAGACAGATATTGACGCCTTAACCGCAGAGGCGGCTCTCCACACTCTACTTGCAAGCAATTAATAGGACTAGATTTCATTGCTCCTAAGATGATTCTTAAAGCCTTGGACTGCACAGCATCCAATTTCTTAAAGCCAGCAGCACTACCAGGCTCCAATAAGAAGGTTCCGTAATCCAGAACACTTCTAATTAAAGCATTATAAAGCAACCTCAATGAAAAAGGATGAGCACCCCACCAAACCCCTGAGAGGCATCTAATAATATTTAATAAGCGATCACACTTGGCAGCAATGTATTCACAATGTGGGAGTCCAGTAAGTTGACTGTCTAAAATAACTCCTAAAAATTTTACTTGAGTTTTTACTGCAATGAGAGAGGAATTATATTCAACACAAATGTCTGGACGCTTTCTCATTCTTGAAAACAACACCACAGCACTCTTACTGACAGACAGGTCCAGACCATTAGTGGATAGCCATTGATGAAGCATTGACAGAGAAGCAGTAAGAGATGAGCACATAGTGTCTATAGAGTTACCCGTTGTATAAAGAAGAAGGTCATCTGCATATTGCAAGACTTCTATAGAGCTACCAAGAGCAGAATCTAAATCATAGGTATAAATATTGTATAACAAGGGAGAGAGCACTGACCCTTGAGGGAGACCTCTCCAAACTAGTCTAGATATTTTTTTGTCATCTATGTACACATTAATTGACCTTTCTGAGAGTATATTTACAATAAAATTGACAAGCAAATTGGGGACTTTTAATAATTGAAGTTTTTGTTTCAGGACAGACACAATTACACTGTCATAGGCAGCACGAATATCAAGAAACGCTGCAAGAACTGAATTATTATTTGATAAAGCTATACGAATGTCAGTTGTGAAAACGCTTATGCTGTCAATAGTACCCCTTCCTTTTCTAAAGCCATACTGGGAAGGAGATAAAAGGTTATTGCTCTCAATGAACCATTCAAGCCGAATTTTAACAAGATATTCAGCTATTTTAGCTAAAACAGAAGATAAGGCAATGGGTCTATAAGAGGAAGGGTCAGCAGAAGGCTTACTAGATTTTAAAATTGGAATGATGATTTGGGATTTCCAGGAGAGAGGAATAACACCTGAAACTACAATAGAGTTAATTAATTCTAGGTAAGTTAAGAGAGTAGAGTCACTAAGATTAACTATGAAAGAATAAGGAATACCATCTTCTCCTGGGGCAGAATCCTTAACATGGGAGAGGATCCCTTTTAATTCCTCTAAGGTAAAAGGAGAGTTTAAACTAGACTCATTATGTTCATTATGGCAAATGGGAGACATGGAGGTTTGTTCTGGAACAGAGGGAGGAGCTAGGTGATCCATATACTGATCAGCCAAGGAAAGAGACATCTTAGGAGTGTGAGAATCACTGAAGGCTGCTCTAAAACGTCTTACATTTTTCCAAACGGCAGAAGGTGGAGTATTTGGGGAAATAGAACTGCAAAATTTTTGCCAACCATCATATTTTTTTTGTTTTAAAAGCTTTTTAGTTGACCTGGAAACTTGTAAATAGCTGTCAAAATTCTCTGAAGTCATTTGATCACAATACAACCTTTCAGCTTCTTTTCTTTTTTTAACAGCCTCAGAGCACTCTACATCCCACCAAGGCGGAGAAGGAATTTTAGACGTACAATTTTTAAAAGGGAAAGTCTCATCTGCTGCCTCCATCAAAACCTTGGCGAACATCTCTGCATCAGTGACACATAGAGATTCACAATCTTTGATTTTTGACTCAACACATTCCCTAAAGGAATACCAATCTGCATTACTTAATCTATGCTTAATACAAGGTTTATGTGTTGACTTATGAGGATTACTACTAGGGAAGGAAACAACTAAAGGAAAATGATCACTGCCATATGATGAGGACAGAGGGTACCATTCTAGAACTAATGCAAGGTCAGGAGTACAAATAGATAAATCAGGGGCACTAATTCCCTCATCAGGCTTAGTATGACGGGTTGGTAAACAAGTGTTTAAAATGCAAAGATTATGTGATTGAATAATATTAAGTAGTTGTTCCCCATAACATGAACTTATAGAGCTACCCCATGCCTGGTGTTGGCAATTAAAATCCCCTAAAACCAAAAAGGGCTTAGGGAGAATAGAAATAATATTACTAATTTCAGATAAAATATTTACAGATGGACGAGCAAAATATACAGAAAATATACAAATGTTATTTACAACAGCAGCAACAACCGAAATGTCATTGCTGTGTGAAGGAAGCGGAACAGATGAAAACGAGAGAGACTTATGGATGAGTATAGCCACTCCACCATACCCATCATCTCGGTCTTCTCTTAGACATGAGAAACCAGACATTTTAAAGGAAATACCTGGCTTTAACCATGTCTCTGAGAGAGAAACTATGGAAGGACTGTGTTTATTACAAAGATGAATGAAATCTGATTTTTTACTGGTTATACTGCGGCAATTCCATTGAAGGATTTTGCCTAAACTGGCCATTGTTGGAAAGAGAATTAACAAGCTGAATAATAGAGGCGGCGTTGGACGGTACAGATTTATTACTATTGGAAAAGGAAGATGATATTGCTTGTATTAAAGCTGAGATTAACTCCAAGATAGTTTGATTCTTCTCCTTAGAATCTTTCATTTCTCCTTGAAGGGCACAACCATTTGAGGAAGATGGGGGGTCATATTCGGCAATAAGGGATCGATGAGTAGCTTGATTGTATCCCTTACTTATTTTTGGTTTGGAGGGTGTACGAAAAACTGTTTTTTTGTGTGATCTTGGCGATTGATCAGAAGAAAGCGAAGATTCAATAGGCCGAGTTGAAAATCTGGTTGTAGGGGCAGAAATTAAGGTATCACTATAAGATTTGGTGACAGGAGGATGCATTTTAATTGCCTCTGAGTATGATACGCAGTTCTGGGCCATATAAAGTTTTACTCTAGACTGCCTATCATATTCAGGACAACACTTGTTGTTCGCGTAATGATTACCATTGCAAGAAATGCATGAGGCGTTACAAACATCTACATCACATGAGTCACCAGAGTGAGCATTACTACATTTGTAACACCTAGGTGTGGAGTTACACTTAGTTTTAGTATGTCCAAACCGACAACAGTTATAACATTGGATTGTTGGGTATGTGTATAGTTCAACAGGTAGAGAATTATAACAAAGAAAAACCCGTTTGGGTAAAACTTGTCCATCAAAGGTAATAACTACTGTCTGAGAGGGCTTCCAAGTAGGTATTGGACCATGCACTTTATAATTAAATCTTCTCACTTTAATGACCTTGCCACAACCAATAGGTACCGATATATTTTCTTGGACTTCTTCAGGTGTCCACTCTGCAGGAACTCCTCGAACAATGCCCATCCTAGTCACACTAAAGGTTGGTATAAAAGCTTTATAATTATTTTTCTCCAAATCCGGGTCTGTTATAAATGCATTGGCATCATTAAAATCAGAAAATGAAAGACTGAGCTTGGTTCTACTTAAGGGTTTTACGCTGCCATTTATTATATTTTTTAAGCCACGTCTCTTTAGATATTGCCCAAAAGAAACTGGGTGGAGTGTGGGAGCAGGTGAAGATTCTGTTGCATTTCTCTGAATGTGTATTACAAAAGGAGACACATCTGTTGGTTCATAAAGAGCCCTACCTATCTGAGGAGACTGTTGGGATGTAGAGGCGGGAAAGGATGGCGACAAAGATACCGCATCTTTACGGGACGAGGCATCTACAGCGTTGATCGGCATTTTAGTTTCAACTACTGGTTTCTTAGAATCATCACTGTCACAATCACAAACATTTACAGTGTCAGAGCCGTGCTTGTGGTGCTTCCTTCTCTTATTGCAGTGTCTGCAAACCTTGCGCTGCGCCCTAGACCTCTTTCTTTTTTCGGATCTGATGGAGCCATCAGTATCCATTCCGGTGGATTCGTTTAGATTGCTAGGACATATAGTAATATTAACGCCGACCGGGGGGACTGAGCCCCCCGGATCGGGCGGCTCCTCCATGGACCTCAAAGATAAAAAGTGAAAAAACTTACCAGGAATGAAGATATGTACAAATTTTACAAATATATACTATACTACAATAATTTAACAGAAATATATACAACTGATACTAAAAACCTATGCTAATTAAATTATTTAAAGATTTTCATCGAAAAGATACACCCGCCAAGTTTAACGTTTCCCGCGCTTTTTTTCAATTACAGACTTACACACATACTAACTAGTGATTACATACTCTGTGCTCAGAATTGCAATGTCACGATGACGTTATTAATAGTATTCTGTGTGCTAGATCACACAGAATACACATGGTCCTGTAAAATAAAAATATTAAAAAAAAAAAAAAAAAATCACACAGAATACTGTTTTACAGTAAAATCCCATTCACAATCTTGAGCGGCCAGTACACAAGGGCCCAAAAGGGCCCACTGCTCGATTGCCATTGTGTACTCGGGGCTCAGAATAAGAACTACAGTGCGTTCACCGTAGAGGGAGTAAACTCTATCTACGGCGTTCACATTAACTTGACGCGTGAGAGAATTGGTAGCACTGATATGTTTAGTGTTACCATGTTATTAAATAAGAAATCATTCCCATTAATTGGGGAAAATAAAAGGATTGAGGGCTTGGTTTACCATCTTCCGATTAGTGTCCAAAAGCTTGTTCACATGTTATTTTTTGTTACTTGACATGAAGTAAAAGGGGGGCAACACTTATGGTTTAGTCTATACATATGTTATGAGTATGTACATTAAATAATGAGGAAAACTATCAAGGGGAAGAAAAAAACCAAAGAAATGGATTAGTATTTATTGTCAAATTGTTCGCTTGTTAACCGCCAATGGTTTTTAAACGTGGCTACATCTTCCGTTTTTACTTCTCGAATAAAATTATTCAAAGCACCTAGTTGGTCACGCCTTAGAAGCCATTTACGCGTCCAAATTTTACTTCTTTTTTATCCTGCTGCTGTTGCAGGTCGACGATAAGACGACTAAGCACATTCAAAAATGAATAAAAATCCATATCCACTAAAATGTGTGTAAAGTACCATGCGAGTGGCTTACACTTTATGTTGACTAAGAAGATGCGATCGGTCCGAGTCTACCAAGACCGTGAAAACGTGGCTTAAGTAATTTCATGGAACTGGGCACCCTAAAAACGTACCTGTCATGGCGGGAACTCGAGCCCGAACTTGCTCCAAAGTAACAATCAGCTTTTTTTCAGCCTTTTCCCTCTCACAAAATGCATAAACCTGAAGGATTGTTTATCTTTTTGCACTTTTGACCACTTTGTGCGTCTTTAAAACTCACACAAACGAATAATCTTATAGTTAGTAACCGATCGTACCGAAAGCAAGATGGCGACTGAGCAATCAGTGCTACCAATTCTCTCACGCGTCAAGCTAATGTGAACGCACAATAAAGCATAGAAGGAGCGTTATAAAATGAACACCTGACACAATGTCTGTCTCGTTAGTTTGAAACGTCGCCAACCACGTGTTAGACAGAGAAAAATATAGTGTGATGTTTTATTATTCAAAACGTACCACCCTCAATTGTCAGTTTGGTTACCTTTGGTTACCATTATGCTACCGAATTAGAGATGTCTAGAAAATCACAGCTTGTAGTGGGCTACCAAGTACCTTCGATTGGGCAGTGTGTTAGACAACAGGTGTTGGAGTGCGGCGTGCCGGCGTCTCCGAAAAGCTCGTGTTTTTTGGGTTGTTTAAAGACAATCTGAAGTGGATTTCAGTGGATATTCGTAGTATGGAGTATACGTAATACATCGGAATAGCGTGTGTGATATTGGGATGTAAAACCCATCCGGGAGAAGAGAAAACAAAACCACCTTCATCAGCTTCCATCGGTAACACTCAATTTTGTGTTCTTTGCAGTGGTTTTTTCCCTTGCATTTTAACTATGAGCTACTGGAATTGCAACATAGCTTTAATATCATTTGAGAATAGTGTTTCAAAGTTAATAAATCATGATTATAATCAAAATAATCAAAGTAACAAGTTTGTTGTTTATTTTAGGGCGATAGGGATGGGACTTTCCCACTACCTCAGTGAAAAAGTTATCGATACTTAGTGAAGAAGTTTTTTTTTATTTCTTGTGTTTATGTCCCTAATTCTTAATTAACTTTTGAAAGCTTGATTTAGTAACGTTCTATGAAGTTTCAGATTCGATTGTTTATTAATACATTTCTGTTTGAAGCTATTGATTGCATTGATATTTTTTTATTGATTATGTAATTATTATTGATATTATTTTATAATTTCAGCATGATAAATTAAAAACTACCAAAAGGGGTTTTGATATTATTTTTATTTAATATTTGATTTAATTCCACCTACTTTCAACAAATTTAGAACTTGTAATAAGGTTCTATATCTTCCGTGCTTCACAAGGCACGCTAAACCATTGGTCTTACAATTCTCCACCAATCCAGACTGGGCCCCCGTGGTGGAGTATGGCCCAACCTTCCTGCAATACAAGAAGAGACCCGTGCCCCAACAGTGGAGACATATAAAGGGTTGATGTCGATATCTTATAGAAAATAAACTTGAATAGTTTTCGTCTACATAATCTACGTGCAGTAATATTATAATAATGTAGCAACAAATTGCATCACTATTGTGAAAAAAAGGTGTCCAGCAGTACTGGATTTCAATCTGCAGAGTGCCGTCTTTAGTGGTTTTTAATTAATAATTTCTTATTTCAGGTTACCCTAAGAAAGCACAATGCAACCTTCATGGTCAAATTTAACAAAATCACGTACGTTTGCAGCAGACATTTTGAAGAAGACTGTTTCATATACGAAATTAGGTTAGGACATTATTTTTTAATACAGACTGTCATTTAAAGAGCAATAATTTCATATTAATTAATTTGTATAAGTTCATTACCGATTTATAAGTACGTTTTTAAATAGCCAGAATTTTAATGTTTATATTTCCATACCCCCTCGTACTTGTACTGAACAAGACTATCGCTGGGTTAGAAGGACAAACATTAAATGTTTTTTTAATTTTTCCTATTTTTTTATTTCACGTGTTCTTCTTGCTCTTTGTAATTCCCTGTGTATTTAAAGGCACTACTCTGGTTTCTGATACACAGGTTACCCTTCTTCAGGAACCAGGAATTTTAAACAACGTGAGTGTGACGCTGGTTTTGCAAGAAATTATTTAATTCATTTAATTTCCCTAAAACCATCTTCTACATTAACATTAGATGATCCAGTTTTATATAAATTTTCATAACATTTGTCAGAAATAAATGTCAGACAAACGTAGGGATAAAAAACGACCCCAAGTTATTGTTATACTTCTTTTTCTTTGAGCTGCGCTCTAAAACTTTGAATGCATAAAGCTCGCAATGTAGGTATAGTTAGATCGATAAAAGTTTCTTTATTGGATGCAAATTGAACTTGTAGAAATATATAGTTTTCTGTATTTTTTTATGTAACCTTTTTTTATGTCACGCTGTACATACATACAAATTTACATTACATACCAGATTTTGCACTTACTAGTTACAACTTTAGTAAATCTAATATAACATAACAATCTCACTGTGCACTGTGTATTAGCAAAGGGAAAGATAAGAGTACCCGTAACCGGTGTGCGTGCATGCAACGACTTATGAACGTTGATGAAGCGGTGATCTGTCAGGATCGTGGCAAGTGGCAGTCCCTGGTCTTTGCCTTCCCCTCTGGGATACAGGCATGGGGTTATGTATGTATGTAATGCCACTGTGCATGTTATCGAAATCTTCGTAAATTGGTTCACCGATTTTGATGACATTTGTGTATTTGCATCATATAAGTGAGAACAAGAGTTTGGAGAGCTGAGAATATATCGTTGGTTACATAAATATGGCACACCAAGGTTTGCAGCGCCAGCTAATACTATATAATATTAATATAGACTGCTATATTTACAGAATGTTTAGTTAAGGAATAAATGGTATCGACGTTTTCGTATTGTTTGTCCCATCCTTATGGATTTCTACTTTTGTCTATGACCCTCAATATAACTACGACTTTCTATGTGCAACCTACAGTGCGTTCACATTAACTTGACGCGTGAGAGAATTGGTAGCACTGAGATGTTTACTGTTACCATGTTAAATAAGAAATCATTCCCATTTCTTGGGGAAAATAAAAGGATTGAGGGCTTGTTTTACCATCTTCCGATTAGGTCCAAAAGCTAATTACCACATGTTATGTCCTTGTTACCAATTCTCTCACGCGTCAAGTTAATGTGAACGCACTATAGTACGATGGTGAATTTTTTTTTGGCGGAGTACACTATAGCTGTCTCTTTCTGGCACAAAGAATCATTGCAAGAGTAAAAAGGACAGCTATTCACTACTCACTTTTTATTTTACGGCTCCTTCTATGCTTTAGTCCTTGTTCTGAGGTGTTTATATACTCTTTGGTTCTGAGACTCGGGGTAATGGTGTGCAGTGGCGGACAATTGCCTATCGTGGCGCGCAATCGGACAATTGTCGGTTTTTCGGGCACACTTCAAAGGATCGTGGCCTAGCGTGGTAACACAGTGGCCCATCGTTCAGTCAATTGACCTTCAAGTTTTTTGATTTATATCAATCTGAGCCCGTAATTTTGCGCCTTTTGCACCTTTTTTTTTATAACTTTGTTGTTGTACATACTTCTGTAATAATTGTAAATATGCTTTTTGGATTAGCAACACTGACGGCTAACAGTTAACACCGTATTTCATCGCTCCGTATTTTAAATTAATTTCCAGTGCAAATAGTAAATATTTCTTAAGTAATTCTGTTGTAAGATTGAGTTAAACTACCCAGTTGGGGAAGCAGAGAGTAACAGTTGAGTACTCTCTGAAAATGGAATATACGATAAATATATACACTGCATTCACACACACACACATAAATATATAATATAACGCAAACTATTAATTTTTTGGTTATTTCAATTTGTGTTATTGATCCTCATAGATTTATCTTAGTACCTGCATACCTTTTGATTTAATTTTCATTTAGCTCTAAGATAAAATTTAGTTGTCATAAAACTCTGTAGCCGTACGTATATAAATGGTTAATTATTACTTCCATCCCCCACGGGACAGGCACAGCGTAGTGTGAGGGTCTGAACCTATATGATGTACTTTTTTATATGGCTTTTTTAACTTTTTTTTTTAATGAAATAAATAAATAGCTTTGGCCGCAACTACTTCCACGTCCATCGCAAGTGGTTTGCCAGACAGAAATGAGCCACGCGCCATTGTGGGAACAGCAAGTGATCGTGGCCTACAAATGGCAATGGCGAACAGTGGGCCAGCATGGGCCACTGTGTACTGCGGGCTTTAAGTTGACGAGCCGACTTACGATGTGATCTGACATGACAACCCAACAAGCAACAAATCTGTGTTGCCAGATACAAAACCTGAAAATGTAGGCTTAAAAAACCTGTACTTAAAAAAGCGGATTTTTTTATCATTATATGGTATTAAACAATACCGATTGTTCTTTTTCCGTTTAAAGGTTTTATATTTTTATTCATACCAGGATATGATAATTTCAAAGTCAAAATTTTGCGCGCGTTCTTGCTTTGCTGTTGTGAATGGACTAGTACCATTATGATAATTATGTGGCCTGCTGCATAGACTACACGCACGCCCGCATGCACGCACAGTGCACTGTCTGTATGCAACACAGATTATTGCACCAAACGGAAACCGACTTGTTGGAAGTTGAATGAACATGACACTAAACCAATTTCGAAAAAAGCGGAACCGCGTTAGTAAAAAGCGGAAAGCGGTTTCAATATCAGAAAAGCGGAAAAAAAGCGGAAATGCGGTACATCTGGCAACACTGCAACGAATGAAGTGTGAGGCAAACACAGAACAATTAAGGTAAATATTAATTCTATCGATTTAGTCTGTGAAGGCAAATGTCAAATCTAGTCGATCAAAAACTACTTTTTGATGAAAAAGATTTGAGAGCAAATAAAATAAATTGTTGCGCTGTGGTGTATGTTATGCTCACTGTAACATTCGCCTTTGTCAATCATTTTACATAGCTTCAATTATGCTTAAGGTAATCACAGCATCATGAAAAAAAAATCCTTTTGGTGAGTACGAACGACATCAATAAAACGACGCCTCTGTTCTTGCAGGAAAAGGGACAAAGTATTACATTTGAAGATAAATGGCCTTCCATGCGACCTATAGTTTTGAAGCTCCTCAAACAAGAACCAGTGAATCAAACTGAATGGCAAGATCTCTTTGGCGCAGTTCATTTAGTCTGTCTATGGGACGAGAAAGGTCCGTACAAACTTCGCGACGCGCTGCAGCAAGATATCGTAATGTATATATCTCAGGCACAATATCGAGTGCAGTTGGAGGAGCAAGCTCTCTTGAAAGGCTATATAACAGAGTGGGGCAAGTTCTTCACCCAATGCAACTATCTTCCCACGCCATTCCGCCAACTAGAGAGCTCTATCTACAGTATGACGAAAGGAAGTAGTTCCTTAGCGAGCAGTAATATGTCTAATTCACAAAAAAAGAACAACAACAATAACAATGAAGACAGCCTAGTGCGGAAACTGATGCTGGACTCTTGGAATGAAAACATCTTCATGGGCATCAAGCAGAGGCTGCAGGACTCTGCCATGAAATTGGTGCAGGCAGAGAGGAATGGGGAATCATTTGATTCACAACTTGTTATTGGTGTGAGAGAATCATATGGTATGTATGTCATTTTAGAAGTCACTTTTGGCTAGTATTTTCTCAAAAATTTACCAATTCCTATGCCAGATACATTACACTAAATAAATTCTCATCAAATTGCATATTACTATTACTTACTTAACAAAGTCTATATTTACATGTAATGAGGGTAGCTTTCATGTATGGTGGTACCTGTATGTAATCTATATATTTTATTTAGCTCTTACTAGAGTTGACAGCAACTCAACAGTTTAATTTTGATTATGAAGTGGCTGGAAACATAACAAAGTTCAGAATAGATAGATAAAACATTTATTTATTGGCACAGTACTGAAAATATGACATAATGTACGTACATTCCTTACACAACAGAAATACTTAAAATAACAACATAATGGATAAAGTAATAATTCCTCAGGGTGCAAATGTAAAGGTTGAAGTACGTGATTGTTTTGGTCATTTCATGTTTATGTATACTTTTAAATTATGTGCATTTATTTTATTCCATTTTGATATTATTGGTTCAATAACAGTAATAATTTCTTTTAGTCAACTTATGCTCGGACCCTTCTGACAAGTTGAAAATATATAAAGAAAATTTCCAAGCTGCTTATATGCAGGCAACTGAAGAATTTTACAAACTGAAGGCCCATGAACATTTGGTTGCTAATGGTGTTCAGTCCTACATGAAGTATGCTGATCAGAGGCTGAAAGAGGAGGAGGCGAGGGCGCATCGCTATCTGGAGCCAGGCAGCGGCAGCGTGGCGGAGCTCGTCCAGTGCTGTGAAAAGGTTCTCATCACTGAGCATTTGCCCATACTTGTGGCTGAAAGTGCTCCTCTCATAAAAGCTGGAGAAACTAAGAAACTCCAGCTAATGTTCAGACTGCTTGATAGAGTGCCCGATGGTGTCACTCCCATACTTAAAGACCTGGAAGCTCATATTGTCTCAGCAGGTTTAGCTGACATGGTTGCATCGGCTGATATAATTACTTCAGACTCTGAGAAGTATGTAGAACGCCTGTTAGATCTGTTCAAGAGATTCAGTACCTTAGTTAAGGATGCTTTCTTGGATGACCCAAGATTCTTGACTGCTAGGGATAAGGCATACAAATGTGTTGTTAATGACACTACTGTTTTTAAGTTGGAGCTGCCAGCTTCGGCTCTTATTCGTGGCAGCAAAGGGACTGCACCTGAGAGTAAATGCCCAGAACTTTTAGCCAATTACTGTGATATGCTTTTGAGAAAAACTCCACTGAGTAAAAGGTTGACCACAGAACAAATAGAATCCCGGTTAAGAGATGTTTTACTGGTTTTGAAGTACATTGAAAACAAAGATGTCTTTATGAGATATCACAAAGCTCACTTGACCAGAAGGTTGATCTTGGACTCCAGTGCTGATTCTGAAAAAGAAGAGGACATGGTGGAGTGGCTGAGAGAAGTGGGGATGCCAGCTGACTATGTTAACAAATTGGCAAGGATGTTCCAAGATATCAAAGTTAGTGAAGACCTCAACACTCATTTTAGAACTGATACAACTAAACACGATGCCATCAACATTAAGATTCTTAATGCTGGAGCTTGGGCCCGTGGTTCCGAGAGAGTCACTGTCAGTCTTCCGCGCGAGTTAGAAGATTATATTCCTGAAGTTGAGGAGTTCTATAAAAAGAAACATTCCGGTCGCAAACTGCAATGGTATCATCACATGAGCAATGGAACTATAACTTTTGCAAATTCAGTGGGACGTTTTGATTTGGATGTTACCACTTTTCAAATGGCTGTGCTGTTTGCTTGGAATCAGCGTCCCATGGAGACAATAACGTACGAAAATCTGAGGCTTGCTACCGAACTGCCTGATCCAGAATTGAGGAGAACCTTGTGGTCACTGGTTGCATTCCCAAAGCTCAAGAGGCAGCTTTTGTCTTATGATCCAATAGTGCAAAACCCCAAAGACTTTGCTGAAAACACAACCTTCTGGGTAAATCAAGAGTTTGCTTTAGTGAAGAATGGGAAGGCCCAGAGGAGAGGCAAGATCAACCTGATTGGTAGACTGCAGCTCAGTACTGAACGGTCTCAGCTGGAGGACAATCACTCCATTGTGCAACTCCGAATATTGAGGACACAGGAGGCCATAATAAAGATACTGAAAATGAGAAAGCGCATTTCAAACACTGGTCTTCAGGTAAGATTTTTTTAGAAAGTTCTTGTTTATGTACCTATTCTGCTAACCATATCCTTGAAACTATGATCAGTTCAGCATTAGTATTATCTTGAGCACTTCATACATCTGTAGTAAGAATAATTAACTGCTCTGAATTGAATTATAAAAATCAAGAAACTTATAAATAGTAAGGCTCCAAGAATACACCACAATAGGAGCATAGTATCTTTTCTTATTATTAGATTACCCTAGTTTTATTGGTGATTTGTGAATCCTTTGCGATATTTCTGTTTCTTAATTTAAGAGGGAGTTTTTAAAGTTCACGCATTGCAACATAACACAGGCGCAAACGAATTTTGGAAATCTGTACGTAATCGTCTGAAACATAGTATAATAATATTGGCCTATTTGCATCTACTTAATGAGATGATTTATACAGCGTCCAGTGGTATCTTCACTCACACTAGATGGGTGAAGGGACCACTCCGACGCTGTAGTGCCTTGGTCATGGTTTTATAGATGGTGTAGGCTTGCCCAGCACCTATACCATCCAGACAGCTTAGTCGGCCTAGCCCACAGGAAAGACTAGTCAATACGTGCGGAGCCAACCAAGCCGCGGGTTTCCTCACGATGTTTTCCTTCACCGTTAGCGTGTGGTATTGCGACTGCAAATTCGCAAATGTACGTAACTTTGAAATTAAACAAAGTCATTGGTACATGCCCGCACTCGGGATCGAACCTGGGGCTCTCGCTTGCCAGTCTATGGTTCTACCCACTGAGCTACCACCGTTCGAAATGTCTGTATAGTATAGCATTAAACATAGTATAGCATTAAAAATTGTGCCGCATCCGCGGCGCCGTTCAGGACGACATCCGCATTTATTGTGCATGAAGGTGATTCGTACAATGTTATTTAGCGCATGCGGTTCTTGCGTCCGGGATTCTTTCACAAATATTTGCCGTTTCGTTATTTATCACGACTTAATTCTTTTTTATTTCAGAGTGAACTTATCGAGATTCTGAAGAACATGTTCTTGCCTTCGAAAAAGATGATAAAAGAACAGCTGGAATGGCTCATTGAGCATAAATATATGAAGCGAGATGATGAAGACATAAATACGTTTATATATATGGCCTAGTAAGTTGTATATCTCATGCAAAATCTCACTGCAACCCTAATGTAAAATGGATAAATAAAATAAATTCTCTTACGGTACAATGGAGTTTAAGTTTATGAAAACCACTTTGATAATTATATTTTTTATTAAATATATGACAGAGCGTATTATAAAACTTGAAATCCATAATTATAATACAAATAACACTTAGTTCTTCGCCGGTTCGATCGTTTCTCCTCCCTGAATCTGACCCCAGCCAATTAATCTGGAATCAAATATTTTCACTTGTTAGCCCATGTGCAATAAATAGTTTATATTAAAGTAAACAATTACTTAGGTAATCTTATAAAGCCAGTTCTTACGTCTAGCGGGCTGTCTCGCTCGCACAATATAATTTTTACATAAGCAAGATGTTTAATTTCAGTAATAAAAAAAAATAATGTGCGAACGAGAAACATTTCAAACTGTAGACTTTTAGTCCGGATCTACTTACGGGTGTTGTTATATCGGAAGAGTCCGCCCAAGTTTCGCTCCGAATCGCAGAGCTTAATCATGGTGAGCAGAGACGGAGCTTGCGTCGTCGGTTGCTCGTCTCACACTACGGGCAAGCGCGCCCGTAGTGTGAGACCTGGTCGGACTCTTCCGATATAACAACGCCCGTAAGTAGATCCGGACTAAAAGTCTACAATGTGTAGTGCTTACGAAATTTTAAGTTCAAAGACATTTCAAACTTACCGCCAATGGTTTTCAACTCTTCTGCTAAGCGCAACCTTCTCTCCAATCTCTGTGCACACGGGGTTCGTCAGAGCGATCTTTGCTAAATCGGCCTTAGTGGCGATCACTCGGCCTCCGGTACTCAAGGAACCGATGTTTACCAGCAACACCTAAAAAAAGGTACAAATGAGAATGCTGGCAATTGATATCAGTGGCTGATTATAGGCCGAACTGTGCGCATCAATAGGGTGAATTGCGCGCACCAAATCATGTCCGAATACTGACAATTAATATGGAGTTTAGACAGTTGATTGGAATCGTTCAAGATTTGTCGCCCCTCCCGAAGTTCCCCGATTCGTTGACGTACCTACGCCATTGCCATAAGTCCAACGTTTTGTATGACTGAGGAAGTACAAGTTCAATTGGATTTTCAGGCTTTGACGTAAGGGCGTAAGTGGGACTTCTATAAGTTCAACTTCGTCAAAAAAAATTACGTTTGCCGAACGATTATTTCAAAACGTAAAACAATAACTATGATAAGAATCTTCTATCAGTTTTTCATGAGTGTATATAGTTAAAATGCAAACCTCATTCCTAGCCAGCTTCTGTACTTTCGCGGCTTTCTTGTCTCCCTCCGTGCGAACGCCGAGCAATCTCTTAAGAAGATAGTATGAGACTTCGAGTTTCACGAATATACCGGGCAGAGCTCCAACAGCTCCGAGTACCTACGAACGTAAGACATTTATTTATTTATTTATTCAGTTTGAAAAATCATCCATTAGCTTCCGAATCACATTTTGTAAGTATCATTATGGTTAATTATTACAGTTCACTCTGCAATGCCAGGCTGACTTGCTAGGGTTAGAGGGCAGGGTTTTATCGCGTGGTAGCGCGCGTCACGTCTGGTTTACGATTATTGATAGTCTGTTACGTTTTAGAATATATCTCTGCTACTATCGGATATACTCGTCTAATAGAAATATCGGAACTAATATGACACATGATTTCACATAACTTTTCAAAATAGTGAAGAAAAGTTTTATACTGAGCAGGGAGTAGTATTACACTCGTGTGTTTTCACGCACAACTTATCTAGCTAAAAGAAATCTGGGTGTCCGAGGTGTTCTCCTCCACCTCAGTGCTTGCAATTGCTAATCTGAGGTGGGCATGCGCGGTGATTAAGCACATTGTCTCAGAGAAGGCCTGTGCCCTATGGTGGGATGTATGTAGGCTGTATTATTATTTAAGTCCTAAGTGTTCACAAAGTAAAAGTTGTTCGTCCCATTCTCGTATCTATTTAGGGATTTTTTTACACTAGCGACGTGGAGTCGGTTCTGACCTGTCCCACAAGCCGGTCGGCGCGGCACAACGTGGGCTCGATCTTGGTGCCCACACCGATGAGGCCGCCAGGCACTGCGTATTGCAGCTCATTCTGCTCGGCGAACAGAGATACGATGCGAGAGAAGATCGGCGTGCATGTCAGCTTGCCGTCCGCGTCTTTGCTCACAAGGCCCGGTCGCACCTGCCGACAAACAGCAATTGTCACAATCCTGCTTTAATTTTTGTCTCTTGCTTAGCACAGGTAAATTCGACCTTTGATGTCGAAGACTCGCTTAGCACCTTTACCACCGTCTCAGGTCACTCAGCTTCACGTTAATGCGGAATCGCTCAGGCGCTCATAGCTGATAGCCAGGTTTAAGTGGAACTAGGCTGGTCATGTTTAAAGTATGATGGGCTCAGATAAGTGGGCCAAAATATAAGTATGTTTGGGCAATGTGTAATAATAGAACGCAGACGAATGTTTTATTTAATTAAACAGAATGCATATACAGATTTTGCAATAATTGTGTTGCGTCTAATCAATCTCCATGCAAACAGCACCCCTTGTCAAGTTTGGGATATCAAAATGATATTAAACGACGAGATCAGTTATACCACCAGCCGATTACCTCAATCTCCATGCCGACTGTGAGCACGCCTTGTAGGATGGAGCCGCCAGCGACGCCGCCGCGTAGGTCATCAACCTCACAACCTGGCTTGTTCACGTCGAAAGACCGGATCACGATCATTCGCGGCGCCGACGAAAAGTCACGCAGCGGTACCGGAATCTTCTTCGTTACGTACTCGCAGAGTACCTGCAGGAGATGGAAGTGTATAGAGAAGTATAGAAGTAAAACTCCAGTCAGCGATGTAATCAATGACGAAGTGATTGAGTAAGGGAAGTCAATTAACAAAGTGAGCGGTATTTTGTCCGTTTTTTTGTTTCTTTCGCCTGAAAATATGGCGAATATCTCACGCTAGGGGCAAAAACTCTTCGCATTTCATCAAATCTTCGCCGCCATTTTTAAAAACAATTTTTTAAATAAAATTACAAAAAATAAATAAAAAATCTATCCGTATTAAATCAGCTAGCGTCCCGGTATATGATTGTGTTGTTCCACCTGTGATTAAAGAGCGCTGAGCGCCATCATTTGCGATGCGAGTGATGCCGAGCGATAGCGAGCCATAATTTGAATATAGCTCGAAAAACCGGAAGAATTCCCTAGAGGATATTGACTACGTGACAAAGACCTAGGCCCCCAACGTCCTCGGGACCAAGCGTGGTATTTTGAAGAACTCCCTCTCCGCCTAAGCGGGTCACGTACCTAATATGGGTACCGATGTACGCTGGGTATAAAGGTCAGGTTCGTATCACTACATGTCGTGAAGGCCAGGGATGTAAGGATATTTGTAGCCCCAATTCAAATTTATCCATTTTTCCACGATGAGCTCACATTACATCCTTAATTATTTGCATCATATTGCAATGCATAGTAGAGAAATCGATAGATAACCTTTGACAACCTATCCCGTCGCCTCTCAACCAAGTGGAGAACATCACGAAACGGTTTCGTTGCGCGAAAGGGTCCGTTTTCAAAGAATACAATTCTTGGTTTACTATGAAATTCGATGTACCTACATTACAAAGTTGATTAACAAAATCATATTTTAGCGTCCTACTTGTCTGTTAGTAGGAAGCTGAAATATGGTTTGGACTTTTATGAAACGCGGCCCAGTTTGTTCGAATTTGTAAATGCTGAATTAGACCATAATTCAACCTGTGAATACGTGCGATTTTATTTACCTCAATGTTATATTTCAACTGAGCGGAGATCGGTATAATGGGTGCGCCCTCGGCCACGGTGCCCTGCACAAATTTGACGATCTGCTCGTGTTGCTCTTTCGCCTGGCCCTCCTTCACGAGGTCGATCTTGTTCTGGAGGATGAGTATGTGTTTCAGCTTCATGATCTCGATGGCAGCCAAGTGCTCGCTCGTCTGCGGTTGGGGGCATGACTCGTTTCCTGTTGAGGGTTATTGGCATTAATTACTACTAGGGACCCATTTAAAGGCTCTTTAAAAATAATGAAAAGGAAATCACTCTAACTTTAATTAATCGCTTTGACATAGTCCTAGGCAGTGTGAAAAAATTGTTGATAAAAAAAAACCCTGTTATATTCATGTATGAGAAATCAAAGGTGAGGAGATATTATAAAGAACCTTATGGAAAATTTCCAGGTTATTTTCTTTCGAAATTTCAACGCGTCATGGATATAAAGCATTGGGAATAAATAAAAAAAGCGTAGCACTGCTGGTTTAAACTCATGCTCCAACACAAAACCGCCGAAACGTCGGGAAATAAGGTAATTACGTTTTACCTAAATGAAAATAGCCATTAGACCCGTTTGATATATAACTATGTATATATCAAACGGAATCATTAAGAAATACAATTTATGCTCCAAACCCTCAAAACGCTGTACGTGTCCATTGCGTTGCATGCTACCATTTTTAATATTTTTATAACCAAAAAGTTTCAGACGCCTTGATGAATGTGGTTTCTGGATAATAGGCTACGCCGACGATATAACAATCCTGAAGATAGGTAAATCCGAGGATATTCTATACAGTCTAATGAGAACGGCGTTTGGCATAGTAGAGCGATGGTGCAATACTCATCAACTAACCGCCAACCCGACTAAAACGGAATTAGTACTTTTTACAAACAAACGTAACCCAAAAACACAAAACCTACCAAAGTTTTTCGGAACAACGCTAACCCTGTCACCAACAGTTAAATATCTCGGTGTGACGCTAGATAGCAAACTAAACTGGAGCTCGCACCTACAGAATATCGTTAACAAGGCCCAGATGACCTTCTGGCAATGCCGAGGCCTCATAGGAAAACAGCGGGGTCTACGCCCGTCACTTATGATGTGGTTATACACTTCGGTGATAAGACCCGCTATAACTTATGGCGCCGTTGTATGATGGACCAGAACAAAACAGAAAATAGCAGTACTTCAATTACAGAGGCTACAACGACTGGCATGCCTCGCAGTAACTGGGTGCATGAAGACAACACCGACTACTGCCCTGGAAGCCCTGTTGAACCTCAGACCTCTACACTTGCACGTTCAACAAGAAGCAGCTAGTGCTGCCCTACGGCTTCGGACAACCAGTATATGGAAACAAAACAGCTACACCCCACACACACAAATCCTAGCAGCCGCTGTTTCGGACCAGCCTATGATGGAAGCGGTGTGCAACAGAATACCACTTATATTTTCGACAAAAAATATAAGGTACAACTGCAAGAGGAGCCTACCGACTACTCGGGAATACACGAAGTCAGAGTGTACACGGACGGCTCCAAAACTGAAACAGGAACGGGCGCAGGAGCCTTTTCCAACGAACTAAATCTAAAAATATCTACAACCCTTGGCAACCTGAATACAATCTTTCAGGCAGAATGCATCGGTATAACAAGAGCTGTGGCGCTGTTGAACACAAGAGATGCGAAGGCTTACGCAATACGCATAATCTCGGACAGCGCCTCAGTCCTACAAGCACTCAACAGCAATCTTACAAACAACAGCTTGATACTAGAGTGTCACCATGAATTGGAAAAACTGTCAACAAATAACAGAGTCACTTTACAATGGATAAAGGGTCATAGCGGCTCCCTGGGCAATGATGCCGCAGATGAACTCGCTAAAAGAGGCTCGGAAACTACAGTGGAAGGACCCGAACCCCTGCTCCCACTCCCATACAACCAGTTTAGAAAATGGTTGAGGTCGCGAACAGAAAGCCAGCATGCTGAACTTTGGGGAACAGAAACCAAATGTAGACAAGCCAGGGAGGCCTTACCAACAATCTCGAAACGTCTTTCACGTAGCCTGCTGCGTCTGAGAAGAGAAAATCTGCGCAAAGCTGAGGCAATCTTAACAGGCCACTGCTCACTGAACAGACATCTCTACAACATGGGTCTAACCGACAGCCCGCTTTGCCGGGGATGCCTCAAAGAAGAGGAAACACCCGCCCACGTGACCATTCACTGCGAAGGCGTGGAAAAGCAACGGACCGCCATCATTGGGAAGCCGGGGTCCCTTCAGGAAGCCTGCAGTGACATCGGAGCACTGCTGGCTTTCTGGAAAGAGATAGGCTGGCTGGAGTAAACGAACAGCTCCACTACGTACAATGGCCCAATCATGAGGCTAAGTGCGGAAATCTCAGGTCTAACTAACTAACTAACCAACAAGTTTAATATATAATGTTACATTTTATACATAAAGTAGTTGGATATGGTATCAATACTGCTGCCGGAAAACAATGGACTAGGGTGGCAGGGGATCGAGGGTTGGCGTAACAGGAAGGAGGCCTACGCTAGATAGACGTGGATAAATTTGGTCGCGCGTTACTTTTTCTGATATTTTGCAAACCCAGGCCGAGTTTGCGATTCTTTAAGAAATATTCCAGTCAAGTTACAACTGCAGGGTGTGACTAAAAAATAAAAAAGCCGGAACACAGAACACTATGAGTCGGGCTCAAGAGGTCAATATGAATAGCCGGACATTCAATCTGAAAGCGTGACAATAACACTGCTCTTTGCCACGATTTCCTTTGCTAGCGCCCGCGAAATCGCGAGTCTTGAGTGCGCGTCCGCTTGTCGACTAAGAGCCGGACTCGTACGTTTGTAAATTGGCCGAACACGACTGGAAAAGGAGGACATCTGGCAGCTGCAACGCAAAAAACCTTAGTGCAAGTTAAATTGAATTGCACTGAAAATATATCGTTGTTTAACTTTAAAGTAATAAGCGAGTTACGAGGGCTGCTACTTATGTATGCGGAATAGAAAAAATAAACAAATGTATATGGCTAAATATGTTTTTATTGCTTTTCAAAGTATTCTCCACTATGATCGATGCACTTTTGCATTCGATGAAACCAATTTGTAAAACACTTTTTCCACTCTGATTGAGGTATCTCCAAAACGTGCTGTTTGAACGCATCTACGGCATCTTCACGGGTCGAAAATCGTTGACCACCTAATTTATTCTTTGCATTTGGGAATAAATAGAAATCATTGGGAGCCAAATCAGGGCTGTACGGTGGATGACCCATCAATTCCATTTTTTGACCATCCAAAAATGTAGTTGTTTCCTGAGATGTATGACAGCTGGCATTGTCATGGTGAAGTATGATTCTGCGTCGCTGGTTGTTTTGGCGTATTTCTTCAAATACTTCCGGCAAACAAATGGTCGTGTACCACTCCGAATTAACCGTTCTGCGATTCTCCAGTGGTTTGTAGCGTGTGGCCGCCACCGACGCCAACCGTGTGCGGCGAGTCCATATAAAATGTATGAAAATTACAGGAAATATGCCAGTGGCGGCGTTTTGTGGTTGTGGCCGGTGGCCCGTGTGCGGTGACCCTTACTGCGCCCGCGATTAAACTCACTAAACCAGTGATACACAGTCGTTTTTGATGGAGCTTCATCACCAAAAGTCGAAGTAAATTGATCTACGCACTGTTGTTGCGTTAAACCACGTCGAAAATCGCACGGGTATTTTCACGAGTGAGTTCCATTTTTTCAGCGATATGACATTTTAAACCCAACAAAAACAAAACACTAACGTAAATAAGGGTGATATTACACTTATCAAATATCTTTGTCCAATTTTGCTGTCAAATATTTTTAGGATCCAGTGCCAAGGACAAAGAAATAGATAATTTATGTACAAGGTTTATTTATACTGAAAGTACACTGGCACGGTGGAAATTATAATGTACAGAAGGAGTTAACACTGACTAACTGCAATAATTAGATGAAACTGAAAACTATAGCATCTGCATGAAAAACAACATAAAATTATTAATAAAATCGATTCCGATAGCAATCATCATTTTTTAGACAGAATAGAAGAAACAACTTTTTAAATAAAATCTCTACTTCTACACGCAGCCTGCCAGCTATGCTTGGCGGAGCAATGAGGTTCGAATCTGCGCGCGCCTGATTGCCGCCTGTGAATGTGGTGTAGAGTCAACCCCACATATTTTATAAAATTTCTTTGAGGTAAGCCCATTCCATTTGTCCAATAACTTTGTCCAATATTTTTTGCATAGTCTTAAGAAAATGGAGGAATGTGGAGCGTCTTCATGTGCTGCTATTGCGTCTTTAAGTGGTGCTATTATTATCGTTATGTTATTAATGAAAAACCAAAAGTTAAAACAAAAAAAAGTTTTTATTAAAAATTTTGTCATTGGAATCGTCCACGATATCTTGTTTGCAGCCATTTTGATTTAAGTGTCATTATGATTTGATCAAATATCGGTGTTTCCAAGACATTTGATAAAGTCGTCCAATTTCTTTGATCAAATCGTACATTGGACAAAGATATTTGATAAGTGTAATACCACCTTAAGAGAAAAATATTAGCGGCCAGTATTTAAAAAAAGAACGAATTTGACCATGGAGATCAGACATTGCGTTTAAAATTATTGGAATCCCAGATTCCGGATACATAAGTAGCAGCCTATGTATATTACCTTATTCAAAAGTTGGCTTTCTCTGAAGAACTGTCCTTTCTTTTTCTCTAATTCGTGGTAAGTGATGGTGGTTGTTACTTAAAATACTTCTTATGTTACACTAAATAATACACAACTTATGTTACTCAAGATGCTTTTACCACTCATTGTACAATTGTTTGTTTACCATAATAAAATAAAAACCTGCAATGAGCAGCAGCGCGGCGTCCATAACAGCGGCGCCGTTCAACATGGTGGCCATGAGGATGTCGTGGCCGGGGCAGTCGACGAAGCTGACGTGGCGCACCAGCTGGAAGCGGCCGCTGCACGCGGGGCGCAGGCACGGGAAGCTGTCGTCCTTGGACGAGCTGCCAGAGATGAAGCTGGTCGGCCTCGGACACTTGGGGTTGTCGCACTTGTAGATTTTCGCGTTTGCGTAACCTGTTCGGGGAGGTGGTGGTGGTGAGTGGCGTCTATGGGCCTAACAGGGAACTTTCGTCTCGCTTAGATTGGAGTGGCGTTGTTTCTATAGAAGATATTATATAGAAACATAAGTAAAGTTAGAAATAAAAATTGTAAAATTATTTTTTCTAGAGTTTTCGAGGTCGAAAAAAATGTGAAAAATAAAGTTAATATACTTAATAATAAAATTACTTGTTAGAAAAAAGACTATTGTGTAGATTTTTTAAAATGAATTATATATGGCATAGACAGATGCATCAAACATTATTTAGGAGATAACTCAAATATTGATAAACGCTTCATAGGTAGATTACAAGGCAAGCGTTACGTGAGAGAGTGGACCGATTTGTATGGCGCGACTTAGAACCACGTTTGGTACTATATTGACTTTTCGACTGGCTTTATTATAAAAAAATATTAGTCGTAGAGAAAAAAACATCACTTTTAATTATCTTTTAACGTGTCCTCTGCTACTCTGCAACCGTTCAGTATTTGGTGAGCGTAATACAGAGCCCTACCGGTGGGTTGCTAGTGCTAGTACCCTGTTGTAGGACGTTATTAAACAAAAAGAAATAATACTGTATCTCAGTAATATAAACACCGGTCAAGTGCGTGTCGGGCCACGCACATGTAGGGTGCAGCAGAATAAGGGTTTTTTACCTGCTTACACAGATTTTTTACAGAACTTACAACATTATCGAAGTAATTTTCAATGGAATTTTCACGAATTCTTCTACAAGTTAGGCGCCTAATACTCGTTAACTCGTAAGGCCTACTTATCCGTAGCTTTCCTATTAAGTTCATGTGTGCCTCGAATATTTTTAAGTTTCTACAATGACTTATTTAGGAGAAGGGGGGGCTACTCTAACTAACGTTATGTTTTAGAGCTTATTATATCTTTAAGGTAGAGCAACGACATTCGCAAAGCGGTGGGCAGGGCCTGGAAGACATGTGAAGATCGGGTTCAGTCTTCACCGGCAGATTATAATGATGATGGTTTTTTAACTACAGTTAACCGCAGTCACAGACGAGCAACCGACTCAACGACGCGAGCTCCGTCTCTACTCACTATGATTAAGTTCTGCGAGTCAGAGCGAAACCTGATCGTACTCTTCCGACAAAAAGCCTAGTAAGTTAATCCGGTCAAAATCAAATAAAGGCCTACGCAGACAAGGGACTTTTGTCCCTTGGGGACAATCGTCTGTAAAAAAAGCAAATATTGTGAGATTACGCTGTGTTGTAATTTACATGGAGTTGAAAAAGAAAAGGCGTTTTAAAAGATATCACCGAACTTTTGTCCAGTCCGGTCTCTTGATGTCCTCGATAACTTAAGGGACTTTTTGTACGGGGTACTTTTAGTCCTTCGTGTGCGCTATTCGATACAATTCATAAGAGATCTCTATACCGAGGGAACAAAAGTACCCGGGGGATAGTACCTCGTCTGCGGGGGATAGTAAATCGTCTTTATGATGATTTCTCAAACGGATCCCTATCAGTATTTTTAATCGATTCATTCCCATATGTTATATACAAACAAAATAAATGCATCCTTATTGCGTGTAAGTTTCTCGGCGTGAATAATATATTCATGTTGTCGTCTCTGTGCTAAGCCGCTGAGAGCCGGACAGACATGGTGAAACTAATTAACCTTAAGTCTAAAATCGTGAAACTAGATGTTGCAAGACTCTGCTGAGTTTTCCCCCTCTGAGGTAAGTTTAATACTCTCCGAGCGCGATACATCCTTAGGACACTATTAACTGCAGACAAAAAATACTGTACCTCACTAACCCAATAATAAAATGTTCTAAGCTTCTTGCTTGACTCCTCTTCTTCTGATGTAATTAGTTATAAAATATCTTGAGCGAACATGTTATAAAATTTTAAAAAACATATTTAGAGCCTAAAAATTCCACCCATGCCGGGATTCGAACCCGCGACC
This sequence comes from Yponomeuta sedellus, assembly GCA_934045075.1. NCBI lineage: Eukaryota > Metazoa > Arthropoda > Insecta > Lepidoptera > Yponomeutidae > Yponomeuta > Yponomeuta sedellus. Next base: position 12,718,619 of record OW203735.1, on the reverse strand, counting down.
TCTGGCTATCCGTGCCAGCGCTCTTCCAATTGAGCTAATGGGCGACTCACCGGCATCAGTGAAATTTCGAACCTCTTAAGAGCTAGTTCAGACATGGCGGATTCCGCGCGGTTCTAAACGCATGTTTTCAGTCAGGCGCGGAGAGCGCTGTCATCCGCATGGGGTGACAGTCCAATCATGGAAGTCGAAGAAGCAATAATGTGTGTATTTGTTGCTCCTACCCGCTCTGCTCCGTTTCTAATAATTTTATTGGAATATTCTGTCAATTGGATGTCCCACAAAGCAGGTCTCTTTTCCACCTCATCGATGAATAGCTCGGTGTCGAAGCGATCCATTGTCACCGTCCTATACGCACGGCTTCCGCGCAGCGACTGAACGCGCTCTAGGTACGTCAAGTAAATAGATCCGAGCGGCGACCGCGCGAATTGATTTTCAAACGGTTGAGTGGCGGTAGCCGCGCGGATTGTCAATCCGCGCGGACAGGTATGAACGAATTAATAGGTGCTAATGTAAATAAGATCCGCCTGGTCTAACCGCGCGATTTGCATCCGCACGGATTCCGCCATGTGTGAACAAGCGCTTACACTATTCTCTGTATTACGTACAGGCAGCGACATCTTGTTTAAGTAAGTTGCATCACTTACAGCCCCGACTACCTACTTTGCAGTTAGGTTTTTACATCGGAATGATATCACTGTACCTACATGATTATACTATTTTTTATTTTTAATGCACTAACCCGTGCTAAGGACAATTTTAAAAACATATTTAGAGGCTAAAAATTCCACCCATGCCGCGGTCGCAGAATGTGGAATTTTTAGCCTCTAAATATGTTTTTAAAATTGTCCTTAGCACGGGTTAGTGCATTAAAAATAAAAATAGCATAATCATGTTATAAAATTATTGGATTTTTATATACTTAACTACGGCTCTTATTTAAATCTATCAGTTATAGCGAATCCTTGGTTATAGCTTGACTTTTATAAAATTTGTAGCCTGTAGACGCTCCAAATGAATTCATTCTATTTACCTACATATTTCCACGAGTAGGTAATATCCAAAATTTTTGTGAATTCGATCAAAACAAGGATTCACTCGTAGCTCTGGCTGCCTAAGTGATCTTTAACGATCACGAAGGTGCAACATAGGGCGCGTTCAGTGCATGGATGGACCGTCTGTGACTAAAGCTAGTGGCATTTTTCAGTGGTTCCGTGCTTTGCAAGGCACGTTAAGCCGTTGGTGCCAGCTGCCGTCGATAGATGGCAGTCGTTAAGCCAAGTCAGAGGCCCTAGGGCTGCTTGAAAACTTCTGACAATAAGACTAGTCTTGCAAGCCTCCACCAATCCGGGCTTGGCCCCATGGTGGAGTACCATGGTGGACCTATACCTTCCTCACGGAAGTGACCCGTGCCCCTCGGTGGGGACATAATGGGTTGATGATGATGATGAACAAAAACAATATATTACTTTAAAATACTTTTTATTGCTTAGTCTAAACCTTATCACTTAAGTAGCACCATATTGGCGTGCCCATAAAATTATGTTCTAATTGTAAAATATATATATCAAAAATAGTATTGTATACAACACTTTTGATATAAGTTGTGATCATCTGTTAAAACTTGAAAAAACAGTTTAAAACGTAAATGAGTTCCTCAAATAACAACTTGAAAAAGTGAATTATCACTCTAAATAACAATTTTATTATCTTGTTTAAACATTTGAGCTGAGATTCAAGGCATGCTGAATAGGTACAAACATCTTAAATACAGTATAAAGTGCCCTTATGTATAGAATCAATTAACTCATCATTAACTTATTACCTATTCAATGTATAATTAATCACTTCACATACATCGGGAACAATAAGGAAAGTTTCTTCCAAGATACACATAAATTGATAAACAAGGCAAAATGTGACTTACAAATTGTAACCATATGGTTTCTATCTAATACATTATATATATACATAAACCAAATACTATTTCCAATAGGTGCAACTTATTACCTAACATTGTTCAACAAATTACTAAGAAGTCATATACTTAGATAATTAAAACAAATACTTTCGGCAGTTCAGAGTCTCACATTTACATTCAGTGAGATTTTGATGCATTACATTTCGCTGTTGCGATGCGAATCTGGATTTCTGCGGAGACATGGTGACGTCAGCTGCTGGACTTTCGATATCATTTGGCATATTTGGTTCTTCCTCGTCCGCGACTACTACGTCGCTCGACGTGGAGCGGCTCGTAGACGCGCCCGCGTCGCCTTCTGACGCATTTTGCAAATAGTCAAAGCAAACTTCTTCACCCATCTCAATATCACAAGTAGCGAACAGCGCGATCATCGGCAGGTTCGGGTCCAAACAGTCAGCCCACACAGCCCACACACCGAGGTTAGGCTCGCATGAATGATTAATGAAATGAGACACATTTCCCAAGTTGCAGGCATCCAAAGTGTAAGGGTTTTCGACTGAATTGAAATCCAGATCAAACAAGTATGTCAGTCCATTTGCATCGTATTCTCGACCCCTCTTTTCTGCTTCCTCAAATGTGATCACCTCGCCGACGTACTGGCAAACAAACTGGCCTTGTTTTATCTTTTGCTCGGTTTTCACACCCCATCCCCGACCATTTGAAGTGCGGAAGATGCAGAGTCGCACATTTCTTCCCCCCTGCACGACGCGGTTGTTGCAATCTTGCGAGCATTTGCATGCTTTGTTGCATTCGTAAATAGGCGTGCCAGTCGCCACTCTGAGCTGCTTCTTAACAGTGTATGCAAACAGGCCTCCCTGCATACCACAGCATGACTTGGAGCGACAATTGCAAGCTTCACATTCGCAGCCAATAGGTGGATCGTCAGGGATAACAACGCCGGGTCCAGGTATAGACTGATTAATGTACTTAAAATTTTCTGGAGGGCAGGCGTAATCGACATTGTTTTCAACAGTCAACTTCTTGGACCTATCAATTTGATTGATGCGTTCCTCCCAATTCCGCAACTCTCTCAGTTGGCGACTACGTTTCCGCGCAGCGACATACAACTGTAAAAGATCTCTGGTGTCCTCCACTAGTTTGGCAGCATTATCTTCTTCGGTTTTATCTAATGTCAGCATACACAGCAGATTTATTACAAGTAAATCTTTTGTTCTGGACATTTCAATGTCTTCAGTTTCTTTCAGTCTTAATAAAAGATTTTTTTCACTGAGCAAACCGTCAAATGATAATTCTTCCTTCAATCTTTCTAAAGATTCACAATACTGCATTTCTTTGTCAGCAGTAAAAGCTGACAGTATTTTTGGGCAGTTATCGAGATTTTCGATTGGTTCCCATGTGTTGTCTTTATCACTATAGCCTTTCCATTTCACATAGAAATATTCATTGCCATTTTCCATTTTCACATCAAGAATATCTTCTATTATGTATTCACCTGGTTCTTGCTTATTTCTTTTCTTTTGTTTCTTAGCAGGTGGCCATAGGTCTTCTTCTGGTTCTGGGGAGAGATGTCTCTTCTTGCTGCGTCTCATCTTCTCAAAGAACATAATGTCTTCCTTTTCATCAGGCCTCTCACGGTACCATTTCAATATTGTGTCCGACAGGCGCTCTGCAACATACCATGTGTTTATATTAAATTGTGACCCTCACAAAAATTTATTTAAACACATTTCCTGACATTTACTTATTAATCTTCACATGGTACATTGCACAGCTGCTCTGATTTATAAATGGATATTCGCGGATATGAAATTAAATACGAATTAATAGTAAATACTGTTAAGGACTATCCACATTACGACGGGCCGGCGACGTGCATACGCAACGATAATAACTAAAATGGACTTTAAATACTTTAATTGTTTGAGACTACAAAAACTACCACAAAAAAGCTTAGCCATGTGAGGTCAACAAGGATGATAGGGGAACAAGCTTTTTTGTGAAGTCTCACAAGGGCAGTTTTTGCACTTGTATTGTAGTCTCAAACTTAAATCCATTTAAGGATTATTTTAATAATAATTACTTCCACACAATCACTTATAGTATGCCGAATTGTACATTTATATAAAAATATATTATGAATTTGTGCTGCCTGCACGCAGCTGGCCTGTTGTAAGGATTGACCTTTAAACCTGCTATACCAATGTTTTCTGTTTATATTTGGGCCATAATTTTGAGTTTATGTCAAATTTATATATTGATATTTTGATTGTTGACTATGTCATAGTTCCTGAAGTGATGACTCTTTATTATAGATAGTAAGTTGGTTGCATAAACATTACATGTATTTCACAACTTATCAGAAGCTTCATGTGCGGGCAATGTAAAAAGTAGATCTGGTTGAGAAAAAAAGTCTATGGAGAGTATGACATTCAAATAGTCATGCTTTACATAGTTTAAATTTTGTTAAGTCAAAAAAATTAAATAAAAGGGAAACAACATTTTTTTAAAATGCTACAACTTACCTAATTTAATGGTAATATTTCGCTCCAGCTCATTTTTGAATCTAACAGTCTGGACTCCAGATATGGCTTTCACAACTGTGGACTTGCCATGGGCTACATGGCCTATGGTGCCAATGTTGATGGTGGCTTGGCGAGATATGACTTCAGGTGAGAGCGCAGAGAGTTTTGTGACATCCTGTGAACAGTGACAATTATATGATTACCTTCTGATGCCCCAAGAACATGAAAGCCAGTTCAGAAGTGCATCAGGATAATAAGTTTTATGTATTTTATGTATTTAGTGGAAAACATTGGAGCCAAGTAACACATAAAAGATATAAAGCCTTTGTTCGATGAATGCTAATGTTTTATGTATACAACATCTACAAGAGAAGGCCTGTGCTGGAACAAAACTCCATATTATCTGAAAAACATGGACATGGAGAACTTAACCAAATTATGCCGCCCACTTCAAATTAACAGAAAAAATATCAGCAGCGACTATATAATAGATAAAATATTAACTCCCAGTTTCTCATACCCCAGCAATCTATTTCTCATACCATCATCATAAGCCTTTGACTAAAAAGTCAGATTCAAAAGTGAAAAGTGATTGATACAATCAAACTGTTAACATCATTTACTTGGTCTATCACAGAAGTCAAAAAGTGATATGGCTTGAAAGGCCTATGTTCAACAGTGAAACAGTGGAAAAACATACTTATTTTAATAGTGTATTAACAGTGTTATGTACAAAAAATACATATAACTGTGAATGTGATGGATGATGAAATGTAACCCTTTACATTTCATCCAGTTCACAGTATTGTAATGTATGGAACAGCTGGTATTTTATTAATTTCGAAAAAAAATTTTGTATTAGTGAGCCAAATTTAAAATTTTTGCATAGTTTATAAAATATGGCACACGACGTACTGACTAAATTACCACTTTTCAGTTTCTCAGCTTTTTCAGAATTTTGAGGGATTTTGGTACATTTTAATATGCTGGCTATACATGGTTGGATTGAGGAGTGAAGTCCGGAATGGAGTAGTTTTAATACTAAAGGAGAATTACGCAAACGGAACGGGGATAGCGGCGTAACCTCAATGATACTTCATAGTTTTAGGTTATGTCCTTATGATTGCCCCATAGTGCACAAAACCCCTAGGACGAATAAAAGAGATGCTACGTTTAGAAGCTAGTACTTTACAGTAGGTTGTTATTCGTAAATATAAATAAATACTCACCAATTCTGTTAAATCTTGCTGACGCAAGTTTGACTGGTGGGCACTTGTATTACGACCATCACTCGACGCCATGATTGCTAACAAGATTTCTGTCTAAGCAATTAGTCGGGAACTCGTTAAAAATGTAAGGAAATATAAAATGCAGCAGAAATAATACGAATTCTGCTCCTTTGATCTCCCGTGGCAAAATTTTAACTCAAGCTGGCGTGTTGCTTTGCAGTGTTGCCTGTTGTTGCCTTGCCCACAGATCATTCAGAGACAAAATATTGTTTCATACAAAAGCTCATACACGGCGTGTAGACGTAGCACATTGCAATTATTTTACCTAATCTGTGAAACGTGTCCGTGCTTCCATGTTGGTATCATTGGTGGCTGTCAGTGTCAAATAAAAAAACAAAAAAAAATTGTTATTTCTCCTGTGATTCTCCTCTCTTTCCTATCCCCAAAAATAAAAAAAACAATTAAATAGATTTATGTGGAAAGAGAACATAATTAATTTAGAAGTGCTACTCGTAGTTCCTTTCACAGTATATCTATGCCTGAACAAAAACATTGCAGCACTCGGTTGTCACTATGATAACGAAAACGGAAGGCGCCGAGGAGCACACCAAAAGATTGCGCTTTAAGCCAACAACCAGTGTTCAATCCTTTGATGTTAAATCTGATGAGGGTCAATGTCGAACTCTGGATGCTAAATCCGGAAAAGATCAAAAGCGCAAAGGTAAACACAGATAAACGCCGGTTCCTACTTTCCTACTACGGCTACCTGTACATCAATGGTTTCGGAGTTACATTCTGATTTTGAATAATTTTTTTTGTGCCAGCTGCGATAGTTACACAATTTCATATCTGTGGATATATTTTCAACTGACGACCGAAAACGATATATTTTTGGTGTAAAATGACGGATTTCCGGTAATTCATAACCTGTTATATTATTGTGCAGATGCAGACAAATCAGCTTCTTTGGTTTCGTTCCTCCACATCGAGCTCACGAGAGGGTACCTGCTGGAGCATGATGAAGAGAGGTTCTCAGCTCGGAGAGAGAAAGTTTACTCCTTTATCAAAATCCCACAGGAACTTGAAAAGTTCATGGCATATGGCTTCTTCCAGTGTGCAGACTCATTACTGTTTGTCTACACATTCCTACCACTACGTTTTGTAATGGCTTTTTGGACATTCTTCAATAGAATATTTCAGAAATGTTTTGGGTAAGTGACAAAGTTTATTGTTGTCTAAAACCGTAAAATCAATATATACATTTTTTTATTGCTGCTGGTGATTGTTCTTTTTAACTAATCACTTTTTCTGTAAAAATTTACTAATTCCAACTATCCCAGGTTTAATTCCCGACCATGCACAAGTATATTGAAGCCAGCTGAGACTTGTGATGTCCTAAAAGGATTTATACTGCTTGTGTGCAGTGTACTAATGTGCTACATTGACACAAACATGATGTACCACTTAGTCAAAAGCCAAAGTGTGATGAAGCTGTACATTTTCTATAATATGCTGGAAGTTGGAGATCGGTTGTTTTCGGCGTTTGGTCAGGATACAATAGATGCCTTATTCTGGACAGCAACAGAGCCGAGGGACAGAAGGAGGGAACACTTAGGAGTTATACCACATCTATTGTTTGCAATGATTTATGTGTGTATCCTTTTATAAAGAGTGTGCATTGGAAATTGGGTAACTGTTGAAATGGAAACCATGACAAGCTGGTTGTGGACCGGGCTACAATTTATGAACTTTTACTTCTTTACTACATACTATCATCATTATCATTAGCCCACTTCTACCCACAGCTGGCCATTTCCCCAATCTGCCATCTTTCTTTGTTTGGTCTGCCTCAAATAAATTGCAATTAATATGAGAAGCAATAATGTTAAAGCAAAAACAAAACCAATATGTACCTAATAAATTTTTATTATTTTGAACCTGACCCAGATTCAACATAATATTTTGCCCCAGTGTAAATTATGCTGAGATGAATCTTGCTTGCCTAGGTTTTGGTCTATTCAACATTCAACATAGGAACTGTGCTGTTCTTTACATATAACATGGTCGTCATACAGTTAAAACGCCGAAACACGACGAATCGTTTTGATGTGTTTTTTATGGTGAATTGTTACTAGCCGCGTGCTAGGTTTCGTACTGCTACTATAATGCTACAGTTGTAACGTAGTAAACCTTTTTTACACCATGTTTTATATTTATTTAATTCTGTCCTATAATTTTTAAATAAAAATTTAAAATTACGTCACCCATTTCTAGATCGCTTCAGACCGATGTCTCCCTGGTCCACCCCCTTGAGGAGACATCGGGATTTTCCAGTCCCGGTGTCTTTTCTTGCTGGGGTATACATTGGTACTAATTTTTTTTTGGATATTTACTTCACCTTTTGAAAAATACTACTATTGACAACTTCTACTTACTTGCAAATTATCTTTTTCATATTTATTCTGTATCCCACCAGTTTTTCTAACTACAGTTTTATAATTTATTATTTAATCGCAGGAATCCTTGTAGTTTCACTTATCGGGGGTTACCAGGTGGAGGTACTACCGGTACATAATCTCGTAGAAGTATAAATAAAAATCCTAACCGCTCGCGCCGAAAAGATTGTGTTATGGTGTTAATAAATTCTTTGTAACCTGCTTTAGTCCAGCCTATTATTTGTGGCATGGACATGATAACTTTTTAAGGTTCCGTACCCCAAAAGAATAAACGAAACCCTTATAGAATCACTTTGTTGTCCATCGGTCTGTCATGACCCTTTATTAGGGGAGTAAAGTGTAGGGCCTTTATAGAACTTCTGGCAACGCTGGGGTCACCTGCTAGCTGGGTAGCAAAGGTAAACCTATGGGCGCGAGTAGCTTCACCGTCTAACAAGTTAGCTCTAACTTGTACCATTGAATAAAATTCAATGGTTGTACTATGTTAACGAAAATATTAACAAATAGTATTCCTTAACTTCTTCATCAGTCTTGCACAGTTTACTGGTGCTTTTCCAAGCCACCACACTGAATGTGGCTTTCAATTCCAACAACAAGAGTCTCCTTATCATTATGATGTCAAATAACGTAAGTGCAGTACCTAAATATACATTGGGTGTTTTTTTTAATTGCTTCATGTGATATTGCAACAATTCTTGGAACAACTTACAACTTTACAGAATGTTTTCCATTGCTTTAGATACCCTTGGCATTTCAAGGATAAATGTAATTCTACTTTTCTAAAATCGTTACTCGCGCATGTTATAGGCAAACTCTCTATTGTTTCTAGTTTGTAGAGCTAAAGGGCAGCGTGTTCAAGAAGTTCGACAAGAACAACCTGTTCCAAGTATCCTGCAGTGACGTCAGAGAGAGACTTCATCTGTCTGTCCTGCTGTTCATTGTTGTCCTGCAGACTATGAAAGAGTTCTCATGGCGGGAAGAACGGTTCTGGATCCTCGCGCCCGACTGTGTACTGGTGTTGGGATTTGAGGTCATCATTGACTGGGTGAAGCATGCCTTTATCACTAGGCGAGTACGGTGACTCAAACTTGAGTAATGATTCTTGAGAAGTAAATGAATTGTGTTATAATAACAATTCTTTATAATTCCGTCAAAGACTACAATAAATACCTATTTATTTGGAACTAATAAAATACTTTGTTCCCAACATTACCCTTCGATTACAGATATCTATTACTTCGTGAATTTTTAAAATGTGATTCGCTCAAGTCTGCTTCTTTACTAACGCGAAACTTTCGTTACAGGTTCAACGAGATCCCGTACGGCGTATACAGGGAGTATACAGTAAGCCTAGCGTATGACGTGGCACAGACGAGGCAGAAGTATGCCTTCAGTGACCATTCCGACCTGGTCGCGCGCCGGATGGGGTTCATCCCGTTGCCGCTGGGGGTCGTAATCACCAGGGTGCTGGTTCATGCTGTAAAAATTGATGGGTGAGTGGTTATAATGATGTTTTTTATTTACAGAACTTAATTTCGGATGGGACTCGGGAGCTCAAGCTCATCAGACAAAAAATATCAAGTAAATCAGAAATTAAATTAACTGAGATTTTGTTTAAAACTACATATTTTACACAAATATTTGGTACAAACAAAAAGATCCCGACGCACTGAAAACCTCCGCCTTTTTTGAGTCTGTTAAAAGGGCTTTTTTAGGGTTCCATAGTCAACAAGGAATCCGTCCGTGCTAGGTAGACCTAGGTTCTTATATTTAGACTACCAACTACGGAACCTTACAATGCACGTGGCCCGACACGCACTTGGCCGGTTTTTGCAAACTTACGATGATGATGGCAAATTGTCAAAAAAAATATATTTGAGAAATAGTGACGAACATGCTAGTTTCCTGATATAGCAGATTTTTCCAGCAGCAAGTCCTTTGAATATAATATAGTATGTTTTGTTGCAGATTCGCACCGATTTTCCTCGTGTTTATAGCTTACGTGTGTCTCATTACTGTGAGAATACTAGTGTCCATCGTAATACTTGGCAAAGCGTGCGATCTCATCTCGCAGCATCAAACCGAGAAGAGTGAAAGCCACCATTGTACACCGAAGAAGTAAGTATCTTCCTAATAACTGACTATCCTTAACAAACGTAAACTATAGTTTACTTATGTTAAGTACGTAGGTTGGATTTTAACGGTTAACCTGCTAAGGGCTAAAAAAATATTAAAACAAATTGAACAAGTTGATACATCTGGAAATGTAACTTATATTATAAGCCATCTGAATGTTTAAATGAGTATTGTGAAATGGAATCAAGTAAGTTTTTCTGTAACATCGACCCCGTACTGCGTAGGTACAGTGGTGGGCATGTATTTGTTTAAAGGTATTAAATTGCGTGGGCATGTCTGGGCACTTAAAATTAAATTAGAGTTTAGTTCAGTACATAATCATCTAACCTGTGAACACTGCATTAGTCCTTTGCCTGATAGTATAGGCAACCTACGTACGCACGGTCTTATTTTTTTATAATTGTATGGAGAGACATTGTATCGGATCATAGAGTATGACGTATACTCTGTAGACATATATTAAACGGTTCTAATATGTAGCGATTATTTATTAGATAAAACATAATTACCTTAATAATCCCGATTAGACCCGTTTAATATATAACTATGTATGAGTATCACGAATCAATAAGAAATACTACTCTGCAGTAGATCCATACAAAAATCCTATATAAAAAAAATCTTCCAAGGTACCAGCCTTCATTCGTCTTAAAAGAGTCCTATATTTCAGAGAGCAAAAGGAAACTCCACAGAAGGACATTCCTTGCGGGACAAAACAACCTGAAGTTGACAATGGAAAAAAGCCTGCCCAGTTGAAGTTTGAACTTCCGGAGGACATTGTGCTGGTGCGTTTCAAAACATACGTTTTATTTAACAACATGTTGTTAAGTGAAACTGAGATAGTTTTTTCTAGATAACTAAACAACGAACAATAAGCAGAAGTTTATAAATTTAATTCGATTTTTCTCTATTTCACATAAACTTAGATAAGATTGTAGATTGTAAATTTCACATAAGATTGTTTGAAAAATTAAATTGAGAATTTTTAAAATCTAAATTATTAAGTATATTCTTTTTATTGCACTAACCCGTGCTGAGAAAAAAAAATTATAAATTTAATATTGTACCTTTTTAAAATAAAAACGGAACTGTGAATGAAAATGAACCATCACACTCTGTTCGATGACGCTGAATCGCGTGAACTTGGCACCAGTTGGTCGGAGAGGCTGAAGTTTTCAGTTCTACCGTAGGTATGGCTATAAATAAGCACACGTCCTCCTTTTATTACATTGTAAGTACGTTTAAGTAATAAGAGTTAGTAATAACTCAGAAAAGTTGCAGAACGAGCCGTTGGTGGACGCGTCAGCGGGCGCAGCGGCGATATTCTCGAACAGCGCGATAGACCTGAATGGGGTGTGTTACCTCAGTGACAAAATGTCGGCGCCAGTCAAGCAGGATGCGGGAGACTACCTGGAGCCTGAAATGGTGCGCATTTTGATTTCATTTTGCCTAAATAAAGTATTCTATTCTAATAAATTTTTGATATTTGCTACCCAAATAGTTTAAGCCTTACACCCCTGACTTTCGTCCACAATCGTCAACGGATGGGCGCACTTGTGCGCCCATCGCAGTATAAAAAAACTAAAAAATCTTCATTCGCAAACAGTTAGTAAGAACTAACTGTTTGCGACTGTCTGAGTTAGTAGTCTATAAGAAGATGTGCAATCAAGTGTTCTCTATCTATCTATTTCTTAATGACTTCTGACGTGTCTAATGTGGTCTAATAGTGATTATTTATTCTGTAAACGGAATTATCTTAATTCCCGATGTTTCGTCAACGTTGGATTCCACGTTAGTTAGCACTGGATTCCACGTGCTTAAACCTAACTGTAAAGTTGGTAGTCGGGGCTGTAAGTAATGCAATTTGCTTAAGTCAGATGTCGCTGCCTGTACGTAATACAGAGAATATTGTAAAGAGGTTCGAAATTTCACTGATGCCGTGAGTCGCCCATTGGCTCAATTGGTAGAGCGCTGGTACGGATAGCCAGAGGTTGCGGGTTCTAATCCCGGCATGGGTGAAATTTTTAGCCTCTAAATAGGTTTTTAAATTTGTTCCTTAGCACGGTTTAGTGCATTAAAAATAAAAATAGTGTAACCTCTGAGAATGATTAAAATTTAAAAGTGACTTGAGGGTAGACCACCTACCCTCACCACAACAATTTATTGTAGTCACTACTTTAGTCTACCCGCGACTACGGCAACTGCAAAGTTGCCGAAACATCGAGAATTAAGTTATACTTAATAAGTATTCGCGATTAGCCCTTTTTAATATTTTATGTAGCCTACAAATGTCCCACGCCTTCTCTTAGAGAGAGAATATTGCGGATTAGCAATTTTAAGCGTTAATCCGCGCTTTTTAATTTATGACTAACATACTAGTTACGGTTAAGGTTAGTTCATTTTGCTATGGCACTCTGAACCCACCCAAAATTCATAGTGTATAAGTGAACCGAGATTAGCAAAGGCCCGGACGGGTTAGCTTGAAAGAGAAGAGACCTATGCCCAACAGTAAGCTCATTTTATGGGCTGATTAGATATATAGAAGTGAACCAACCGCGTGTATTAAATGTAAACATGATTGTCAGGCGGACGTAAGCCGCAGCGCGCCGGATATAAAGGCGGCGGCGCAGGCCGAGGCCGACGCCGAGCCGGCGGCCGAGGAGCGCTCGCAGTCGCCGGGGGCCGAGCCGCGGATCCACCGCCGTTCCGAGTCCGAGCCCAACCTTGTCAAGGCCGACGAACACTACGAAGAAAACGCGTAGAGTTACGGTATGAGTTATTTATTTTGAAATGTTATTGTTGATTGGAGAGTTACTTTGTGATATTGAAATAACGCAAGTTTAAATGGTTTCTTTAGAATCGGTTATACTTCCAAGATATATAAGTTGTTTTTTTTTATTGAAATTCAAATTGATCAGTCAGTATGAAAAAAACGGACTTATAAATTTTTGGGTGCGGTTTAATTTACCGATATTGGAGAAACCATGTTCAGGTTACGTGTCATTTCAAATTCCACGTTGTACTCGTATAATGTCCTTAGTCCTCAGTGGAGGTGACGCGATTTGCTTTTTCCCGCGACTTGTGTGCCAATAAACTATTATTTAAATAATTAATTTCAATCAGTTTTAGCGGAAGTATGAGATGTTTAATGAACTGAGGCAACCTTACATGACAAGGCAAGTGGGTACTGAATAGTTAAATAAATGGTAACAATATAGAGCCAAAATTCAACCACCATCACTATGCTCTGTCGAATCAACATTAACAGCGTACAGTCCAATCAACTCTAGTCGTAAGGACCGTCGAAGTTTTTATAACTGAATTTAAACGGGGTATTTTCGTAGCCAATAGAGATTATTCCAAGTGTCGGTAGATGCACCCGGTGTAGTGAATGTAGAAGATTATGGAGAATAGCCCCATAGGTTTTGTGATAATTGTAAACATGTTTCGTTGTAAAGTATTTTTGTATGTGTGGTGTCGTTTGCGGATTTTGGGAATATTGTAATTACTAAGACTGATCATTGACTTGGGTGCTTCGTAATGAAACGCTTCCGAGCGAATCCTGTGCTTTTGTGTCTTATTTATTCAGCTTTTCTTGTTATTCACCAAATGGCTATATATCTTTCATCAGTTTGCATTTGTATTAAACTGTTCTACAAACGGTGCAAAGGCTTTAAAAATCAATCATCCTGTAAGTGTTATGTTACGTATACTTACACTGTTCGCTACCAATTTAATTAACAATTACTACCACGTAATATTCTTTGTTTGTTATTATTTAAGATCAACATCCCTTTATTGACTTTGTTAAATTTTTAATAAAGTTTACGTTTAAAATATACTTTCGTCTTAGGTTTCTTATTGCTCCCCATTTTGTTGACAATCTTGAGCGGATGTCGCATTTGGCCACGAACCCATCTATCGTACGGTTGATGTTTCTTTACATCACCTACCTACCACCATATCTGCAATTTCCACTTTAGTGAAAGAGTCTGTTCTTATGTACACAGCTTATTCGTGCACAAGCTTACAACCTTAGAATTTGATATACTAGTGCACCGCTAGATGGCGTAACCAGTCTTTCGAGGGCCCGAGCAGTGACTCCATTCCTTAGAATACAGCGTTCCAATGTGCTTCGTTTCATAGCGAATACTTGGCATTAGGACATTCGTTGAGAAAGCCAGCGTTGCATATTCTAGCAGAGGCAACATCGAAATAGTCTTAGGCCGTAGCAGCCTTAAAATAATTGTGAACATCGTGAATTTAATAAACATTTATTCAATATGCTATGTACTACTATGATTTGCTTCGGCATATGTTTACGTATCTATAATACATTATATTTCGAATGGATTTGTGTTATTTTCACTCGTACTTTATTAAGAATAGTTTTAAAATAATAAAACAGTAAATTGTGAGATTGGCTGACGCACGTTCGTGCCTAAGTGCCTCATTCTGAGATGTAATCGAGGGGTTCTCGATTGAGTCATCGCTGGACCAGGCAGGAGTCAAATAAACACGACAGGTTTCAAGTTTTCAACAATTTGTATTTTTGCACCTTAGGTGGTTTCATAATTAAATAAAAATTCTCTTTTCTCTTATATACACATTAAATTCAAATTTAGTCAGAGTGTATTTACAAATATATTAAATAGAATTTAGTAAAAATTAGTGAGATTTAACAATACCTAAATACTTAGAACTAGAATCTTAGTTAAGAACATCAACAACATCTTTCACAAGGTGAAAATACATAAGACAGCTTAGAATTTAATCAATAGCACACAATTCGTACAGAATTATATTTCATTTATCATTATGGTAAACATCGAATAATAGTAAACGCCCCCCATAAGTAATGAGCAACATGAAATGTCTGATCGCGTACGTAGTGCCTTAGAAACCACTCGCACGTTAGCCCGTAGCGGGGTGTCAACAATGTGTCCATACTGACTACAGCAGGTAACAAACAATGCGCGAGTTGCGACTCCTCACAAACACCAATCAATATATCAATAACGTTAACTCGATGCAAAATTACGTAAAATCTGTAAGAATTTAGTCTTCTTCGTTACATTTGTCACTTGTTTGACGAACATGAATCGTATTATTAATACCTATCTATGCTAGCCTGGCCTATCGGAACTAAGTCCCGCCTAAAACAACGTGAGCGCGCTCATGGCAGCTCACAACACGTATAGCCTGCGAGTCGATTGTGCTAGAGAGCTCGAGGCCACTGCGAGGCGGAGAGCGACGGCTCTGCAGCCCAGCAGCCGAGCCGCTCGGTGCGATGCATAACAAACTGGGAACGGTGACAAACTGGTTTTGGTTAGAGTCCAATGAGAAATAACAGAAACGACGGCGGAGATTGGATCAGAGATAATTTTGCTTCGAAATTCAACAATAGAGAAGGAAGTGACCGCTCCCGTTTTTAGAGACAAGAGTTAGTAATATTATTGTCAGATATTCTAAATTCATAAATTGATTTATAACGACCGATACACTTTGAATGGCCAACCCTGTGTTGTGCTATCACTGCATATTGATTTGAGTCACTCCTCAATGTCGGTTACATACGCGAACAATCTATAGAAGATTCAACGTTTTATGCACAACGTTTTATGGAACTACAAATTGGTATAAACAATAATTTAAATTCAGTACCTACATGTCGTTTGCTCACTATTTTGCCTACTGAATCTAGACCATATTTGTGCACTAATTTGTACTCTGCAAAAGGTTCAAGACTGAGAAGAAAAACCGGATTAGGCAATTTCCTAGATGCTGACTAAATTAGCTATTCATTAACTTGACGATTGAAGATCGTCAATTATATGAACCTTACGGTATATCCTACACAAAACTTATGAGTATTATAAATAAAGGGCCTTCGATATTGAAAATTAATTAATATTGATTAAGAGATCATATTTTAAAGGCTATATGTAAATAGCTTTAACTTTCACTAGATTAGTCTATAATACGCACGTTATAAAATATAATATGCCACTGGGAGTAGAAGTGCGTCCAGAAAAGTAAGGAGGCAGATTTATTTAAGAATAGGCAAAAGATTTAAGAAGCAGTTCATATTGAGCAAATTTTGTTAAATAAAAATATTTGAGCAAGAAGAACTCGTTACGTGACAGCAGCTGTCCAGATAGTGTAATAGAGTTAAGATGTGCGTGAAATACACTTTAAAATATAGGAAATAGCCGACACGTTCGCATGTCATATTTTCGACTAGAAATATAAAACAAAGTAATAGTAGATATCACTTAATCAGCAGTCGAGTTAGAGTCCGTACACTTAGCAATGTAGCGCAGTGGCACGTTGTAAAGTTAAATTAATGGCACAGTTTCACGTTAGTTTGTCAAGTACGAGAATAATTATATAAACATACATTACACTTCCTAAGTAGGTACCGGCGAATAGGCTCATTACGTATATCACTTCTCTGTGATCACTTTGTGACTGTCACAGTCAATATAGTGGTGACCCAGTGCGCGCCCGCGCAGCCCGAGCGCGCTCAGATATGTTATGCTGCGTCATCCGACCACAACGTTAAATCTATAATACTAGTAAAATCTCCACTCATTTAGAGAAGCGTACTTAAAATGTACACTCGACGTTTTTAGGCCACTTCGCTTCGTATCTACTTGATCCCAGTCGAGTCCATCCATTTAAATTTAAACCCTATCTAAATAAATTAAATACATCGAGCTGATCATCTCCTATCTTTATAACTACAAATATGTATAAAAAGATGTATATATATATATATATATATATATATGATGTAGTAATACATACATATTATATAAATTTAAGTGAATTTACAAAATGTAGAGTTAATAAAGCTTCGTTAAAGACAATCTCTTACACCTAAGCGATGAAATTATTTGATAACTTCAAGACGCAACGTGAGAGTTCAATCATCGTCATCGTCGAGGGGCGGGCGGGATGCGGAGGAGGGCCCCGCAGGCGGGGTGCGCGCGCGCGAGGGCCCCGGCTGGGGTTCGCCCGGCGGCGCGCGCGCCCCGCGCTAGAGCGGCGCGTGCGGGTGCGGGGGCGGCGGGTGCCCCTCGCCCCCGCAGCCCCCGCCCGCGCCGCTGCGCTCCCTCTTCATGCGCTGCTTCAGGTGCACCTTCGCGTGCCGCTTCTTCTCGTCGGAGCGCGCGAACTTCCGGCCGCACGCCTCGCACGCGAACGGCTTCTCGCCCGTGTGCGTGCGCACGTGCGTCGTCAGGTGGTCGGAGCGACTGAACGAGCGCATGCAGATGCGGCACTGGAACGGCTTTTGGCCGGTGTGAATGCGGATATGCCTCGTGAGTTCGTCGGAGCGCGAGAAGCGGCGGTCGCAGCCCTCGACGGGACAGGCGTAGGGCCGCTCGTGCACCGGCGTCTTGCTGGGCCGGTTGGGGTACTTGCGCGGCTTGACGGCCACCAGCCGCAGCGGCTGCGCGCTCTGCGAGTATACCTGCGACAGGATCTCGTGGCCCTTGCTGGTGGAGGGGTTGTACTCGGCGAGGGCGACGGGCCGGTCGGTGGGCTGCGGACCGGGGTAGTGCTCGCGCTTGGCGAGGCCGGAGGGGCCGGCGGCGGGCTGCTCCTGGTACTCGTCCCAGGGTTGCTGTTGTACGCGGTAGTCGCAGTGCTGGGGGGGCGCGCACTGCTGGGGCGCGCAGTAGGTGGCCTGGCAGTCCGGGGGGAGGAGGTCGACGCGCTCTTCGTACTCGTGGAAGTATTTGTCGTGTCCGGGGCCGGGCCCGGGCGGCAGCAGCCACTGCAGCGGCGGCGTGGGCGGCTGCTTGCCGGCGGCGGCGGGCGCCGGCCCGTACAGCGAGGCGCTGGCCGAGCTGGCGTTGCTGGCGTCCTCGGCGCGCGCGCCCGGCGACAGCGACGACTCGTGCTTGTGCCGCCGCGGCGAGCACACCAGAGAGAGCTCGTCGCCCGGCAGCGAGCCTGCAACAAAGCGGGAACGATCCTCACTCATTATGATTCATGGTATCGAACGTTTTGTGCTTGGGTACCTACTTGTTTCCGCAATTAATAATTGTGCACTGTACTAAGTAAAGAACAGATTTACTGCAAATATTCAAACGTGGAATATTCAACCAAACAGGACGGTATCTGGCGCAAGAAATTGACGTCAGGCCTGGTTGCTACGTCCCTCACCCATTGACAGTTGGCCTATACAAACCATTTTTTGATATCAAAGTGAAAAAAATTACAATGGGGCAAAATTAATTGAATTAATAAGATGAATCGATCACCTAGGATGTGCGAGCAACTTGATGGGTATTGTTTCCCGTATTGTAACGATTTTTATCAAGAATTTGTTTACCTAGACACAATTTTAATTATAAATTAAAATTAATAACTTCTACCTAACACAATCACTTGCCCTGGTCCCAAACTAGGAAATGAAATGTTGTCTGGGTTCGCGGTATCAACAGTCATTTGACACGTAGTAGAGTCGGTCTTTGCGATCTTGCGCGTATAACTTTGTAAAAAAGTGGAAACTATCCGACTGCCCTTGTACTAATTACGGTAGGTAAGTAAATGTGATGTCGCTTGACGAATAATCCGCAAACCCGCACTGTTTGGGTGAAATATGTCGATGTAGCTGTGATCTCGGCGTTCATTGATAGAGCGGAGGCGGAAGGCGCACGCGCGATAGCGCCGCCGACGGAAGCTCGCGATAGCCCGGTATCGAGGACCGGTGCTGCTATTAGCTTAAGGCTAGAGGACATGTGCCGGCTGTTTGGCCTTTATCGGGCTGATAATTCTGTACACAATAAGTATTTCCGTAATTAAATTGTAGATTTTATTGTATTACTTTTATGTGCTATTTTGTAGACTGAGTCTGTTTAGTCTTCGTAAAATCTTATAAAAAAAAACTTAGTTTGCAAAAAGTTTGAAAAAAGATATTAAATAAGAATGTTTTTTATTGTACACAAAAGCACAAGTACCTAAACGGACCTATTTTGGAAATTAAACGTTCATACGAATGCTGCTCTAAACGTAAAGCAAAGGAGCAGAGTGCGCAGCGGTTGGTCGCGTGCCCAAATATTTATTGATCGCAAGTCACAACCAATTTTCAGCCGATTAATTATTACATCTTTTTCTAATTATGTACCAATTTTAATTATAAACAACTTATTGAAACTAAAAAAAATCAAGCCTTAAAACCTGAGGTTTATAAGGAGGATTTTTTTTCGGATCCGCAATAAAAAGTCAATAATATTTTTCAACATATCACGCGAAAAAATAAAACTTTTAATTTTAGCACACCTAACTAGCACAGCAATCTTTAAAATCTATCATCATACCCGTCAGCATCATACAAGGTTAGGTAGGTACATTTAGGTTCCACTTAGGATCACATTGATAACTCCCCAAGTAACACAGCTGTAGGTATACGACGATTCACAGAAAAATTTCATTCAACTTCACGTATCGATCCGCAAGTTGGAGGGCGGCGAACTTTCCATTTCACTTGAACCACAGAATTAGAGCACAGACAGACCAAGCGACCAAAACAAACGCGATGTAGATCATGAACGGAGTCATCCACATTTTAAAGGACAAGTTAACTGTTTGTTGTTTATTTACAACGTTATCAGTGAGCGGGGGCGCGCGCCTACGAGTGTCGGTCACCAGGGTCGGGTGCCCACCTGATATCGGGGGTGGGTCCAGCAGGCTGGGGAAGAAGGCGGGCAGGTCTCCCGTGGACACTGGAGTGTTGAGGTCCGCGGGCATGCCGCCGGGCGCGAGCGCCGGCCCCGGCTTGAGCGTGCAGTCGAACCCGAGCGCGCCCACATCGGCTAGGGAGAGCAGGTGCGTCCCGGGATGCGGCTCGTGGTCCGAGCCCATCCCGTCCGGCACCACCTGCTCTTCGGCCCAAGGGCCAAGGGGTATCACGAACAGCGCCAGCGTGAAGACGGCCTTCCGCGTGGCCGGTGCGAAGGGGACTGCCGCCGCGCGTCCCCGCACCGCAGTTTTATCAATGGAGTCGCGGTTCCATATTCGGTAGCGGCGCGCGCGGCTCGGCCAATCGCGCGCCGCGGTGCCCCCCCGGCGCTGACGTCACCGCCTGACGCCGCCCAACCGCCCGCCTCCCACCGCCCGCCACCCCGCGCCGCGCGCCCGCTCTGCAGCCTCCGACACTACGTTGCGGCGCACAACCGTAACGGAAAGAGTATTTTTTTCTGAATTTAAAAAAATAGGGGCATCAGAGTCGTTAGCGATTTCTAGCAAAGCATGGAAAACGTTTTCACAAATGCGCTTGGCGCAGAACTAATAATTAGTATTTATGTGTAATTTTCTAGTTAACTGTGGTTGGTTGGTTCAATAGAGGTTTACCTAAAAATGATTTGCGGACAAAATAAGTATATATGTACCTACAAACAATACCTATAGTTTTCATTCTTGGTATTATTCTCTAGCCCAATCTCTTTAGAATATTTTGTTTTCATAATTGAAAATTCCTGTATTTTTACATTGATTTTACATTACATCACTTAATAAATCTACAATTTTACATTATTCCTAGGAAGCCATTGCTGGTAAGCAGATTCTAAACAATTCTGAGAAATAGTTGACTAAACCACCAATACAAATAAAGGCATCAATAATCCTCCACACACACACACATAGACACACACACACACACACATACACGCCTATACACAAACACGCTCACACGCACGCACGCACACACACACACACACACATTTAATAGAGTGATGCCTCGCTTTTAATTTTTTTATATATTATATTTAATAATATCACTGTTTGTACACGGTGTAAGTACACATTATTTTTAATATACCATGATTTAGAAATATATTTTTTTACGTTCACGTCCCGTGTGTATTGTGCACAGGAAATAAGAAAACCATAGCTGTTTCGTAGATGTTATTATTCTTGTGAGACATGAACACAAAGCCTCAATAGGTAAATAAGACCAAAGGTAACCTAATCTACCAAGCAAATCAAAGGCAGTGGGTAGGTACCTATATTATACTTACCTAATAACGATTACAAGCACACACTAATTACGGTTTGTTTTGATCATGTTCTGTGGCAATTACTTGGGTCGTGTAGGCATTGCACGAGTGGGCGACCGGCTTTAATAATAAACAGCACCAGTGTTTCCATTATTGAGATTCAAAGTAAAATACCTAAATCCACACCCATAAAGGACCTAAATAAATTAAAGTTACGTTTATTACCAACATAATTCACATAAGTAATTCTGAAATTCTAAGACCTGGTAAGTAAATTTTGAGATGCTTTATAGGAAATATATTTCAAGAATACGTAGTTATTTGGTTATGACTTGAGTATGTATAGCACAGAGGAAAAAGGTATAAGTAAGTCATAGACTCAGACGAGATATTCTTGATTGATTACCTGGAGCGTGGAACCACTATTAAAGGCCAATATAATGCAGCTTCAATTCCAAAGTTGAGGAATGCCATCAAAAAGAAAAGGAGAGGGAAACTTCGAAGGGGCGTGCTATTTCATCACGACAACGCACAAGCGCTCAGGTCAGCAGTTGCGATGGCTGCCCTTCAGTAAGCTGGCTTCGAATTGGTTGACCACCCCCCTTATTCACCAGATCTGGCGCCTAGCGATTTTTGTTTGTTTCACAAATTGAAAGAATACTTAAGGGGTAACAGGTACGAAGAAGATAACGAGGTGATAGATGCCGTGGAGAGCTTTTTGCAGGGTCAAGACAATACTTTTCGGAAACAAGAACAACAAGACAATACTCGGAAAAGCGGCGGACTCGGTGTGCAGAAAGACTCTGAGACTATGTAGAAAAATAAATTATTAAGTTATCAATAGTCATTATATTCTATCTCATTCTCACAACTTTTTTATCCCCCTGGTAGTTTCGCATCAATTGTGATGCCCAAAAATACAGTATCTTCTAGAAATTCTTGTTGTTCATTTCCAATTACATATTTGTTCTCAACTAATCGTAGCGTTTTAACTTTAGAGTAGTGTTTCGTGGCCTGCACAATCGAATGTCTTTGAAAATACACCTGAAGCATCCTTATGATCCTCCCACGCGCAGAAAATTTGTTTAAGGCGCTTTGTGGTGCTAACTAGCGCCATGAATGGAATTAAAATCATAACTTGTTTTATGATACGTTTTTTTCAAAAAGTGAATGTCATAAGTGGCCAGCAGCACCCCCTGCAGTACAATTGACAACATTTCATTTTTTTAGCATACGTATTTTATTGTCATAAAGGAAACTAGATACAAAATAAAACGACCCATATTTTTTTATTTTCTGAAACGCGCACGTTTTCTTATATTTTTTTAATTTTAAAGTTTAAAATATTTTTACCGGAAGTGACGAAACAACTAGGCTCACAATATGTTTTCTTTTGCCTAATATCCTAAAAAAATATAGTTACAAACAAATGTCATTTTAGTATTGCCAGGGCCATGTTAAAAAACAGCTTCTGTATTTTTTTAACATCTGCAAATATGTTTTTCTTTTATACAGTTATATCAGCTTAGTTCAATTCATCATCCCTTATGTATGTAGTTGTTCCTTTTTTTAAATGCACTTTGTGTTGGCAAAGCCTTTATCTGCGTTCGGAGTGTTTTTGCTGCCAGTTTGTTACTTTTGTAGCTACTTTTTCAAGTTTATTTATAATGGTAAGTATAAAGTATGGTAACCCTGATACTTATGTTGTGTGGCTTGCCTGTGGCCTTGCGTAACGTAAATAAACTTTATGTAGTGTTAAATTTATTTCTCTACTCAATTTTGTTCAATCTGTTCACGAAGCAATACCTACTGCAGTTTCATTGGTTTCCAAGTTGTCACATCATTGCCCATCATTTCGTATCGAAAAATTACTACATACACACAAAGTAATTTTTTAGGTTAGATCTTGAAATTGACTTTTTTTTTATCGTGGCACAGGCATGTTCACTAAGAGCCATGGTGTGACGTCATCAGCGTATTTTTGTGTTTTTACCATTTTCTCGGAAATGCAACCACAGAAAATACTGAAATAAATTTTTACGTGCTTTACAAAGCCAAATCTCGAAATGGTTTTCGAATTAGAGGTCCATACAATTTTGAAATGTTGTCAATTCCACCAAACTGCGATCCCTAACCAAATGCCAAGCGTGGGATTATCCAATGGGCATTACCCCCCAATTATGACACAACCTTGCGCTCTTTAGGGGAGGGCTATGTCCAGCAGTGGACTAATATAGCCTGAAGAAGAAGAAGAATATCATAAATCTTAACCACTATGACAACTATTTTTACAACCTACAGTCTAGAACCTAGGATCAACAAGGAGTGCTGTGTAAGAACAGCTGGGGCTAAAGCACTCCCGGGTAAACGGTTCTTTGTACAAATATGAAACAAATCACGAACTTAAAACGAAAACTATCACGGCTAAGTAGGCTTCACTAGTTAACCATTAATAGGCGACTAACTTATTAAAGAAAAACTTCGTACAGATTCCATAGAAAATTGTTTTCATGAAGTTGTTAGTTATGTAAAGCAGGTAAAAAAACGCTCCTACGGCAATTACAATGCACATGGCCCGACACGCACTTGGTCGGTTTTTATAAAAAAATTACCGTCATGGAAATTACAAAAAAATATATCCTGTGTTGCTCACGGGGTCTCAACGATCTCATGAAAGAACGTGGATAGTGATCGTAGTTGTACATCAGAAGAGCTTCACATATATAAAATTAAGTTATAATTAATAATAATAATGCATGATACACATGCATAATTCATTTAGTAATAAATAATTTGTACTTTACTTTATATTCCTCATTATGAGGAATACATGTGCGCAATTCAAATATTCTAGCCTTAAGATTCAGGCCTCTGCCTTTATTCATCCCCGTTTTCACCCACTTGAGGGTTGAATTTTTATTAATTCTTTCTTAGTGGATGCTTTCGATATACGTGGAATACGTGTGCAAAATTTATTTTTTTTAGCCATAAGGGTTTGTCCTCTGTGTTTATTTAAAACTTTTCATCCCTATTTTACCCTCTTAGTGGGCGAAGTTTAGAAAAACGCAGAAAAATTTCATATAAATAGGTCCAAGAAATAAAAAGTTTTATACAACCTTTTATCCCCTATTTCACCCCCTTGAGGTTTGAATTAAAAAAAAATCTTTCTTAGCGGATCTTCTTTGCGGATGTCTTTGTCATAATTGTGAGAAATACTTGTGCAAAATTTAAATTTTCTAGCTTTTGGGGTTTGGCCTGTACGTTGATACATCAGTTAATCACTTTTGTCTTTTTATGCATAAAAAAACTTTTTTAAATCCCTCTCTTGGTGCTTCGCATTTTTATAATGAATTTATATAATGGATGTTGATAACTATTAACTTTTACTCCTATGATTCGTTCCAGAAATTAGTAAGAAAAACTTGTTTTCCTTAAAAATATTTAAAAATGTAAAGCACAGACACTTATTATTCTTTATTAGGTACCCCAGTGTTTCGTTGACCGTGCTGATATAATTTATGAATTTAATTTTTTCGTATTTCGTCCATAATGGGCATCTCGGTTTAAATCTTTTGATAAAGTTATGGATCTCAAAGTTTGTTAGTAATAATGTTTTTCTTTTTACACTATTTTATTTTTAATGCACTAACCCGTGCTAAGGAACAAATTTAAAAACCTATTTAATATTTAGTGTAATCATGTGAGTACAGTGATATCGTTCCGATGTTAAACCTAACTGCAAAGTAGGTAGTCGGGGCTGTAAGTAATGCAATTTGCTTAAGTCAGATGTCGCTGCCTGTACGTAATACAGAGAATATTGTAAAGAGGTTTGAAATTTCACTGATGCCGTGAGTCGCCCATTGGCTCAATTGGTAGAGCGCTGGTACGGATAGCCAGAGGTTGCGGGTTCGAATCCCGGCATGGGTGAAATTTTTAGCCTCTAAATAGGTTTTTAAAGTTTTTCTTTTTTTCAAGTAAAATGAAATTTTCTCTCAAGTAAAAATCCTAAATAAAAAGTAAAAAAAAAAACGTGGATTCTTTGAGTCGATTGAGTGTGAAGCTTATGAGGATATGAGTACTAAAACTGCACAGTATTTGGATACATAATGAATTGGAAATTCCTTTCGGTGAGCTGGTGTAGTGGGTCCACATTCCAAATGGAATCACGACATCCGAACTTAAATTCGAAAGCTCTACTAAGTCGATACTTATAATTTTGTAGCACAAGTCCTGGTTGATAAACGCTGACAATCTGTACCTACTGTATATGGTATTATAAACATGTTGCTGGCTCAAAACATTTCAAAAGTCATAAAGTTCACATTTTAATGAACAAGTACCGTCCAATCAATGTCGAGATACCTAGGGACGAAGGGATTTAAATGCAACATAAGTCAATAAACAGCTCAACAAAGAGTGACTACTGCGGAATACCACGAGGTGACACATGCGCATAATCTGTTTGCCAAGTTCACCTATTAGTCTTCGCCTCGTGAGTCAGGCGTATCAAAAGTGCAACTCGCGAGTGCCAAACTTGACGAACGGCTCTGAGATACACCATTAGTGAACAGGCGAGTGGGCACAAGATGGACTCCCGGCGGCAGACACGCCGACGCCCGGACCCACATGCAGCCGACCCAATTATCGTAACGTAGACGATAAAGAAAAATAACAAACCCACGATTTCACTGGCTTCTAATTATAGCGCGCTATTTGCGGGTGCGCGGGCGCAGTGCATAGCGCTGTCAGAGCTATTCCCGGCGGTCAGCTGACGCTCGCCGGCCGGCGGCGCGCGGCCCCGCGTAAACACCACGCAACCAATTGACGTAAACCCCTAACAATCGTGCTTTCGGCAGGTGAATCATGAGGATGAAATCGTCTCGCTGGGAACGACTGCTTTTGGTCCGGAGGCGGATCGCTATTTCCATCTGTTACCTCAATAACATTGTCTATTTCAGATCGCAGTGCTATTTCGACAGACGTTTTTCATTAGCTCAGTGAAAATATTCAGGGCGTTGTTTCGTAAACACACAATTAGTTAAAGTAGGTACCTAGTCGTAGAAAAAAAATATTTTTGCTAATAGTAGATTGGACGTGTAACCCGTGAACTTTTTAATTTACTTAGGTGTACATTTTAAAACTCTTGGTTTTACTGTTGTTGCTTTGTGTCAAGTTTTACGGTTTTAGGTGTTGGTATATCCCAGGATGTTCTAAATTCATACACCTACATTTCGTCGTTGGTAGTCCCGAAATTATCTGGACGGAACACAAAACAGGTTCCAATTACTACGCGAGTGAAACCGAAGTGTATTTGAAGAATCGTTGACATGACTCAAGTCCCACATCCTTCAAAGCTGGCCTAAATGGTCTCCTGGGAACGATCGTCATTAGTGTTTGATAAAAACACGAAAAGTCGTATAACGATAATAATATGCTGAAGCAGAAATTAAGTCTAGTGACATTGAGTGTGTTCAATGGGATTTATACAAACAATATATTTGCTGTATGTTTACTTCCCACGGCACGGCTGCCCGCCACAACATAATACCAGTGGGTGGACACGGTAGTCCCCGTTCGACGCCCGTACACCTATGTCAATGTATAGCTAGCCATACAGTACCTCAGTTGTAAACATATCACCTTCTTTTCCAGCGTCTGTGTAAACACTCGCGTTATGAGCTGTACCATTAGAAAGTCGATTGGCACTAAGTGTGGAACGATTTATAACTTTAATAATTAATAAATAAACTCTGGAACGACTTTATGTGTGGTTTTATTTGTAGAATTGTAGTAATATTAACAGAAAAACTGGATAAAAACGGATAAACGGAGAAGCAGGTAAAAAGTCAGATCTGGTCAAAGCGTAAAGTAGTAGTGTGGAAAATGAGTGAAATCGAAGAATGAGTGACAAAATTTAAATATTTGAAAATGATAGATAGAAAAAGAAATAAAAATGGTGTAAAGAGGTTTGCACCGTTACACTACCCGGGGGCAACCGGTAAAAAAAAATTTTTTTAAATATATTTATTTAAAAAAAATATATTAAAAAAAAAATTTTTTTTTATAAAAAAATTGTCAAGTAAAATTATTTAATTTAAAATTTAAAGTCTAGAATCCAAAGTAAGGTCGATGAAGGTCGGGGATGTGGGATGGTAAGTAAATGAATTTAGTTATTCTTAAATATTAAAATAAAATAAAATATAAAAGATGGGCGATGAAAAAAAAATTTAGAAGGTGTGGGGTGATATCTACAATGAATATTTACATTAGGCAGTTCCACTTCTATTCATCATCTACCACTCATCCCTAGCATGCATCATCTGTCATTGTCTTCAACTACAGTAAAGGTGAAGACGTTCACTCATTATAGACAAAATCTATTTTTATTAATTAGATTTATCCAGAAACTGGCCTAAATTAGTAATAGGCTTATTTAGCCAGTTACCACCCGCTGGTATTCGGTAGTGGTAAGGCTTATTTATTGAGTCACAATCCGCTCTATGAAAGTTATTTACATTTTAACAATATTTATAATATTGGGTACATAGTACCCGACGGGGTAGAATCCGTCGTAGAAGTGCTCTCAAGAGCTATGGTGGGGTAAACACCGTAATGCGTTAGGTAAGTAACGATAAGTAAATTAATTGACCTAGGCTTATTTAACGTGTTGTCGCCGCACCTGATTGAATGTTTGGATTGTTATAAAAAAAATTGGTTAGCAAATGTCCTGGAGGATAGTGGTGTAAGTGTATAGTTAATAAATAAATAGATAAATAGTATGACGCAAATGTGTCCGAAAAGGTAATGTGGTGATTATATATACAGAAAATTAGAACTATAAAAAGGTGGCATTGGTAGGTTTTGTACAAGTTGACAGTTAAAATATTTAAAAAGAATACGGACACTATAAAAAAAGAGGTTAAGAAATATTTTAGTAATGAGGTAAGGATGGGGTGAGGGTGAAGTTTTTATTTTATTGCCAAAGAGTTCCTTATAGGTTTAACCTGTGGAGGTTTGTTTTTAGAATTTTGAAAAATTTTATGACAATGAATGGTGTCAGAATTACTGACGTCTAGAAATTTGGTTTGCAAAGATTTTGTAAATAATTATAATTTAAATTTTAATAATATAATATTGTTATCAATAGACTGTATGAGTGCAGCTTCGCCTTACCTTCGAGTCGGCCTCGAAGACCTAGAGGGTAAAGCTAGGCTGTCTACGTGTAATTACCCAGGATACTCTCCTGAGGCAACGTAAGTTAGTAACCAGTCCCACCTGGAATTATAAATTCCAGGTTACCGAGGTCTATGGAACTGCTAGTGAGCAGCCTGTGGTTGTGTAACTGTCTGGTAAATGCGTGTAGAAGTTATTGATTGTATACTGTTGGTGTATACTAACTGTGGTATGTTTCGGTTAGGTGGGGTGCAGATAGATAGAATAGGACTTTTATTAGGGCCGAAAAAATTTGTTACTATGGGTGAATCTAGTTAGTGAAGAATGGTCAATGAGTAGTTATGATGAATTACCTTGTGGTCCAGAAGTCAAGTCGCACTTTAAAATTAATTTAATATTTTATTTATAAAACACTCAACAACACTTAACAAAAAAAAATCTTGCAGGTCTTGTGGGTAAAGTTGGGGGCGGCGGAGAAGTCCGACAGAACCCTTGAGCAACGCTGGGGAGCTCCAAGGGATGCGTCTGTGATGTATGAGGTCGTGGGTCGTGGGTATGAAACAGCAGCAGCAGTTCGACGATTGTGCACACGTATAATCGTGGTAATCGTACTCGTATTTGCCTTCGCACTCGCAGCGTAGTCGCGGTGGGTGGGCTTTGTCGTCTCAGCGTATCAAGCCGTGGGGTGACGTTGGGTTTCGTTATTATCGTTGGGCGCCAGTGGAACGATTTATAACTTTAATAATTAATAAATAAACTCTGGAACGACTTTATGTGTGGTTTTATTTGTAGAATTGTAGTAATATTAACAGAAAAACTGGATAAAAACGGATAAACGGAGAAGCAGGTAAAAAGTCAGATCTGGTCAAAGCGTAAAGTAGTAGTGTGGAAAATGAGTGAAATCGAAGAATGAGTGACAAAATTTAAATATTTGAAAATGATAGATAGAAAAAGAAATAAAAATGGTGTAAAGAGGTTTGCACCGTTACAAGTGCCTTCACTTGACTAGCACTTGCGAATTGTTTGTAAATACGAAAAGTAGAATTGAGGTTCGCCATTCGCCTTTAGTTGACACAACGGGGTTTCTGTATAAATGTACGATACTTAGTACCTACCGTGGGAAAAAAATTGAGTCTTATTTTTTAACACGGATAAATACTAAGGTATATAGAATATATAAGAGTAATTAATTTCAGTATAGTTTAGATTTGATTTTGTCGCGACTTTTCGCGAGTCCTAGATATAACAATTATGTATGCACATAAAATATATCTATGAAATACAAACCTCGATATTATCCTGCATGCAACGACTAATGTCAGAATCGTAGTAGACGCTGGTCCCTGCCTACCCCTACGGGAAATATCTGTGACTTTATATTATGCCATTATAATATTCTTTATTTGCAAACAGTAAAAACGAAATAACCTTACATAAAATTTGTTTCAAAGGCCAACTTATCTCTAACAGAGATCTCTTCTAGCCAACCTTAGCATTGGGTGTTTAAATTAAGATAGCGGGAGGAAGGAAGAAATATTTATAACATTGTGTAAAGTATAATTTTTTGCATGTCGTTTGTAAATTATTATTAAAACTCTTTATTGCATCAAGTAAATATTGTACTACAGGCGAAGTTAATACTAATTGGTAGTAAATTAAAAACTATAGTCCCAACGGTCCATTGCGCTTGAGATAAAATATATGACTAAAGCAATGCAATCGATATTTAGTATTTATTTTGCAACACATTTTTGGTCAAATTAAATCAAAGCATTACAATATTATACTCGTAAAACAATATTTATGAACCATCTTCTACCATACTCTTACATAGGTACCGTCACCATACTTCCAATCCCTTTCACAAATACATCACTCTGGTGCTTCAGTGAGCAAGCCACAGAGTAGCCGTACCGCACTTATTACCATTTTAATGAAATTTTTTGATCAATCTTTCTTTAACATAATTACGCCAAAGTGTAAAGGTCTCTCTACGCCAATAGAATGCAGTAACCACCTGAAAAGCACAATAGTTCAAGAAACCACAATATTTTGAATGCATTGTGATTCAAAATTCTAAATCAAGAGTTACGAGTTGTAACAATGTTTTATCGGACTGCGATATGATTACAATAACAAATTAAAGGAAATGGTACGCGTCGATAGGAAGGCTGGTTAATTACCTCGTTAGTTTTGAAAGCGAGCTCAGCGCCCGCCCGCCCAAAGCGCCCGCGCCTGTTGACCGATAATGCGGGCGAAAATAGCGCAGCGTGACGCGACCGCGGCAAATAGCGGCCAGTCACGCAGCGGCAATGTTGGCGCGGCGGCCAGCCCTGCGTGCGCCCGCGTCACACCGCTTGTCACGTATTATAATTACGTACACGCTCTCGAGTGCTATCTCTAAATTCATCATCCCGCTGACGTAGGGAGGTCGGAAAGTGAATGCATATCGCATTCTCATTTATAGAATTTGTGTAATCGCCACTTGAGCGTAATCCCAATGCTCACATACTTGACTAGCGACGTGCGTACGCGCTGAGGCTTAACATAATTAGTATGCTCTCGGTCCAACAGGTGATATGACTAGTTTTAGTAAGTAAATTCATTTACCTTGAGATTGTGACCATGTGAAGACAACAGATAAAAGATTTATTCGTTATTTACAGGTAAACCTTCGTCAAGTGTCTAATTTAATAAAAGTAGAAGTAGTAGAAGAAGGTGTAATGGGGAAGATATCACATGAATGAGGTGAATGGACGAATTTATAGAAACACAAGTTTCAAATATTAACTCTATAACTGTTGGTTGTATCAAAATACCCAAAATACCCACATTTTGTCAATATAACGAACTATTTGATTTTATCCGGATAAACTTACGAGGCTTTAGAGACGCGCAACCAACGACGCGAGCTCCGTCTCTACTCACCATGATTAAGCTCTGCGAATCAGAGCGAAATCTGGTCAGACTCTTCCGACAAAAAGCCTAGTAAGTTTATCCGGTTACAATCAAATAATGTGTAATGCGTGTAACTTTCGTAAATTTACGAAAGTTTTAGTTTGAAAATATAACGAACTTTTAAAATATAAATGTAAAAAAAAAACTGACCAACCTTTCGTCCCAAAAGAATTTGTTTTAGTTAGCCGTATTTGTGTCTAACTGCTGGGCAAAGGCCTCCCCTTCGATCTACCACTCTCTCCCCATCAGGAGAAGAAGGTTAAGAAATTCTTCCGCCATCTCCGTCTTGGCCGACCACGTCTGCGAAATCCGCTGCGTGGAACCCATTCATTGCGATTCCCGCCCATTTATCTGGGCCCAAACGACTGGCGTGGCCTGCCCAATTCCACTTGAGCTTACAAAAAAATACGCAAGATACGACAAAACTTGCCAAGTTCCTTGTCTTCGCGGAATTAGCAATGTTAAAATAAATAAGGAAAAAATGTGTAACTTTTCGAGGTCGAAGAGTGCTCGAATTCGTTCGTGCAAATATACTCACAGTGCGGGCCGGCCGAGACTCTGTGCGCCTTCATTTATTATTTCACGTTTTCGAAGTTCGACAATAGCATATGTTGATGTTATTCAGAATCCGCCTTTTACGGAAAATAAAAAATTAATAGCTATTATTGGATTGGTGGAGGCATGCCTCAGACAGAGACAACTGGAACGATCTGATAAGCGCCTGTATATTTTCACACATGAAAAAAAATTCAATTTCCCTATTCCTAGGGACTTTTAAGAAGACATACAAAGTTAAGAAGGAAAATTATGTAGAACGAACAAACAATGATAATAACAGCTCAGAAGTAACATATTAAATCACCCAGTGAAGCCTGGTCAGCCAAGATAAGATAAGATAAGAATATTCTTTATTGTACACCAGAGCACATATTATAAAACATGTAATGATACAAAGTACAATTGGCGGCCTTATTGCTAAAAGCAATTTCTTCCAGACAACCTTACGACGGAAAGTTGCTGGAGGAAATAAGAGACGGGTAGTCGGTGCAAATATAAATATATTAATACACTACTTATATAAATAACAATATACCTACATAAACAGTTACATACAAAGTTATGATAAACTTACATAAATACGTTATAGTAACAATCTACACGATGAGGAAAAAAATACAATATTGTGTACCTATATGGAGACATACGGAAAAGACACAATGAAAAGGACAATGCACGAATACTAAACTTGCAGGGACAGATAAAATTCCTTAACCTTGCTTTTAAAGACAGCTGATGAAGGGGAGCGCCTTATTGATACCGGAAGATCGTTCCACAGCCGAGTGGCCGTTACGGTAAACGAGTCGCTGAAGAACCTCGTCGAGTGAGTTGGAGTCTTCAGCGACATATTCAGGTCAGACCTTAATGCCCGGCTGTGGGAATCACCGAGGAAGGTAAAGCGCTCTTTAAGGTATGAAGGAGTGGCTGGATTGAACAGTATTGAGTAGAGAAGAGAGAGAATGTGAGCATTCCTACGAACACGGATGGGAAGTCACTTGAGCTTAGCGCGGAATTCGGAAACGTGGTCATATTTGCGTAAACCAAATATGAATCTTATCGCAAAGTTTTGGAGGCGCTCAAGTTTATAAAGTTGCTCTTCGGTGACATCAAGATAGCTGGCATCAGCGTAGTCGAGGATAGGTAGCAACAAACATTGCGCAAGTGCAATTTTGGTCGCAGTTGGTTGAAAATTCCGTAACCTTCTCAGAGAGGCCGCTGAAGCGAATATTTTCCGACTCACCTCCGCTAGCTGCGGCGACCAAGTCAGACACCTATCGATAATGACCCCCAAGTTCTTGACCTTCTCACTGAAGGGAATTATGACACCATCAAACTGAACTTTTGGAAGCTGCTCCCACTTGATCCGCGATATCATTCTAGGACTGCCAATAACAATCACTTGAGTCTTAGAGGGATTAACCCTCAAACCATGAGACCTACTCCATTCTAGGATATGGTCGAGGTTTGCATTGGTGTCATTAATTGCCAAAGACAGATCATCTACAGAAGATTGCGTGTAAATTTGTAAATCATTTCAATCATCTGCATATAAGTGGTAGGAAGAAGAAAGGTTTTTGGAAATGCTATTTATGAAGATGGTGAAGAGAAGAGGAGACCACACGCCACCTTTGAGGGACACCGGCAGTAGTATCACACCAAGAGGAGATGGATTCGTCAATACGTATACGTTGCCGGCGCCCTTGCAAGTAACTACGAAACCAGTCAATCACCTTTGGAGATATGTTGAGAGAACACAGCGTCCCTAGCAGGATATCAAAGTCCACCGTGTTGAACGCATTGCTGAAGTCCAACAACGTGAGGATAGTGACATGGCCATTCTCCATCCCTAGACGTATATCATCCGTGATTTTAATGAGTGCCGTAACCGTACTGTGGCCTGGACGGAAGCCAGATTGGAGAGGATTTAGGACACTGTTTTTATTCAGGAATATACTGAGTTGGCGATGGATCAGACGTTCCAGGACTTTTGAGAGGAATGGCAGGATAGAAATGGGACGATATTCGGAGAATGAGGATGGATTTGGTTTCTTGGGCAATGGAGTGATCTGTGCTTCCTTCCAGGCCGCAGGAAAGATACCCACTTCAACAGAATAGTTCAGCATTTTTGTAATGACAGGAGTGATAATGTCAATTAGTGGCATTATCATTTTACGACTGATACCGTCGGTACCCACGGCGCTGGAGGTAATGGATACTATGCTCTTCTCAATATCACAATCGGTAAATTGACTAAGACAAAAAGGCGGAAAGTCAGGAGTTGGAAATGAAGAAAGATTACTTAATGTATTAGTTTTAATTGTTCCATTGAAGTTAGGAACAGAAGTGAAATAACGGTTAAGAGCATTGACATCGAGGTCGTTAGAAGTTGAGTCCTGACGTGGCTTTCCAACTCCTAGAGATTTAAGAAAATTCCATACTTTGCCAAGGTGATTAGACCACACCCAACACACCACACGGCTTGTGGGAGGCCAAGCAAGTTTTGAAGAGGGATACATATTGTATTAATTGCAAAGTACAAAAAAAAATTTTAATGGTATATATTATTATTATTATTGGATTATCACAAAGAGGTGGAAACGAAAAAGCGGTACAAGCCCATCGGCATAACGCTTGACTCAAATTTGAGTTCTTGTTTCGATGCCGGCGTGTACTATGATATTATTTTGACATTTGTGAATGTGCAGTATACTGTTACTGCCGCTAACCGTGAAGGAGAACATCGTGAAGAAACTTGGGTGTCTGAGATGTCCACATAGCACTAAGCATTGCTATATTCAATCCGAGGTGGGCGCGTATAGTGAGTTGGTGACTAAATGGCTTATGTAAGACCGCCGGGCAGCATGGGTGGCTCGTACGATACCACGAGTCACGCGTTTTGTGGCGCTAAAATATCAGAATGTCGACAGTTAATGCCGGAAAGTGGTGACTTATTGTCGTAAGCGCGTCTAGCATCGTAAAATCCAAGACGTGAAAATCCGTAGATTTCGTGCCGCCTTCATTCAGCTGAACGGACCTTTCAGTATGTAGGTAAGCAGTGAAAACCGTTTCGCTAAGGGGTGGTGCTGACGCCACAAGCGAGTCTCCCCCTAGCGAACACTCATACCCGCCTCCTCCCGCCCCAGCGGCGCCTCGTGACGCACGACCATGACTCGTCGCATGTACCTGACCCCCCATTCATTGTCATGGACGTCAAAAACTCAAACTAGTACAGCATAGTCAACCAATTTAATGGATATTACCAAGTCTCCGGAGGGCTTTCTCAATTTTGGTTTTATAGAGTTCGCATTACAAGATCCACTGGCTGGATGAGGATGGCCGAGGACAGTGGGAAACAGTGTGTCTTAAATAAGGCCCATCTCCATCAGTGGGCGACTACCCTTGAGCTCTTCTTGCGTTGTATTATAGCTCTATTACAGGTACCAAAGTATATATTGATTTTGGTTTTATAGAGCTCACAATACAAGATCCACTGGCTGGATGAGGATGGCCGAGGACAGAGGGAAATAGAGTGTCTTGGAGAAAGCCCATTTCCATCAGTGGGCGACTACCCTTGAGCTCTTCTTGTGTTGTATTATATATAGCTCTATTACAGGTACCAAAGTATATATTGATTTTGGTTATAAAGAGCTCGCATTACAAGATCCACTGGCTGGATGAGGATGGCCAAGGACAAATGGAAATAGTGTGTCTTGGAGAAAGCCCATGTCCATCAGTGGGCGATTACTCTTGAGCTCTTATTGCGTTGTATTATAGCACTATTACAGGGACCAAAGTATATATTGATTATGTGTTAAAAGTATTTACCATAAGTACAAATAGGTTTCACTATTTTTATTTTTAATGCACTAACCCGTGCTAAGGAACAAATTTAAAAAACCTATTTAGAGGCTAAAAATTTCACCCATGCCGGGATTCGAACCCGCAACCTCTGGTACGGATAGCCAGAGGTTGCGGGTTCGAATCCTGGCATGGGTGAAATTTTTAGCCTCTAAATAGGTTTACAAATAGGTTTAGTATTTTCTAAGGTTAACACGAGCATTAGACATAATTAAAACTGTTTTTACACGGATTTATGCTCGTTTATTACATTTTTAAAATTTTCCGACGTTTCGCCACTTTTTCAGGTGCCGTGGTCCCGGATGACTGAGGTGATAGGCGTCTTTTAGAAAGCAATAACGGTTAGTTTACTACCCTCGGCAAAAATTACAAAAGTTAATTATGAAGTTACGTTCCAAAATAGGCAAACCAATTATTTTTATATAAAGTCAACAACATCGATTATTAGTAATTGAAGCTAGTTATTAGTGAGAGGAGTGACTGACAAAATTGTGAGTATTTTGAAACGCGCCTCAATCAGAACCATCTACCAGCCGCCAAGAAAGATACACCAATTCATGCGAAGTGTCAAGCACAGGATTCCCTTACAAGAGGCAGGAGTATACAAGCTTGACTGTGAATGTGGTTCCTCGTACATTGGTCAAACCAAGCGTACCATAGCTGAGCGGGTGAAGGAACATATCGCGGATGTGAAACATAAGCGCTCTGATAGATCTGCAGTCAGCGAACATACACTTAGCGGTACCAACCACTTTATACATTTCGAAAAAAATTATGTTCTAGCCCGAGAATACCGTTTCTTCCCCAGAATGATACGCAAGGCAATAGAGATCTGCCGGCATCCAAATTTTAATAGAGATCGTGGTTGGAACATACCGGTAGCATGGGAACCAGGCTTAAGTGCATGAGACCCCCTTGCAAGAAGTGTGACTGTAGAGTTAAAAAAAAATAATTTCAATTAATAATCAGTATTTTTAAGTTCATGTAAAATAATTATTTTATAAATTTAATTTTAACTTCAATTACTAATAATCGATATAGTTGACTTTATATAAAAACTAGCGGCCGCCTGCGACTTCGTCCGCGTGGATTTCGGTTTCCGCGGTAAGAATTTGGAGACGACCGACGACCGACGGCAGTGGCGGCGTGCAGAGTATTCGTTAAAAGGAACTTTAACTTCAAAAGCCAATTTTTTTTAAGTTGATCCATTTTATCTTCAAAAATGACGAACTTCATACAAACTTTCAACCCCTATTTCATCCCCTCATAAGTTAGAATTTCAAAAACGATAGAACAAATAGTTTTTTTATTTCTAATCAAGTTCCTAAATATAAAGTTTTATGGTTTTATCCCCAAAAATGACGAACTCCCATACAAAGTTTCAACCCTTATTTCACCCCCTCACTGGTTGAAATTTCAAAAACGCTAGAACAAATGTTTAATATATTAACTTTATATTAAGTGCTTAAACATAAAGTTTCATAGTTTTATCTTTTAAAATTAATAAATCCCGTACAAACTTTCAACCTCTATTTCAACCTCTTCATCACTTTTTTTCGCAATAAAACGTAGCCTATGTCCTTTCTCAAGGTCTAAAGATTGTCTGTGCCAAATTTCATCAAAATCGGTTGAGAGGTTTAAGCGGGAAAGCGTGACAGACAGACAGAGTTACTTTCGCATTTATAATATTAGTAGGGATAATTGATTTGCCTATTTTACGTAACTTCATAATTTTAGTTAATTACGTAACTTCATAATTAACTTTTGTAATTTTTGCCGAGGGTAGTAAACTAACCGTTATTGCTTTCTAAAAGACTCCTATCACCTCAGTCATCCGGGACCACGGCACCTAAAAAAGTGCCGAAACGTCGGAAAATTGTAAAAATTTAATAAACGAGCATAAATCCGTGTAAAAACAGTTTTAACAAAGAGGTTTTACAAAAAATTTTTTTTTGAAAAGCAGGTATTTAAGACTTCTAAATTTAGCGTGCCGCTTTTAAGCGAAACTGGTGTTGAACAACAAATTCTAAAACTGATATTGTTATTGTTAGCAATTCGTAGTTGAAAATTTGCTTTAGAAAGTTAATTGTTTGTTTCCAAACTAGTAATAAAAGATTTCAAATCGAAATTGCTTTTGTTATTCTATTGGAAAGAAACTAAAATAACTTTGCTACGTGGTAGACCCGGTGCTACGCGCGTAGCAACTTTCGTAGCGTTCACTTAAATAATGCAGCGCTAAAAATTTCGTAGCACGTAACTACTGTATTTAAAAGTCTTATTTGTAAAAAAAACGATTGGTGATAACTATTCTGAAATGCAATTCAAATAGTTTGTGGTAAGACTTTTCCACATAGTATTTGATTCGCATTTGAGGTGTGTTTTAGATGAACCGCGTTTTTTTTTATAAATAACACCCTAACAGTTTTATTTATAAAAACGCTCACTAAAAATAGTCGCTGCTGGAGATTCCACAAGGATAAGACGTTACCACAGATTTAAAAAAAACGCCCCTAAGCGTGTTTTAGCGGTATCGTGTTTATGAACAGGGTATGTTAGCGTTTTATTTTCCTTGTACTCTGTAAATTTACAGTACACTTTAAGATGCTGGGCCGCGTTTCATAACACTACGACTCATAGTTTATTATGAAAATTTGATTTACATTGCGAGTCTTTCTACTTGCTAATCTGTAGGTTAATCGATTTTGCGATGTACATCAAGTCGTGTTAGAAAACTATGCATAGTAGTCCTATGAAATAGGCTCCTGTAGACAGTTCCTAACAGGACTTATTAATAACTGACCCTCAAACCCTACTAATCTTACTACATTATAGCTAAGGACCTACCAGTTTTGGGACATGGTGTTTTTGTAAAGGTTTTGTTAAGGCAAGTCCAACTGAACCCTTTGGTTGACTTGTTCAATAACAATAATACATCTGACAGTTCCCACCATGCACTCGGTATGTTATCATAACGCTGGCGTCATAGGGTAATTGATAATGTTTGTGTTGATCGGAAATACCCAACGGTTTGCGTCAGCAGGTCACCTGTTGAGCGTCTGTTACTTTTGCTGCCCTTGCGTGCTAACCTTATTGGGGGCCACCAGCCGTTGGATCGATACCGATGACGTATGCGCTCATTCATAAAGAGGGGGCGCCCACCCCACTGCCGGGCGTCCACCCCCTTCCCCACCCCGTTGCCCCGGCGGGCGTCGCGCCGTTCCTGAAAGTTGCGGTGGGAACTTCATGAATGGCGCCTCATACTGACGTAACTTGCTGTGTGTCTTCTATGTTCATGTACAATTGTACATGTGTGTGCCTTTATAAATATTGGAGTGGATTTCGTGCGTCCGTAGCGAAGCTTTGATAAAAGAATGTAATTGCAAGAGTCGATATTTGCGTCATACGTTTTCCTGCCTGAAAGGTAATAATAAGTTTAATAAATTAATTTAGCATGTAACTAAAAATGTAAGGTTAATTTGGCTAAAAAACGTCTTCAACTAAGTCAAGTACAGTTGATAGCGTGGCACGCCAACGTTTACACAACATGCTTTTTATTAATTTGCATTATGGACGATTTCGCAACTAAAATCTAAAGGTTTAGCAGCTGTCGACAATTTGGAGTAACAGAACGAACATCATATAGAGAGGAAAATTCCGAGGCGAAGCGGGATTTGAACCTGCGCCTCTAGCATAATGATATCGTGCCAGCGCCCATACTAACTGAGCCATTCGGACTACGCCTCGACTTTATCGCCGTTCTTTCCATGTATATTCTTTCTACGTTTCTTTATCAAGCCTAACACGTGAATCACGTTGAAAAATCAATTAAAAACATTGTTTAATTATAAGATTAATACCTATTAATATAAATGCCTCTATTAGAAAAAAATCTATTCTACGCAAGGTTGAATAAATAAGATAAGATAGATAAAGAAAAATTTATTTCGGGTTTGTACACAATCACACAATTAATTACATAAAATATTAAATACGCCTTTACAATTACTGTTGACAAATGTTTACATAAATTTATTCACTAAACCCGAAAATGGACATAGCTCAGCTGGATGCCGTCTGGAGTAGACTCCAGAGGGCGCTGATTTTCAGCTATCCCCATGCCACTGACTGGTGCTTATCTATCATATATCAATTATATTTTTAGCTTTTACATGAGACAAAACAGTACATTGGTGGCGCATAAATATATTTGGAAACACAAGTTGCTAAGTTATAACACAAACCGTATCACTATAAGACACTTAGTTTGTTATTTCAGCGATTAAGTTGCTAGTGGCTATGTAAGGTGTCCATGTAATGTCTAGGGCATCGTAGGTGACCAAACTCCTTCTGTTGCTTTAATAACATTTGTCTATATTTAAATTTAAACGTTTGGACTGTCATTAATACCTGTCCCATTGGTGGAGGCAGATTATTCCATATTTTCGCGCTTCTATAGGTGAAACATCCGCGGAAACCTGCTAGCCTATGTTTAGGTACACACAACATATTTAGGTCTTTCGATCGTGTATGTAACAAATGAGCGTCTCTCCTAAACCGAAGTTTCCCGTAGAGGTATTCCGGAGTTTTATTCCAAACTACTTTATGAGTGAGACAAGCCAAGTGCAACTCCCTTCTGGCTTCCATTTTCAGTTTATTGTGGCCATTAGATGAGGAGTAACGTGCGCACGCTTCGGTATTTTATAACAGAAACGCGCACACGCATTCTGCACTCTCTGGATTGCCTCCGCCACTTTCCGAGAGATTCGAGGACCATACACTGCGCTACAATAATTAAAGGGTGATAGAACTAGAAGTTCTACTAGAGTCTCTCGCACATCCACAACTAAATAATTTCTAATACCGTACAGAACCCTCAGCTTAAAGAATGCGTGTCTAATTTTTTCCTGAATATGCGATTGAAACTGCAGTTGCTCATCGTAAATTACTCCAAGGTTTCTGGCTTCCTCTACAAACGGAACTTTTTGATTATCAATGGATATGATAGGATTCTGCTCTAAGACTGCTTTTATTTGATGTGTCGTGCCGATCACCATACATTTGGATTTAAGCGGGTTCAATACTAGGCAGTTTCTTTGTGCCCATCTAAATATCCCATTTAGATCATCATTTATTTTTGAGACTGCAGACTCAGTATCGGCCTGATTGAACGAATGGTAAATTTGGGTGTCATCGGCATATAAGTGACATCGGCATCGGCATCGGCAAATACTACGTAGTAGACTAGAAAATAATAAGTAGTAAGTTATACTCTACTGTGTTCATATAGCTTAGCTAGGTATATATTTGGCTTAGAAAAAACTAGCAAGTTACTGATGCAAGATGACACTCGAGCCCTTTTTTCAATAGCCCTTTCCAGACAGTGCAAGATGTAGTCAATTGAATGCAGGGCCGAGTGCGTGGGCGGCGATTTGACACGCGTCCGCGACACATGCGTTTGCAATCAAGCGCGCGCGCATCCTGCGAGAACTTTGGAGTAACTTTTGCTTATTATTCGAGGATAAAATTAAACTAAGCTGTCGGAGCTGTCAGCCGAAACAAGATGTCTATAGTATGTCATTGCATATCAGATACCTAATACGTCTCTCTCTACTTTAATTTCGAGTAGGTAATCGAAGTTTGTTTACTGCAGTAGATGTAAAGTATAAGTAAAAAGATTATCAATCATGATAAATAGTAGATGTTATTTCTTTACTTCTTTGTACTAACAATCATACATAAAAATAAAATGTGTCCGTATTACAATTAAAGAATAACAAATAGTGTCGGAGTCTCTACGGTTTCGCCTGTTCTCGTTCCACAGTAATGTAATCAGCGCTGCGCACGCGTCTCTTATTTACAGCGGATTACGCGCGCAATCAGTTCACGCTTCCAGAAAAAAATATTTATTTTACAGTGTTATTTCTTTTCTTCCACGCATTTAAGTGATTTTTAACTGCTTCGGTTATTTTTAGGTGTTACTCGGACTAATATTAAGGAATAAATGGGGCAACATCGATTTTGGGTCTGGGATAATAAGTCAATGTAAATAATGCTACGATGCCTGATAAGTGACAGATACTTAAACGCTATTATTAGGTATGTGAATATGCACATATTAAATTTGAAAACGTTTAAATTCCAATTTGAGGTATGACTCTCTGTAGAACATGGTGTAGCGATGGTAGCGCAGTGGTAGAACGCCTGCCTCACATTTAGGAAGTCGTGGGTTCGAATCCAGCGATGAAATTTATTTATTTCTGTGGCTTTGTTTTTAAATTACGCACATTTGTGAAAATGTAGTAGCAATACCACTTGCTAACGGTTAAAGAAAACATCGTTAGGAAACCTGAGTGTCTGAAGTGATCACATACCTCACTATTTCAATTCATAACAAACTGTTTACCTCGAGAGAAGGACGACCTACTCACACAAAAAATAATAATATTTATTTGGATAGTTAAAAATATCGAAAGTGTGATGGTCTGAGAGAGAGTGCAATATAAAAGCTTTCGTATTCAATGTGAATGCCACAACAGTGGTAAATCGATGAGGCGATGGCGGCGGCGACTGACCGTGGCCCCGGCCAGCGCGGAACTAAGCAGTGTTGCCAGATCCAGAACTCCCGATTTGATTGCCAAAAAGCTTATGATAAAAATTAAGATCTCACATTGATCATACAGAGATCTCATATTTTTTAATTATTTAGTTTTGTGTATTTTTGTTGCCTGT
Organism: Yponomeuta sedellus; assembly: GCA_934045075.1. NCBI lineage: Eukaryota > Metazoa > Arthropoda > Insecta > Lepidoptera > Yponomeutidae > Yponomeuta > Yponomeuta sedellus. The sequence continues at coordinate 12,676,049 of OW203735.1, read as the reverse complement.
TTACTTATTTGGCAAAGTAAACAGTAAAACTATAGAGCATTTGTTGACTCCCTCCAGAAGTGTGAATTTTCTCTATACTTCGAGTACAAGAAAATATGACACTTCTGGAGTCAGACCCTAAAAAATTTAGGACATAACATACATTTTCAGTGATGCAGAAGTCAGGGCGCTATGGCGCTCATTAGGGGAGAGCTATGTCCAGCAGTGGACTACATAATTTAGCCTGAAGAAGAAGAAAAACAAACATTTCCAGTGTATCTTGTTAGGTATAATTACGCGTAATATACTTAAATTACATTTAGCATGCTTACTCTATGTGGTGAGGCATATACGTCACTTTGAAAAAAATTTGGTGTTTTCTAGAAACGTTACAGACCAAATATGTTTTTCTTCTTTATTTATGATACTAATTTTTCGTAAACGTTTGGTCTGTTCAGTTTTTAATATTTTATGTAAATATTTATTAAAATATTAATTCTTTTCAAAAAGGACTTATTTCATGTTGCTTCTTCGCTGCTACACTCGTAACTTCTAGACTTACTGCTGACGTGCTAAACAATCTACCTATAATAGAAAAAAACAGTTACTCCGTGATCTCTGTGGTCTGAAGACCTGGTTACCGTGGCGGGGAGTCGCTGGTTGGGGACGGCACAAGACCGTGAAGCTTTGAAAACCACGAGGTAGGAATGTGCCGTGGAGTGACCGCCAAATGGCTGATTATGACGACTTCGTATATCATTACTGCTGTTGTGTTAAGCAGTCTATGATAGATATCACTAATCACACTTGGGTCATTTAAAATTATTCTATCTAAGGAGTTACTCAGTGATAGGATGTCTTAATATAGGTATCGGATTGAGCCTGTGACCAACGACTAAGGTTGTCCAAAAGTTTTATTTATTTTATTACGAACACACCGACAGTACTGTTGAATATTTAAATTTAAAGATGTCTCCGTAAATGCACTTAACATAGGAAATATAGGTGTCTCCGTAAACATAATTATGTTTTCACCTTTCGCCGTGTGGTGGCGCTGTTGTTCTTTCTTTTTTTTTTTGGTAAAATCGTGTTTTTCATCAGAAATCTTACTCAGTTTTATTGAAATATAGTTAAAACTCCAATAATGTAACTCATTGAACAAATGGCGACAAAATCGTTCTATCTGGCAACATTCTAAGGGCGATCGATACGCCGTCCTTGAACCCGCGGCTCCGCGCACGCGCTGCCGCTGGCGGACGTCAGCCGTGGCCATGGCCACGAAACACACGCGGCCCCCTTACCCGACCTCCAACGCCCCCTTCCAAGTGGAGGCTCCTCGCCTATTCATCCTGTTGAGCGCCCGGCAACGGATACGCTGCCGCAACACCGTTTCAAGTAATTCGGCGCAACCTCTGCCATTTCCATTAGCGACGACCTTTGGCACTTGTTGAATGCCAAACGTGTTTCCAAAACCTTATTTGATATTATAATGTCAAAGTTTGTACCAATGTATGATGTCCGCGGTGGGCACGCGTGGTGATAAGCCCATACTCTCTCTCCGAGAGAAGGCCTTTGCCCTGCAGTGGGATGTCTATAGACTGAAAACCATATATGGATTTTTGTTACTTAATCATGCCAGAAAGATAGAGAGAGTTGGCACCAGATGGAGGAGGCCTTTGTCCGACATTGGACATCTCAATAATTATAATTGTTATTACCAATATAATTCATAATTTTTTTACTATTTTTAATATTTACAAATCTACCAAATATCTTAACTGTTTTTATTAGTATTTTAATTTATGAATTTAAAATATATTGATGTTACAATATGATTATGATTTAAAACATTCTATTTTTTGGAATAATGTAGCAATCAGTTTTATTAATGGATTTTAAACTATTAAAATGTAATACAATTCAAATTTTATACAAGTGAAAAGTTAATGAATGCATGCTCTAATTTAAAAACCTATTTAGAGGCTAAAAATTTCACCCATGCCGGGATTCGAACCCGCAACCTCTGGCTATCCGTGCCAGCGCTCTACCAATTGAGCGCTGGCACGGATAGCCAGAGGTTGCGGGTTCGAATCCCGGCATGGGTGAAATTTTTAGCCTCTAAATAGGTTTTTAAATTTGTCCTTAGCACGGGTTAGTGCATTAAAAATAAAAAAATTGTAAATGCATGCTCAAATACAAAATAAAATGTTTTATATTTAAGTGCATGTAATGTTAAATTGGGAAAATAAAGGCAATAATAATAATAATAAATAATCATGCCAGAACAGCTGAACGGATTGCGTTGAAATGCGGCACAGATGTAGGTACATTATAGTCTGGAATAGCACATAGGCAAAATTTTATCCCGGAAAAATCATATTAAAATTTCTTCGCTAACGAAGTCGTGGGCAGAAGCTAGTGTTATATAAAAGGAAACCATTAGGGAAACGTCCCTTATGGAATTTTCCGCGGCTTTCGCTTCAGTGTAAAAATTTTGAGTAGTGCAACCAAATTGTAAAGTTTGAGGTGCTGTCGACTGTACTTAAATTTTATCTTGCAGAACCTTGCTTGTTGGTACGAATATGTATGATTTATACGCGAATTTGTGCGGCAAAGTGTAGTAATTTTGCAATCTACGATCTAATTTATGAGATTGCCGGTCACGTGTGCCTATTAGGTCGAAACATTGTTCTTGACACTAAAAGTCAAGTTTATGAGGTGACAAGGCATTGGCTATGTACGATGGCATTGAGCACAGCCAACGCAGGGCTGGTGTATGAATGAACGCTCACGTGGGTGTCGGCGAGCGTGGCCCATTCATTAGCTCTGAGGCCACTTCTCATGAGTAAAACCATAACAAAACTTTCCGCCGAACCGCCGGCTCTTCAATCGAGAGGTCGTGGGTTCGTATCCAAGCAGTTACCAATGAATTTGTTTTCTAAGATATGTAGGTGCATTTTTGTGAAGTATAGTAACTTACACTATTTTTATTTTTAATGCACTAACCCGTGCTAAGGAACAAATTTAAAAACCTATTTAGAGGCCAAAAATTTCACCCATGCCGGGATTCGAACCCGCAACCTCTGGCTATCCGTACCAGCGCTCTACCAATTGAGCCAATGGGCGACTCACGGCATCAGTGAAATTTCGAACCTCTTTACAATATTCTCTGTATTACGTACAGGCAGCGACATCTCACTTAAGCAAATTGCATTACTTACAGCCCCGACTACCTACTTTGCAGTTAGGTTTAACATCGGAACGATATCACTGTACCCACATGATTACACTATTTTTATTTTTCATGCATTAACCCGTGCTAAGGAACAAATTTAAAAACCTATTTAGAGGCCAAAAATTTCACCCATGCCGGGATTCGAACCCGCAACCTCTGGCTATCCGTACCAGCGCTCTACCAATTGAGCCAATGGGCGACTCACGGCATCAGTGAAATTTCGAACCTCTTTACAATATTCTCTGTATTACGTACAGGCAGCGACATCTGACTTAAGCAAATTGCATTACTTACAGCCCCGACTACCTACTTTGCAGTTAGGTTTAACATCGGAACGATATCACTGTACCCACATGATTACACTATTTTTATTTTTAATGCACTAACCCGTGCTAAGGAACAAATTTAAAAACCTATTTAGAGGCCAAAACTTTCACCCATGCCGGGATTCTTTAATTATATTAATCTTACTAAACACATGGACGCTATTGAAAGAACTATGAATGTTGTACTGACGCAGGTTGGAGGTAATGAGTCTTATTTTGAGACAAACATATCTAGTCTTATGACAGGACAGCCTTCCTGTTATCCGATATTTAATCCGGTTTATAACAGTAAGGCTGTCCTGTCATAAACCGGATTAAACATCGTCTTTAGAGTGTTTTAGTCATCCTTGGTTTTACTTGGTGGATTCGATTGTTTTATGTACGAGGGATGTTTAATAAGTAGCGAGAATGAGGTATAAACTCGTTGGACAGAGAAAATGAAAATACTGACAGGCATAGCTCACTTATTTGTCGATTAAAAAAAACAAAAAAAAAAGGATGACGTTTTGTTTCTTCAATCACAGAAGGTGCCTATTTGTGTTCTGTCGTAAAGAGTAATCGAACATAGAAAAAATTTAAGTTTGCGCGATAATTAAATATCTATCTGTGTTTGAAAAATTTTACCGTGGGACAACTAAATCAAGACTTGCAAGATACGGGGTTCTTGTTAGATTAGGGGTTCATGCTCCTCCATATTCTACGGTTGCGCGTTGGTGTGCTGAGTTTAAGAGGGGAAGAACATCCAAAAATGACGACTCGCGCTCAGAGCGCCTACGACTCCAGTAACTGAAGAAATGTTAAAAAAAAATTGAAAATAGTCCAATGGGAGTTTTCATATTATAATACATGACCCTTCGGGAATAAAAAAGTCTCAGCAAATTGAGTACCTACCTGGAATGCTAACGACCGAACAAAAATGAACCAGGGGGAGATTCTCGCTCTTTCGAATTGAAAGCGCAGACGTGAAATATTCGATGGCTTAGACATTTTGTCGAATAAAAATAACATAAAATAATTCGACAGTCATTAGACATTTATTTTCTCATACGAATTCCATCTAGCATGGCGTTCAGAATGCAGTTTTGGCTGTCGCACGACTTTTTGCATAGAATTCCAAGTCATAATAAGCCTCAGAGTCGTATACGACATATTTGCTAATGAAGTGAGAATTGGCTCCCTGGCCGAGAATTTCACAAAGCTGAATCTGTTACAACAAGATCCTGACTGGTGTCTGGCTCGATTTCAAACTATGGATGAAACGTGGCTTCACCATCACGACCCTGAAATAAAAAAAAACAATCCATGACTCGAAGAGACCATCATAACCAACCTCTAAGAAATTCAAGGCCGTTCCATCGGCCGGCAAGATCATGGGTTTTCTTTTTGGGGCAGCCAGATGTAGTGATTGAATACTACATTCATGGAGTCACTATTACTGGAAATATGTACGCAGAACAAATCAAAAAGTTGCGTGACAAAATACGCAAAAAACGACATGGCAAACTCGCCAAAGTTGGTTTGTTTCATCAAGATAACGCCCTAGCGCACAAGGCCAAGTTGTGATTGCTGCCATCAAAGTCGCTGGCTTGGAATTGGTGGTATATCCTCCGTATTCTCCAGGCTTTGCTCCTAGTGACTTTTATGTATTTCCAAGATTGCAAGAAAGATTATCTAAGAGGCCAGAAAATCCACCATGATGACGCAGTGTTCACCGCAGTGCAAGAGAATCAAGGTGAAGATTTTTTTAAGAACGGACTTTAAGGTTTAAAAAAAGATATGCTTAGTGTTAAGAACTAAAATAACATTTAATAAAGATTAATTTCATCTTATTTATTCTCACTACTTATTAAACCCCACTTTTATAAGACTGCTATTACGAGTATATAGATGATTTGTAATATCAGGCTATGGTTTTGACACCTGATTCCAGGAGGATACTTTAAGTTATGCTGGTTTCTCTAAAAGTGTTGTAATTTTTGCTGCATATAATATCAATAAAAAAATGCCTTGCACGATTAAAGTCGTTCTAAACTGACCGTGACGTGTGGCTTAGAGGTGCGTGCAAAGAGCGTGCTGGGGCCTGCGGAAAAAAACCGGCGGCAGCGGCGGTCAGCCCGACTCGTGCCAACACCTTTTATTTAGTGATTTTAACGATTTACTCAGAAAACAATGTCGTGTAGTCGGGAGTAATTTTACAAAAACACAGCCAGTATAATCAGTTTTCAGTGCGGCGCTACGCTAAGCCTATTAAAAAGCAAAATTGCGTTTTTTATTTATTTGCTATAACTTTGCTGAAAGACGGAGTTATTGTTAAAAGCACACATGTGGAAGTTGATTCTAAGCAGCTGTTGAGCAAGGCGTCGTAGGTGGCTTAGTAAAAGGTGGCAAGGCGTAGGAGTCAAGGTAAGGACTGCAGGTTTCGACGCGGTCAGGTTTAGAGGCATTGTCTCCGCCAACACAGCCATTACTATTGCCTACATCTGCCGCAATATCCCCTGACCCAGGACTGACTCATCCCGCGCAGACCATTGTTACTTGTAAACATAGCGGTATTAACTTGCGAACTTCGAATGGCGAAGCGTCGCAATTGATGATACCGCCCACTAACCAACTGTAACTGTAACTAAGCATTAACCACAGTTTATAAATCAGCGGCGCCGTAAGAAGAATGCAAAATGTAGCAAACATTAAAACAATTTTCGAGGCCTTTGACTTTGTCAGGTTTCATCACAGCGCCGACAGAAGTGACTTGTGTTCTAATCGCTTTTTCTTGTTATGCTTATGTAATTATATTTGTCAACTTATTATACGTAGGAAATGTACTACGTGCTGCTGCTCTTTGATCTTAGTTTAGCTATTTATATGCTTGGCAACTTAGACGCACTCGTAAATCCGTTCAAAAAACCATAACTTTGGAATAGCCCTGCAAAATTGGCATCTATCTTTCGGTTACATCTGCAAACGAACCCGCTAATGACGCACTAAACATGGCGCCAAAGATCGAGAGTTTTAATTAAGTCAAGATTCAAAAGCCTACAAAGGTGTTTCGGTCGGGTCACTCACGAGGGATAGTAGAGTTCCTGCTCATTAAGCTATTGTGCGATACCCTCGCGGAATAATGCACGATTTCACCTATAATTGGCTACAATATATGAGACTGCCAACAAGTCCTTGTTTAGACTATTCCGTATTATGAGTTTGGCTTGCGACATTTATTTTACCTTTTGTGGATTTTACTTTGACGTTTTATGTTCTTCAGGTTAGCGAGCTGATGCTTAGTTACAAGTTTCAATGAAAAACCTTTTTCTTGCCTTCTTTTCTTCTCTGTATCTTTAATCTCGGTGCGAACTCAGTTGGATATTGGACGTTAAAATAACTGTCCTCCATCCTTTCGGTGCACTCAGTCAACGCTTCTAGGTCCGAAACAAGCAGCGAGCAGACGGGTGCGCAGACGCAGCGGCCAGCGGGATGCTAATTAGATAAACGAGGCGAGTGTCGCGAGGTCGGGACCGCGGCAATTAGGCCGCTCCTTGCCCGCTGCCCGGCAATAAATAATCAACGATATAGGCCACTGCATGTGACTCAGGAAACTCAGTGCAATAACTACTGCAGCTAAATTAATTGTCGTACTTTATTTGCTCCATTTACTTCTCTCGCGAAAAGCTTTGAGGTTATTGTGACTGCTAAATGTGGAGGGACAGGAAAATCCGAGCAGAATATTTAGAAATGAAAATCATGCTTTGCTGTTGTGATGTCGTTTCTCACGAAACTTTCTAGTCGATTAGTCGATTAGTTTAGTCGATTTACTATGTCGTTGCTAATATCCGGAAGTCTGCAAAAGCGTTTAAGCCCGTCAAAGCTAAAGAGTCTGAGTGAGTGATTAGATACGTGTCATCTCGAGGAAGTAGAAAGACTGGACGGTTCACTCAACGGACTATCCACGGCAAGGTTAAACGTTCGTAAATGAACCGTCAATGTAATAAAGTGCTTTTGAATTTCGTAGATTCTTCGAGGTCGGCTTTAATTTGTCCACGATTCAACAGCAGAGAGCGATCGGTCAGGGCCTTGCTGTTGCCCATCAATTAGAGTATCCGCTTCTTTTCTATTAAGCTTTTAATTATTATTAGAGATCTCGACGTCATGCGCCATCTTTGAGTTGAGCATGCGATGACACTAACTTAATTAATTTTACGGTTAAGTTGTTCTTTGAGCGCTACTCAAAGACTGACGTCATTATTCATGATATCCTAGTAGCCGGTTAACGGTTTTGTAATAGCTAACTTTACTCAACTTTCTCAGTTGTCATAATTTGGTCACCTTGCGAGCTTTGTAATTTTATTTCTGGAATAGAAGTAAAATGATCAAGAAGGCATTTGCATTTTACTCAGTTGCTAATATGTAGAGGTCGATATCTGTTATCGACTGTGAATATTTCAGTTGCGTGCGGTGGATTACAAAACGTCTCGTGTCCCCAAAGAGAGCGTGTCGCGTGCAACCCGTTTCTCTAGAAAAATAGGCCGATTGCACAAAACTTAGAAAGCGTCGACTCTTGGCGTGCCGCCAGACGCTAACATTGATACTGGCTAAATTGTACTTTTTCTGTTAAATAGCACAAAATGTATTATAACCCAAAGTCGCTACATAAGTTTCGTCAAAAAAGTAGCAGAACGAGATGTCTTGGACCGGACACGGAATTGATTAGCTCTATAGTCTCTACACCGTCGTTTAAATACTTAGCTTGCAAAGCAACAAACGTCATTCCTATTTAAGCGATGGTTGATAGTTAAATCTGGCAATAGGTACATAGGTATCCATCTCGACACTGGAGTAAGGGGTTTATTTCACTTTTATTGACCTATTCATACAACGTATAATCAAAACCTTAGACTGTGAGAAACCTCCCTAGCAAAGTGACTAGTTGAACGCTGTAGTGCCTAAAACATGTTATTATTAGAATAAGCTTTTCCAGTACTTTTACTTCCAAGAAAGTGATATTAATTAAACTTAGTTCATACGCTCCGGGCTTAATTTATAGGAAAAACTATGCAAACGCAAGTGGATGACTCCAGGGTTTCCTTAAGACCTACGGTGTACCTATAGGGTAGAACGGCTGATCATTCTTATACGATAAAGGAAAATTTATTGCCTGACATATTTTAAGTTTGGGGACTCTCGGTCCCACTGCTGTTCGTCCAATTGTGAACTCCTTGTATGCGCGATATTGTTATAAGTTCGCGATGAGTTAAGTTTTCGAATTGAAGTCTGCGCTCTAAAGTCACACGAAAAAGGTAAAGTGGGCTATATTACTGCCGTCCTGAGTTCAACGAGATCATTGTCAAAACCGCTCGTAAAAATTGCTCGTAGCCCCGGCTGCCTAAGTGATCTTAAAGAGGTGAGAGAGACTATGTAAATGTAGAGAAATGACTATGTAAAATGTAGGCCACCAATTATACTGTTCTATGTTATGTCTCTTACTCGTGTGTATTATACGATAGAGTAAGACATATTGTATTTGTACAGTCACAAGTACTAACATGTATGCACTTCAGTACCTTGTCAAAGTCAAAATAGTCAGTATCTCATAAATCAGGCTAGAAGAGCATAATGTGACAATGTTCTAAGGCGTTACATGTTAGCACACAACATAGTAAAATGAAAACAGTTTAACTGAAGATTACATAAATGTCTTTTCGTTCACTACAAACCTTACGAACAAACATGAAAACAATTAAGTTCAAAATAAAACCTAATAAGTTGTGAATACTGTCTCGGTGTATTATTCCGGGTTTAATAAACCCGAAAGTATTGGTTTTCTGGCTGTAGAATGAATACAATGCTGGTTTTAAAACTTATTCTATATTCTTCGAGAGCGAGAGAAGATCGACAACGTTCAGTCGAAAATCACCACTTAATGAAATGAAAACGAAACGAAATTAAATGAAAAAAAAAAAGTTTTAATTTTATCTCTTCATGAAATAAGAATTCTTTTAATAAGAAATTTTGTGTATACATTGAATAGTCGAAATAGATGTACTTTTTATAACTAATTACATAACCGTGACCATCAATTAATAGATTAAACAGACATCTTTGTCACAAAGTAAGATTACAAGTTTTCAAACACCCTGTGCTGTACGTAGGTCACACTATAAGTTTTGCGTAACTTAAAAAAACAACATGTCATAACCAAAATACGTGGGGCACTCAGAAAGTTTTGAGAAACTAAAAAAGTAACTTCTGTGAAAAAAATATTTTTATTAAATCTTTTCAAAGAACTCTCCACCAGCCTCTATACAAAGTTTCATGCGTGTGAACCAATTTTCAAAACATTTTTTCCAGTCCTCCGCAGACACCTCTTCCACGGCCTTCTCAAACGTTGCTAGCTCTTCTACCGGCGATAAAAACTGTATCCCTTTGAGCTGATTTTTAATTTTAGGGAATAAAGCGAAGTCACACGGAGCCAAATCAGGACTGTAAGGAGGGTGTCCCAAAACTCTGACCCGTGTGGAGTCCAGGAAGTCATGGTGAAGAAGGACCCCGCGGATCCCGGTGTTCGGTCGCTTGTTGCTCAATTCAGAAGAAAACTTGTGGCAGGCATTTTGTGCTATACCATTCAGCGTTGATGCTGCTTTGGTCTCGAAGTGGAATTAAAATTAGGTACCCCGTCAAAGTGAAGAAACTAGCGATCAAAATTTTTCCTGCGCTCCTCGATCGCTTCACTTTCGTAGGCGTTGGTTCATTTTGAAACAGCCAAACTGTCGACTGACGCTTTGTTTCAGGATCATATTGATTAATCCAGGATTCGTCACCTGTCACAATGTCGTAAACGCGCCGTGACGAGCCAGCATCAATTTTTTGTAACATATCACGGCACCAATCCACACGGGCCTGCTTCTGAGCTTCGGTGAGGTTGTGCGGCACCCAGCGGGAAACTATTCTCCTTACACGAAGGTGCTCGTGCAAAATCTTGTGAACACTTCCTGAACCAATCTGCAGTGTATGCTGAATCTCTTCGTACGTAATTCGTCTGTTTTTTGAATTAATTTTTTTTACTGCCAGCACACTTTCTTCGGTGACAGCCGTCGTAGGATGACCACTCTTTTGTTCATCCCCCAAAGTAAGGCGACCACGTTTTGACTCGCTATACCAGATGGTTGCTTTTGAAGGTCCTTCATCTATAAAAGCCATTCGAAGCCGATCAAATGACTCATCAGGTTTTAAGCCACATTTGAAATCGTAAAAATTATAGCACGAAATGTTCTCGATGCAGATCCATTTTTTAATGAGACAAGAAAATTTGAATTGGCTCTCAAAAAAATGCGGAGGGAAATTTGAAAATCGAACAGTTGTATTTTTACTTTTAAATAATCGACGTTTTCAAAACAATTACAAGAGGCCAGTGTCTTCAGTATACATAAAAACTTTTTTTCGCAAAACTTTCTGAGTGGCCATGGCCTGGTATTATGTTTAGTACTCTCCTTTACATTTTAAACATTTTTTCATGGGATAGAACCATTTTTTTAAACAGGAGGACCACCGATCTGAAGGCATGTTTTCTACGTGCTGATTGAACGCTATCACTGCCTCTTCTGAGTTGGTAAAAGTGAAAACTCTCATCAAATCTTTGATTTTGGGGAAAATACAGAAATCACTAGGTCGGGGCTATGCGCAGTATGGGTGGCGAGTTGTGCTTTTTCGGAAGCTAAAAATGACTTTGTTTTGTTGGCTGTGTGTGAAGAAGTGTTGTCATGATGTAGGAGAACGCGGGTTTTTGGTCGTCTTTCACGAACTTTTTCTAACACCCTGGGTAAATAAATGGTAGAATACCACTCGGCATTAACACTCATTTGATCTTCAAGTGGATTTGTACAGATGGGACCCGTAGCTGACAAAAAACCCGATATTTTTTCTACCAACGTTTCTCGCCTGCCTCTTTTTTGTTGACCTGGTCTCATTTTCAGACACCGACTCACAAGATTGCTGTTTTTTCAGGTTCAAAACAATAAATCCATGTTTCGTCTCCTGTGACAATGTCATAAACAGCATTAGAATGTCCGTGGTCGTACTTTAGTAGCATCTGCGAGCACCATTCCACGCGAGCCCGATTCTGCTCCGCTGTCAGTTCATGATGGATCCAACGACAACAAAGTTTCCGAACTTTCAATTCTTCATGTAAAATTTTCTGAATTTGGCTCATATCGATCCCCAATAGTCCTCGAATTGTCTCATAGGAAATCCGAGAGTTTTCTTCAATTAGCCGCTTAACAGTAGCCACATTATATTCGTTGACGGCAGTTGAAGGCCGCCCTTCACGAAATTCCTCATGTAAAGACACTCGACCTCTCTCAAACTCAGCAAACCATCGCCTCACGGTGCTCATACAAGGTGCTTCTCTCCCTAAAGCATTTTGAAGATGAGCGGCACAGTTTTGCGGAGAGAGAGAACTTTTCTTCGAGAAAATCATAAAAAATCATCGCTCTAAAATATTTTTGACTTAATTCCATTTTCGTTGTGTACGTTGTGCAGACGAGAAACTTTGATGTGTGATAAAAAACAATTGACAAATAATTTCCCGCCAATTGTTTTTTTTATCACTAAGAAGGTTGCAACGTTTCAAAAAATGTAACATTCGAAATTCAAATAGTTCCAATAGAAAATATTCTAAATAAAACAGTTTATTATATACGATGTTAATCACTCTAAAGAATTATATATGAAAATGTATTACTAATTATAAGCTAAATTTAAATACTAACAAAACAAACCTAAATTTATGTATAAATTAATTAATTTAAAACACTACCTAAAAGCCAATTACTGCGCTCAGATCATTGCCGCCTCTGGGGAGGGTCCCCAGTATGCTGGCTACATTACGTCGTTTGATGGCAAGACTTATCCTCTGCCCGAGGTAAGAGCCAGCCCTGGAGTCTCTGGTCGTATCGATGAGGCGCGATGCAAGTTCTTTAAAGAATAGTCGCGCCTCGGGCACCCACGGTCCGAGTGTCTCGACACCAAACGGCACAAATAAGTGACTCTGTGCCAGAGTCCCGTATTTGCGCCGCTTGATGCCTTCAGCACTTGATGCCGCAGCGCCGGCTTTTATGGAAGTGGCCCGGACGTGGGACGGCGCCAAAGTGTCCGCGCATGTGACATCCCAAACCAGGGTCCTCCCATTTTTCCATGGGATCAACGACACAAAATTAGTCCCGATTAGCTAGAAATGCAAAACTTTTAGTGTGCCCCATGTATTATAACTATTAAAACTAAAATAGTAACCAGGCAAAGAAATGACAAACATGGAAATACTCCCAGGCATTTATACAAATGTACGGTGGCTCCCAGAGGGATTTAAACCCACAACCTCAGGCACGGTAATTAGACGGACTACCGCTAGATCAACGAGATAGTCATATTATTAATTAGATTGTACGAGTAAAAAGTATGTACTGTATTATTAACTTAGTTCCGAATTCACTTACTTGTTTTTTTTGTCTGAACCGACTTACGATTTGATTCGAACTCAATACGAAACTACGAGTAAGTTAATAATGTGTAGTGTTTACAAAACTTTCAGTTCAAAAAGTACTATATTCTTTTAAAAATCCTAAAATCTCTACACCATTTTTTAAAGTTCATATTTATTGTATTCAGACCACTCCGACACATGCCGGAGTGGTCTGAGGTTGCACAAGACAGAAACATCTGGTCTGAGTTGGGGGAGGCCTTTGCCCAGCAGTGGGACACAAACAAGGCTACGTAAAAAAAAAAAATATTGTATTGTAACCGGATAAACTTACCTATACTAGATTTTTTGTCGTTGAGTCCGACAAGGGAGCCGATTCTCGCCCATGCGAATTGGAAACGTAGAAGCAAAATATACGAAGGATCAGACATTTTTCGCTGGTAGTTAGCCAGTGTCGGCTAGGTCTACCTCACGATGGGCTGGTTGAGAGAGCGGAATGGGAGGTGAAGTGAATGGACTTACTTAGTGATGGTGAATGATGGCTCGCTTTAGCTGTTGGGCAGATGATGAGCGGTGATGGATGAGCTGATGCGTCCAGCACACGGAGAACACTCCTGCACTGTTCACTTATAGTCTAATATTGTCAATATATTGTTCTTTGAGCTGATAAAGTTTATTGGTCACCAAATGTCTATCACTTCACGAGAATTCGAGCACTTATCACGCGCGTACGTCACCGTGCGAATGCGTATGCAGATGGCTGGATAAATTAGTAGCGAGCGAGCGGCACGAGCGATGGCACCGGAACGACCAGAATAATGAACAATGAGTGACCACAGATTCATGATTACGTCGCGTCGATTCTCGCGCGAACAGTCGCATGAAAATAAGATAAAATTACTCGACAGAGTCATCAGACATTTATTTTCTAATTCGAATTTAATGTACTATGGCGTTCAGAATACAGATGTTGGCTGTCGCTCGACTTTTTACGTAGAATTCAAATCTTAAGGCGTATTTGCCAATGAAGTGAGAATTGGCTCCCAGGTTTCGCTCTGATTTGACGAGAGCAACCGACGACACGAGCGTCGGACTCTTTCGACAAAAAGCCTAGTAACTTTTTCCGGTTACAATCCAATAATGTATATTGGTGTAGTGAGTACTTACGAAAGTTTTAGTTCAAAAGTTTATATTTTTATTTTTAATGCACTAACCCGTGCTAAGGACAATTTTAAAAACCTATTTAGAGGCTAAAAATTCCACCCATGTCGGGATTCGAAACCGCGACCTCTGGCTCTGGCACGGATAGCCAGAGGTCGCGGGTTCGAATCCCGGCATGGGTAGAATTTTTAGCCTCTAAATAGGTTTTTAAAGTTTATATTTTACTCTGAAGAAACGCTAGAGTAGTACAAGTAGGTACAACAGTTGTCACGGGAGAGCGGTCTATTCGCGTCCGTCACGTAAGCGGCCGCAGGAATTCTCGCGCTCTAAGAGGCATGTCGAGATTACGATCTACACGTAGCCGGGAGCCACTCCTGCCAGCCTGATTCTGCAACTTCATCAAGACATTGCCTCGTTGGTAACGATTAAAACGCTCGACTACCAAAACAGAGGTCGCGAGTTCGACTGTCACTAGAGGCCGCTTTAATTGATTTGTACAAATGTCCTCTGTTCTCTGCAGAGAAGAACTGTTCTCTGCAGTCGGATGTTTATAGTAGAGTGTTTAAAAATCACCAACAATTTTGGGTGGTATGAAAACCAAATGAATGTGTCTTGATAATCCAATCGAATCCTAAATCGAACACTTTTTTTTTTTATAAAGGCACCTTCCTAAATTATCTCCACCAGAGCGGGTGCGTGCGTGCCGCGGGTTCGCGGGTTATTGTTCTGATAGATGGAGAGGCGATGCTAATTGTTCACACTTTTTTAAGCAATATCTCTCAACTCAAAACAAGATTTCTCAACTGTTTTTCTTTAAAAATAAATTACGTCTGTAATTAAAAGTAATAACCGCGGCTTTCAAGCCACCCAGTTTTTAGAGAATTTACATATCTCTTGCTCTGTAAGTAGTCACTTACTTCCCTGAATGCCGGGGTGTATGGATATCATTACAACATAGGTTTCAAAACATACCATGTTATGTGAATATTACAGCATAGGTTTTGGAATTTGAAAAAAGAACTGTCATAACTCATACTCATACTGCAAGAAGAATATTTTTTAAAAGTTAATATTTTTTTCACGGTATCGATTTACTCGAATCGGAATCTAGACAATTTATATTAGAATTTATGAAGATTTTATTTTAAATATCGAACTATTTGTTTCGCAGTCACATCGTATGTTAATTGAAATCGATTTAAAAATCAAACTGGCCAGCACGATTTGACGCGCTTGCGTGCCATAAAATCGTGAAGAGTAAAAAGTCAGTCGACTAGCTAGGCGCGAAAGTAATTTTTTTTCGTGTTTTGGAGTTTATTCTCAAAAGTTTAGAAAAATGTCAAGTCAAAAAAAAAAGTTAACCTGCTTTCTTGTTTTTTTACTTACCTCACAATCGATATGTAAAGCAGAGTGTTTACCTCGGGTGTAAGCATCAATTGCATAGGTACTCGGGCTAATTAGCGCCCTCGCTGCGCTCGGGCGCGGGCGCCAAAAACCTCATATGCAATTGATGTCATACAGCCCTTGGTTAACAATCTACTATTTTCTCGGTATCGATTATTTACTCGAATCGGAATCGAGACCATTTATATTAGAATTTATGAAGATTTTATTTTAAATATCGAACTATTTGTTTCGCAGTCATATCGTATGTTAATTGAAATCGATTTAAAAATCAAACTGGCCAGCACGATTTGACGCGCTTGCGTGCCATAAAATCGTGAAGAGTAAAAAAGTCAGTCGACTAGCTAGGCGCGAAAGTAATTTTTTTTCGTATTCTGGAGTTCTTTCTCAAAAGTTTTGAAAATGTCAAGTCAAAAAAAAAGTCAACCTGCTTTCTTGTTTTTTTACTTACCGCACAATCTATATGTAAAGCAGAGTGTTTACTTTGGGTGTATCTAAGCATCAATTGCATACTCGGCTAATTAGCGCCCTCGCTGCGCTCGGGCGCCAAAAACCTCAATTATGCAGTTGATGTCATACAGCCCTTGGTTAACAATCTACTATTAAACATCCAAAAAAAAAACGAGGGAAATGTCATTTTCTAAAATCTACAAATCTCTCTGCTTACCAGTCCAGTGTCGGGTAAGCGGTATATTTCAAAATGTTTTTATTACAGAATATCTCTAATTCCCGGGTTTTATAAGTGGATAAGTACTTATCATGATATGTTTCGCGCATGTCAAGCTTCCGGTGCTTCGCGATAAGATGAGATCGTGAGCGACATGGAAAATGGTATGCCAACTGTCATACCAACGACTGCTCGTTGGTTTAGTGGTAACATGTTTGACAACCAAATAATAGGTCACAGGTCCGATTCTTGCTTGAGGCCGCTGTACTTGATTTGTAAAAATGAACTCAGTCTGAGTATTTCAACACTTGGGATGTCCTGGGTAACCAGTATACCACAAAACATGGTATCAGTTTAAAGAAAGAGAATGTGTTGTGTGGAAGTTATTGTTTACTAGAATTTAACGGTAAGTATCTCGTACAGTCGACAGCATATTGTTTTCAACCTTTACACTACACGCGTGATACTACTTAGTTACATTACGGGTGACTTTGCAACAAAAATGTGCAGGGCTGTCGACTGTACATCGAAATTTTATAACCTTAATGTATATTGTCGCTAACCCCGGTTATTATAAACTAAATAAGAGTACATTAAATTGTAAAATCAAGAGGATCTGCCAACAAACTGTTTTGCAGTTTGGCAGAACCCAACTTATCTATTTATTTGTATTTTTATTTGGGGAAAACGTAGAGTTCATTTGTAAAATCTACATATTTCTCTACCTAGACAGTTCAAATTCAAAGAACTGTTAGTTAGTTTGTAATCACCGCGGTTAGCAGCAATATTCTATATTTTTATAATATTACTGAATAATTCTCGGGTTTTATTAATAAAATATTAGACCACAATTACTTAACTTATCATGAAGTTCCATCGAGCTTCCGATGGTTTGCGATAAGGGAGATCCAGAGCAACTTGAATAATTTTCAGCCTAGTGATCAATTAATTACACTTATGCATAACTTCACGGCATTAGAACAAACAAAAAAACACGCTATCCATAGTACCAATTAATATCCATGAAATCCTATTTTGCTACACTAGAATACGCACGTAATAATAGCAATAAAAATAATACTTTATTTGCCTGCCAATGGCTAAATCGTTCAGTCAGCTGTAATCGATACACGTAATTGCGGAGTTGGCTCGAGACAATGACAGCACAGACGCAAGATCGTATCATACGCAGTTACACGCGTTTAAGTAATTGCGGGAACTGGCATTGTTAACCGTTCGACGCAAATTGGGCATTAGCGATAATTTATTGACTTTGAAATAAACTCGCATTGTCGTTGCGAGTATTTGAATATGTAGCGTGTGGGCTCGGCCGCCCGATGCCTGCTAATGATAGCAATTGTTCTACATCACTGGCTGCAGGTGCGTCCCCCGCGGGAAAACGCACCGCCTGGGGATCACAATTGAATAAGCTTCCGAATCAAGTTCCACGTCGTTTGGAGAGTTAAATAGAAAATTGACCCGTAAATCTTGTGTGCAATTTACTTTTGCTTTATATGGCACAATATCGGACTTAACTTGGATTTAGCAACACAGGCACGTCGCAGGTCGTCAACAGAGGTAGGCCAGTACATAGAGACTCTGATTCTGATGAATTTCTTGGTTGGAGATAATATGCCAGTCAAACAACAGCGGGGCTGCAAAGGGGCAGACAGAGACCAGAGTTTACCACTTGACAAGATATTGACAAACATATTTGGCCTCATCAACAACGCTGTCTTTGTGTCATCTTAGACACACCACAGGCTGTATGTATGTTTCTTAGTAAAAAATGTATTTTTTTATTTTATTTCTATTTTGATTTCTTTCTGTTGTGATTCATATTACGTAACTGTTCTCTTTATTTTGTTTTTGTAATGTGTCTTGTTGTTATAATAAGTGTCTTTTCTTTCAATAAATGTCTTTTTTGCACAACAATTTTGAATTATTTAGAAAATTATTTTCTATTTTTACGGGTTTTGCTGATTTGTAAAGAGGTTTTATAGATATTGTTTAAAACCAGCGTTATTTATAGAGCGCGGAAATCGCGAATTTAGTGGTAATTGAATCCGGAACTACCCGAATTCGAAAAATAGGAATCGAAGTGCTACTTATGCACAACAAAATTAGTAATAAAATGAAAATTCTTATTAAGGTACATATGTCAATTACAGCAGCTTGAATTTTTTTAACCTTAAGTTTTAACTTAACAGTAACATCTATATCCCAGAGGAGTAAGTAGACTAGTAATTGCCACTAGCCACGATCCTTACTAGAATTAAATCCATTCTTAATACTGGAGACAGTAAATTTTACTCAAAACAAATATGACTTTATTTTCAGAAAAAAAAAAAAACAAAATTGCATGTATTACTTTTCAAAATATGCTGAACACACCCATGAATTCGATCGGCTAAAATTAGAAAAAATATATCCTGTACTTTTATAGCATCAGTCGATATGGACCAAACAATGATGGATTGCCTGATTTTGGTATTTCAATGTTTTTTTTCATATTGTTTTCTTTTTGTAGTCTTTAGAGTTTGTAATTAATAATAATGCCTGTCTCCAAGTTATGTTAATATAAAATAAGCCCGTAATTGGCCAAAGATAAATTATATTTATAACAGTGAATATTTATTTACTTGGGCTGTGGGTTTTGTAAATAAATGAAATAAAATAAAAAAATGTATATACCGGATATGCAGAAGGTTCCTCTAAACTAAACTCAGACGAAGACGCCCATTAATATTTTCATCAGACCCAACATAGACGGTTCGGCGTGATCCAGATAGCACTCTGATATCAAAGCGCGTTCACGCGGGAAATTCTTGGCATGTTGTCACATCGTGGCCAAGCCCAAGCGAAGGCGATTCACCGCCGGTATGTGGAGACGCTACTGGTTGGATTGTCAATTTGTGTGTGACTACGTGTGGCGGCTCGGGGAAGTCTCAAAGGCACGTGCGTGGCCCGAATGGCCCCGATGGCCGCGGCGGCTCAAAGCGACCACCACTATCGCATATCTGACTTCGTCCCAGTAATGGCAGACGTGGGACCTCTGACTAGCAGTGTGACGCGTCCAGCGTGGGATGCCACCTTTTCTGACGGTATCGGGATGAACACCAGAAGCTTTTATGAGTTATGAGGAATGCGATGAGTTCACTGCTACGCCGTTTGATGATGGGTGTTTATTTTTGTTGCGTTAGTTGTGGCGTCAAAGGCCTTCACACACGGTGCAGATAAAATAATATTTTGTCAGGTATCGTAGTACCTGTCAGGCAGACACAAATGAAGCTCAATAAATGGCTAGGGCTCAAACTAAAAAACAAATTCTGCTCTAGCGACCTATGGGCCCGTACTAAAGTACAGCCGCTCTCAGAACTATGGTCAAGTTAAATGCTGGGCTGGGCAAATCACACGGCAAAACTAACAGATTGACCAAAAAAGGTGGCAAACACAAGATGGCATTAGAGGATATGGCCGTCCGCGACGGAATGACAACCTCGTGGCGGTGGCTGGTCAAACATGAATTCGTGAAGTCCATCACAGGAAAAGCTGGAACAAGATAGAGAATGCCTATACTCAGCAGTGGGTGGTTCCTAACTAATCGTGAGCATTTATAAATAGTATGATATAAAATCTCAAAACTCAAAATCGTTCGACAGTCTTTCACACAAGTCAATGTTGTCGCTCTTCGCATCTAAAAATTCGAATTTTTGTACATTAACCTTCTTGATAATTACACTTATCATCAAAAAAATGGAAACACCTCTGAAAGTGAGTTTGAATGAGTTTTTTATATTCTTAGTTAGTTAGTTAGTTACACCTGAGATTTCGGCACTTAGCCTCATAGTTGGGCCATTGTACGTAGCAAGTGCTGAGGTACGTTCTTATTATTATTAGTTAATACAAAAATGTAGTCGATGCGTGTATATCACTTCAATTATATTAAACAAAAAAATTATAATGCTAGTTAATTGCGGATATTATAAGGTTAAATGAATATTATTGCCTCAAATTAAAATTTAATTTCTTTACATATCCTGTTTTGTTCAACATTTCTATTTTTAGATTTTAAGGAGAATTTGTAAAAACTTAGAAATAAAAACGAAAACAATCTTGTGTTGTTGGGATGTTTTCCCACTCTCCTTTTATTGCTGTATTAAGCTGGCCAAATTTCTCCGGAGCGAAATCTCTTGCTCTAACTCGTCTTTTCAACTTATCTCCTAGATGTCTGGGCTTCGTGCTGGCCAGCCCATAACCGTAATACCGACTTCGTTCAGGTATTTGTATTTACAATCCCTGCGGTAAGAACCATGGCATTCGATATCAATCTTTGTTAAATGTTTGACGACCTCTGTGGCGTAGCGGTAGCGCATCTGCCTACCATGCAAGAGGTTCCGGGTTCGAATCCCGGCTGGGGACAAAAAAAAAGACCAGGACTTGGATGTTTACATGTTTGTGACGTCGTTGTTTCTGGTTCCCACAACACAGGGTATCCTAGTGTGGGGCCAGAAGCAATGTATGTGCTTGTATATAAATGTTATGTTATGTATGTCCCCACTGCTGGAGCACAGGTCCCTTCCTGCATAGCAGGAAGGTTAGGCCATACTCCACGGGGGCCGGTTTGGTGAAGGATTGTAAGACAGTGGCGGGCGTTACTGTCAGAAGTTAACAAACCGCCCATAAGGCCTCTGACGTGGCTTAACGACTGCCATTACATGACAACCGGCACCAACGGTTTAACGTGCCTTGCGAAGCACGGAAGCGCTCGGAAAAATACCACTAGCAGTAGACACGGGACGGTCACTCATCCTGCACCTGACTGCGCCAGTTGTTGCTTAACTCAAGTGATTGATTCCAATCACCCGGTTCGATTAGGCCGCGAACCGTGGCATTGTCCTGCAGAAAAATGAAATCTTCGCCAATGAAATGCCTAGGGGAGGAAAATGAGGTTCCTGACACTTTTTGATGTACCATGAACCATTTGATGCCGGTAATCGAGGTCCAGATACAAAAGCTAGTTCGGTTTTTCGTTACTAGGTACATGATCTTACTTTCATCAGAACAGAGAACTTAGCCCCATTGAAGGTATAAAACAGTTTTATCACTAATCCGCTTGGATCCACTTCCACAATAGCCTTCAATTCTTCATTATCAATTTTGGTCTCCGGCCGTCCACGGGGCTTGTTCTGTAAGTTAAAATTTCCAGAACGAAAACGTTGGAACCAAAACGAACTGTGTTTTCTTTTGCAACACCGCCGCCATACACATCATTAAGCCGATAATAGTTGGTATCGATTCTAATCTACTCTCCTTTTGTGCTGATCATCATCTAGTATGTGCGGACCTGGAAGTATTAGGGCTAGAGTCTGGCACATTTACGTGCCAGAGTGATGCACATGGAACCACCAGTTGGTTGGATCACTGTATTGCAACGCTAGCGGCTAGGGACACTATTGTTTCTATTAAAGTGGAATATGAACCGTGTTAGTCGGATCACCTACCTTTATTTATAGAATGTAATATACAGATTTTAGTGGATAAGAGCAATGTGAATAATTCTAATGGTAGTACATACATACACATACATAACCTCACGCCTGTATCCCAGAGGGGTAGGCAGACCAGGGACTGCCACTTGCCACGATCCTGACAGATCACCTTCGCTTCATCAACGTTCATAAATCGTTGCATGCACGCACGCCGGCTCCGGGTACTTAATGGTAGTAACATAAATGAAATAAGATGGGGAAATAGAAATACTGAACAAATAAACATGTTTGGTAAATATTGCTCAGAAAATGAACATTCTAGCAGTTCACAGAGCAAATAAAAACATTGCTAAGTTTTGGAGTGCTACGAAGAAAGCCAACTACAAACCCAATTCCCAACAAACGTTGAAAACCTTCGGCAGCCACTTGAGATAGCAGAGTTGTTTTTGCGCCACTTCAAGGTCAAACCTAGGACCCGCTGTGGTGACGTGCTCGATGTTCAGGCCGCCGAGTCGAGTGCTCGGTCAGCCAGTGCTCCAATTATTGACAAAGTTACGCGCCAAGACGTATTTGAGGCCGTCAAACGAATAAGGCGTGGTAAGTCACCAGGCTTCGACGGCCTGAGCATTGAGCACTTGCTTTTTGCTAGTGATGGGGTGTATGATGCCTTAGCGAGCCTGTTCAATTTGTGTATCAATTTTAGTTACTTGCCAAGAAACCTGATGAGAACAGTTGTCGTACCTGTTCCTAAGAACAAAACCGGTGATTTGTCTAGCTTGTCCAATTATAGACCAATATCGTTGGGTACCGTAATTGGAAAAATTTTTGAACGCATATTGCAGCCCGTACTGGCGAAAAGTATTTGCATAAATGATGCTCAGTTTGGTTTTCGTCCCGGTCTCTCAACAGATTCCGCTATTTTCAGTCTAAAGCATGTTGTAAAGCATTACACCGAAAGGAACACTTCTGTGTATGGCTGTTTTCTCGACCTTAGCCGTGCTTTTGACCTAGTAAATTATGATTTACTTTGAGCAAAAATGCGTAAGTCTAATGTACCTACGAGCGTGGTGGATCTGTTGAGATACTGGTACGAGAACCAAACCAATTATGTGAGATGGGGCGACGCACAGTCTAATGAGTACAGATTAGAATGTGGTGTTTGTCAAGGTGGGCTGACCTCAACGGACCTATTCAACCTCTACGTGATTGAGCTGATAGAGGAGCTGAGAGCCGCCAGAGTCGGCTGTCATATCGCTGGTATTTGTGTAAATAACCTTAGTTATGCGGACGATATGATGCTTCTCAGCCCGTCAATCAGTGGTCTTAGAAAACTTCTATCAGTTTGTGAGCGTTACGCAAAATTCCATGAACTTCTATATAATGCGAAGAAGACGGAGTTACTAGTCTCGGGCAGGTCCGGATGTGGTACCCCCAGCGGATGTGGTACCACCGGTGCGGGTTGTAAGTAAGTTTAGGTATTTGGGACACATCCTCACAGAGAAGCTGACGGATAATGATGACATGGAGAGGGAGCGCCGGGCCCTGGCCATACGCTGTAACATGATAGCATGAAGGTTTGCAAAGTGTACGGACGACGTCAAAGTAACGCTATTCAAAGCTTACTGTCAAAGTTTTTATACTTGCCAGCTGTGGTTTAATTACACGAGAAGCGCGTACAGTACTCTGAGAGTACAATATAATGACGCCTTCCGTATACTAATGCGTCTGCCTCGGTTTTGTAGTGCATCGCAAATGTTCGCGTCGGCCAGGGTACCGGACTTCTTTGCCATTCTCCGAAATAGAGTTGGCTCATTTTGGAGCCGATTGAGGGCCTCCAAAAATGAGATTCTGTCGTGTCTGTGTGAGGATATGGGCAGTTTACTGTACCAACATTGGCATTCCGTTCAGCGCGATAGTAATCAAAAATGACCGAAGATATGTAATTATTAATTATTGCTATATCTCTTTTATTTTGTTTTGTTTGTGTGTATTGTTATTAATAATATATTGTAATCTGGAACTGTGTATTCTGAAATAAAAACATATTATTATTATTAATATTAGAAGAAAATTGGCGGAGCGTGACCTGAAGCCTCATAAACCAGCTAATGGCCCAAAACCGTAGAACACCGGAGAGCGCGCCTTAGCTTCGCTTGTGATCCACTTGAAGCAAATTGGGAAGGCGAAAAAGCTTGAAAAGCCTCAGGAATTAAGTGAAGGAAATCGACAAACGCGCGTCGACTGCTGCTTTAAATCCTATCCTTACCTAGCACAATAATGAAGGGATTTTAAATTGAATCATTACCTGTGATGAAAAGAGGATCTTGTACGATAATCGGAAGCGCCCATCGCAATGGCTGAACCCCGGGGTGCAATGAAGAACGTTCAACCAATTCAACACCGATGGGGCAGTCCAAACCGCCTTCAAAAAAATTATTGATTCCCGTCCGAATGTTTTTTTGTTGTTAAGGGATCAATATACTACCTATGAAAAGGCAGAAGTGCAATGGTACATACTGTGATTAATAAAAGATATTATATTAAAACACACGACTTTATCTTCCCTCATACAAAACGCCAATTTCATATGTAAGGACCTAATACTTAATAAGTTTTTTTGTTGTTCTGAATTCAAACAAATTACAAAATTGAACAGCACAAATATTAGCTGTTCAATGTTCGGACGTATTTACACCACTGCGTTTTGACCATCGCCGCAGCAATAATTTGTTTCGTTTTGCCAGAGTTTTACTTGGTTGTCGTTACGTAACTTAATCGTGCTTATTTAAATCTGAATGTTAATATTGACAATTCTAGATATTTGTTAACGGTTGAAAGTTATTGCTAAATGAAAAGACTTCTTCTCAATCTGAGGAATTTCAGTATAACACAGATACTGTCGTTATTTCTTTGATGCTTAACGTTGTGGTGCTCGCTGAGGTGCTACCTAGCGCACAAATAGAATAAAAATCATATAACTTGTTTCTTAATACGTTTTTTTTACGAAAGTAAACATCAAAAATCATAATATCTGTATATCCGTAAATGACTATTTTTTGGAACATACAGCCTAGAACGTAGTATCAACATCCTACGGCCTTTAAGTGCTTAGCTTGAGGGACGTCCTCGAGCTAAGTGGTTGATGTTGACGTTGACGGTTGATGTAGACGCAAAAAAAATTTGCGCTTTAAAGCATCATATTACGAAAACGGATAAATCGTAAAAAATCCTACATCCACAATGTTTATGTTCCAACGAATCCCTGCGCCGTAGGGTAAACGAGAAAAAATTACCATCGTTATTTAGGTTTATGGGATGTAGATAGCACATTTTATTTTATTTTTTTAGATACTATTCTACTGCTTTTTAGTGTGATTAATATGTATATTCATGCCAAGTTTTAGTTTTCTAGTACCAATCGTCTCTGAGTTAATCCGTAGACAGACAGAACGACAGACAGACAGAAGGGCGGACTAGCGGTTTAAAGCTTAATATTTCGCAAACGGAAGAGTAAAACAGAGAATGGTCTTCATACATCCGTAATATTTCTAAACGACCAGTCCAACGGTACTCCACACTATTGCGCAGGCGAAAAAAAAGCATCCCAAATTTAGGTGCACGTAAAAACATTTTTTGGATTTTATTCAACCGTTCTGTCAGCGTGATTAGTATTCAAAGTATTAGTATCTATGCCCATTTTCAGCTTTCTAGTACTAATCGTCTCTGAGCTAGGCCGTGGACAGACAGACATGGTTAAACTATAAAGATTCTTTGTCGACTACCGAACCCTGACAATCTTAAACAATTTAGTAACAGCAACTATAAAATACATAAATATAGAAAAGTATAGCTCAAAGTTAAAACATAGATGGATTGTTTTTTCAATCGCTTCTTCAATGTACCAATCGGAGGACTAGCGCGTTTTTCTGTGGCAGCGCGTCCACAGCCTGACCGAATGGACTGTGAAGGGATTGTGAGTAGGGATTTTTAAGCAGTTGGGAGTTGACAGAACTATTGGCCTTTTCCCAGAGTGTAGGTACTGAAACCTGAGGTAGGTGGGATGTGAGGGCCTTAAATGTGAAAGGGCCAAGTTAGTTACAAAATTGGAGTGTAGGATTGTCGGGCTTAATTGGCTTATGATAAAACTGTAGAGGACAATACTCTTCGCGTGCATGAGTAAAAATTGAGGTACTGTGTGCAGAAGATAAGTAGGAATTATAAAAAATCTTCAATTGAACCCAAATTATATGGAATAACTGTAAGCGAAAACAAGTTTTTATTTGACTGTTTAACCCCCGGTTTCTGTGTACCCTGACAAAAAAATAACTTCTGACAACTGTTAACATTAGATTAACAGTTGTCAGAAGTGCGAACTTTAGACTACTGACCAGCTGTCAGTTGTCCACAGTAGATTAACAGCTTCTTAGGTTACGGGAAACCGCGGGTAAGTCTGTTCTGTTCGAATTTTATTTAAGAACGCTTTTCTTAAATAAAATTAAATCCGTTCATTCACTGCCACAAAGAAGGAATCTGGAGTATTTGCTTTTCCCTATATCTTGTCAAGTAGTAGGTACAAGTATAGGTACAATATATTTAAAGTTTGGTTCAGACGACAATGTTGCTCAGACGCAGCCGATTAGCAGCTTGCGTCCGGTTCAGATAACGATATGTGGAACGCTGATCCCAGCGTTTACAGCTGGAATGTACCGGCCGCGCGTTACGATTTGACAACTACTGCTTACGCAGCGCTCTATACTGACGAAGACGAGTTATCGCACCGATTGCATCAGCCAACTGACAACTGTAACGATATCAATCGTTATTGTGATCTATAGAGCTTTTACTTACACCAGACCCATCGGTAGTTTGACATTGATTAGACATTGATTTTAAATTTTAGTGGCTCACCGTGTTGTGAGGTAGGTGTGAAGTATAGTGCCAGGAGTTCATCGACAGTGTTGGTCTGCGGCGGCGGGTGGGCGTAGGGCTGCGGCTGCGCCAGCGGTGGCGGCGGGCCCCCGTAGTGCAGCGCGCTGGCGCCCGCGCCCTCCACCAGGAGCTGCATCTGCGAGATGTCCACGTACTCGTCGGCGTCGGCGCGCGCGCCTAACTCCTCGTCCTCCGGCCGGCGCATCGCGATCACCGAGAGCATGGCACTCGCGCATCACCGCTGCGCGCTCGAGGCCGCACACGCGCTTGTCGTCGGCGCATCCACACACACACCTCTGCACTACACAACAGCTGACCGCTGCGCACGCGGTCGCACCACAACAACAAAAGTACGCCAACTTACTTAGGTCCTAGTCGAATTGACGGGATCACAGAACATTACATTTAGAGAACTACGAAGTATACGGCACGTTAATCACACACACCGCGAGTAGACGCGGCGCGCGGCTTTATTCTACTGTAAAATGAACACAGATTTTGCACGCGCTGAAAGTGTCGCCGCGCGGAGAGCGCCACATCCTCGACTGAGGCGTGCTCTCGCGCGGAGCGAGGGCGTGCGGCCGCCCCCGTTCGACGGCGCGTTCTAGGTCGTCGCCCGCCACGCGCCCTATCAATGGGCGGCAGCCACCCGGTCGAGGTCAGCGTTCATTCACGACAGCTGAGTTAATGGCGTTCAGCCGGTGAGCGCCCTCGTTCGGTAGTCGCCCACGTGCGCGGGAAAATGGCGCGGTCGCCGGCGATGGTAAAGGGAGGCGCGCGAAAAGCGCGGGGTACACAAGTGTAGTGACGGCGGCGGCGGCGCGCGCTCCGCCGGCACGAGCGCCGTGGGCGGGCGTGGGCGCGGAGGCTCGTCGTGCGATGACGTCGCGCGCACCCTGTCCGCGCCATCGCCGCGCTCCGCACTCGCCCCGCATAGTGAATCACGCACCGCTTTCGTACGTTACGCGACCGCTACATGCCGTGTCCCGGGGCGACGGTTTTGGTAATGCCACAATTAGAAGCGATGCGTATAATCCCGTGACGTACCTAGATGTTACCGCTACGGATAGTTGCGGCATTACGACGCTGTATATATCACGGTTTTACTTTACTAAAAATACTCACTGGCCACTTATACTGCTAAGGAGATCACTACGTTGCTAGCAAAGTACCCTTTTAATAATACAATACCATTTTTATGTCTAATTACGTACATAAACTGACGGCTTATTCTAAAAATCGCAGTTAGTATGAAATAATAATACAATATCTTGAAAAGAAATAGATAATTATTTTACAAAAACTAATAAATTCGTAATAAATTCGTATTATCAGACCAAGGCGGTAAGGCTGTATGCGGTGTCGACTCGGTGCCGCCTTAACGTTGGAAAGGTAAAGGTCAGGGGTGCGGGCGTCGCCATGGCGACCGCCTGTTGATCCTCCACGCTTGCTAGGGAAAATATCATAGTAATTTTCCGGGAGCCGGGCAACAGGCCTACTTTCGTCTCATCGATTACAAGCAAAGTAGTCCGGGAAAAAGTGGCATCCCTTTGGGAAATCTGAAGTTTGTGATGAAAAGCATCAAAAAAATCCTATAATTTCCTATAGTAAAAAAATCCCCAAAAAATAAAATTTGATAATGGCTTAAAAGAAAACATATGGAGGTACAGGAGATGAAAACAAAAATTGTTTACTTGATTTGATAATATTAATGGATAATGTGCTAACTGTCTTATACTTCCATTAAATTTTAAAACATGTAATATTGCTTTATTGTATTATGTCAAAACTTATGATACCTTAAATATTTATAATAATAATAATATTGCTTATATGTAATTTGAGAAGGGAATATAGGGATCAGAATCATTTAAATTAATTTACCATTGGCACTGTAGTTAAATTTGTAGAATTTTTCGAAGCAAATAAAAATTCAGATTACATCACAGATTTCTAAAAAAACGGTCTTCAAAGAAGGGTCAATATTTCACATGATATTTCTCACGCCAATCAATTTATTAATAGATTTAACAGACCATAAAATCACACTTACACTAATCCAAAAAAAAGATAGCGGAAAGCTTTTCAGTCACCGACTCGATTTTAGTCTGATTTGGATCAAGTGTATCAAACGAATACTGAATCCGAAAGATGAAAATGCAAACCTTTCTCTTCCTCTTGGCAAATAAAAATTACGTACGTATTTTTTATTTTTCAAAGATTTGCTAATGCAAATCATTACGTATCCGTTACGCACTTGTTTTGTTTCATTCCATGTTTAGTAAAAAAATTAATTTTGTTTACGTCCCTAGAATTTGGGTAGTAAATACTCCTTTCTGATTATATTTTTGTATCGATATCCTGATACTAAAATAATAAACAAGGTTTATGTGCAATAATTTTTTAATCAAGACTTTTCTGTTTTTATGAAACATTTTAGTCTTTTTCTTATAAAATTGGTATTTAGGCTGCATAAATGAATTCTTAGTCTTTTATCAAGTCTATGTTTTATCAAAAATTTATACTATACTTGCCCTAGAGCTAAATAATTAGATAAATTACGAAGAAGATAGACTTTTGAAACTTTTGGGCTTCTATGGGTTGTTGATATAAAGATAATTAATGACTTTGGCTCACCTTTTCTTAATTTGTCATTAAAGTTCGTGATTATCGGAATGCCCCCTTAAAATTTTTCTAACGACTTCGGTGTAGATATTTTTTTATAAATGAATTTCAGTAAGTGACTAAATATTATTACAAGCATTATTAAGTAATATTCGCATAGAAAATGTCAGACCCAGTGAAAACGCTTCCGGTAAGAGCCCACACACATCTGCCGCCCACGCCCCAGATTACGAAAGTTATTACGATCTATCAAGGGACATTTTTCCACCGACTAACCGACTAGCACGGCACTGGCACTAGTAATTCTAAAAACCACAAGAAAAACTATGTACAACAAAAGGTATATAAAACTATTTATCGCTAACAGTAGCCAATACTGTTAACCGCTAGATCAACGAGGGAGTCTTTGTCGTTCATATCAGACTGACTAGTTGACCAAATAAAAGGAGTGACCACAGATCAAACCTGCAATTCATACCAAAAAAGCCGGCACCGCCTGCCGCCGAACCAGTGCCGTTACTATGACTGCTTGTGGAGAAACGCCATACGATGAAATCTGCAATAGACGCAGCAGCAAAAATTGTATACTGTTTAGCTATACTCATCAAGTAAAAAGATAGCAGAATCTTTATTACACTATTTTTATTTTTAATGCACTAACCCGTGCTAAGGAACAAATTTAAAAACCTATTTAGAGGCTAAAAATTTCACCCATGCCGGGATTCGAACCCGCAACCTCTGGCTATCCGTACCAGCGCTCTACCAATTGAGCCAATGGGCGACTCACGGCATCAGTGAAATTTCGAACCTCTTTACAATATTCTCTGTATTACGTACAGGCAGCGACATCTGACTTAAGCAAATTGCATTACTTACAGCCCCGACTACCTACTTTGCAGTTAGGTTTTAACATCGGAACGATATCAATGTACACACATGATTACACTATTGATTAGAATATTGTAAAGAGGTTCGAAATTTCACTGATGCCGTGAGTCGCCCATTGGCTCAATTGGTAGAGCGCTGGTACGGATAGCCAGAGGTTGCGGCTTCGAATCCCGGCATGGGTGAAGTTTTTAGCCTCTAAATAGGTTTTTAAATTTGTTCCTTAGCACGGGTTAGTGCATTAAAAATAAAAATAGTGTAATCATGTGTGTACAGTGATATCGTTCCGATGTTAAAACCTAACTGCAAAGTAGGTAGTCGGGGCTGTAAGTAATGCAATTTGCTTAAGTCAGATGTCGCTGCCTGTACGTAATACAGAGAATATTGTAAAGAGGTTCGAAATTTCACTGATGCCGTGAGTCGCCCATTGGCTCAAGGTAGAGCGCTGGTACGGATAGCCAGAGGTTGCGGGTTCGAATCCCGGCATGGGTGAAATTTTTAGCCTCTAAATAGGTTTTTAGAATCTTTATTTCTTTTGTATAGGCTAATATTCATGTATTCTTAGATAATTAGTCCGTAAATAAGCGAGAATCAATTTTATGTTAATGTACGAAGTCAACTATTATTAGGTATCCACCACCTACCCTTCCTACCTACCTACCTGACGTAACGAGACGAAGTGATGTTTTATTTTATAAAAAGCAATGTTTTTCTTTTAATTGGACTGCTGATTAAAACATAAATATTTTTAGACAATCTTCCCAAAGTAGCATTTTGTTTTAGCAACTGTAAGAGACATTTCAAAAACAAAATGTGTTTTTAGTATCTCCGTAATTTAAATTTCTCATGAACGCCAATTAATTATTCGATGCTGAGACTATTTACTTTTCTTTGAACATTGATACTAAATAATGACAAATTAGGAAATAGGTGTACAGTTGACAGCAAGCCAACCTTTACGTATTTGTTAAATCTCCCGTAATGTAACTGAGTAGAATGCACGCGTGAAATTGTTGCCAAACTGTCAAATGTAGGGGAGCAGGGGCTAAAAGTAACAGCTAAATGACTCATCAGTTTTAGAATATTATTTTTAAGTGAACTTTTAGTTTGCTACAGACTCTATGTACAGCCAGTGAGGCGTGGGAGAGCGCAGTTATTGAGTATGAGCAGAGACACAATTTGAGATAATTATAAGAACGTAACTGCGTTCCACCTAACAGTCGATTCTTTAATTTATTTTGATTTTTCTCTCCATAAGAACCATCCTCGTACTTCAAGGAATATTCTAAGAAAAGAATTATCGAAATCGGTTTAACTGCTCTTGAGATTTGCGCTTACCAACACATTCAGCGATTTATTTTTATATTATAGAAGAAAGATATGTTCGTACAGTTTGTTTGATTTCGTATCTAAATTACATTTTATAATATTTTAAGCTATCTAACTAACTACTTTTATTTGACAATTGCAACTTTTTTTTAAATAAGCAAAACGTTCAAATTATTTGCTATGGGGCTAGTTGTCACCAGTCCCACGACCATCGTGCATTCAAAATAGAGAAATCAGTTTTTCATCCTAAAAAATCTAACCTAATTCCTTTTATTACAAGATTTATTTAATTCGTTAATGCACAGTCAAATAGTTACCTAAAAGTTTTTTTAGCAGGACCTAATTCGTATATCCTAATGTAAAATAAACTTATTGTAAAGAATACTTGTTATAATGGTTGTCTGACAAAGACGTAATTATCATGAAATACTGTCATCGTAAGGGTACTTTTTGGCATTTTTAAAGCCCTTTAAAATATAGATTTATTTATTCCAATTAACTTAATATTCAGGGACTTAATAACAAAGACGTAATTATCATGAAATACTGTCATCGTAAGGGTACTTTTTGGCATTTTTAAAGCCCTTTAAAATATAGATTTATTTATTCCAATTAACTTAATATTCAGGGAAGTATGTACTTTGTAATCATATATGTAAAATAATTGTTTAATATTTTAAATTAATCTAATATAGTAATGACATAAAAAAATGATTTCCAAAATTCGTCCAGGGGTTTGCGAGTAATCGGAGAACATCCAAACGAAAATAAAATAAAGTCGGTCAATTCCGCTACAAAACTTAATATTTTGCAACCGTTTGCAAAATCAAAAATTAGTTTTCCTACATACGTAGCGGTATCCAAAGAGGTTTATTTAAGATTTTGTAGTAATCCATAATTATATTATGTGAACCTAAATAAAGAATAATAAATTGCGACCATGAAGTTGTTTAGATATTACATTCAGGGTTTGTCTCCAACACGAAACCCACTTTGTACTGTTTTGTATGCGTAGTTGTCTTAGATAAGGCGATAAGTACAGACTAATAGGATAGGATAAGTCAGCCTGTGACGGTGCAAACCTCTTCACACCATTTTTATTTCTTTTTCTATCTATCATTTTCAAATATTTAAATTCACAACGTCACACATTATTCGATTTCCCTCATTTTTCATGACTACTACTTTACCCTTTGACCAGATCTGACTTTTTACCTGCTTCTCCGTTTATCCAGTTTTTCTGTTTTACTAATCTACAAATAAAACCACACCTGAAGTCGTTCCAGAGTTTATTATTATTTATAAAGATACCCAACGTTACAAGCCTTCTAGTACTTATTGTTTTTAAACTAAGCCAGACAGACAGACCAACTAAGTCCGTCACAAACATCCGACATCCGTCACAAAAACCCAAATGGTGCTGCCATATCGCCTGAGTTTGGTAATATTTACAAAATAATTGCTCTCATCTAGAACAATACTGAACGAAACGAAATATACATTTTACATATATATTCTACTATTTGCAGTGACAGTTACCTACTTAGCAACAAAAAAATGCTTTAAAATAGTTTAAAATATTAATATTACATAAAACGAGAAGAAATTACTGCATTAAGCCTATTAGGATAGGATTCGTAACGAATGCACCAGAGCTCGGAGTTTCTCTGCATGCATCCAACAAGAGCCAAAGTTATCGACATAGCTCAGAGAATCAGCAAGCTGAAGTGGCAGTGGGCTGGCTGCATCTCGCGAAGAACCGACAACCGTTGGAGTAAACGTGTTCTTGAGTGGATACTGCGACTCGGCAAACGTAGTGTAGGACGCCCTCCGACCAGGTGGGATGACAATCTGTGAAAAACTGCCGGCAGGTGCTGGATGCGGCAAGCTGAAGACAGGGCGCTATGGCGCTCATTATGAGAGCGCTATGTCCAGCAGTGGACTACATAATATAGCCTGAAGCAGAAGAAGAAGAAGCCTACAAGAAAATCGTTAAATGTTCCCGATAAAATGGGATGGATATGTAGGTAACCCTTAATAGATTATACCCGATTATACAAGAACGACTTTTACAATGGGAACAATTTAGAAATCGCCCAAATGTACGAGTATAAATGTCAAATATCTCAGTTTATCAACATTTATGAAACATTGTCCTTTGTTAACCTACTACTAGTCGCTAGATACACGCTTATCTGTATTGGGTACTATTTTCACCTTGGAGTCTTCGTACTCCTCCGGGATATTGGCATCAGTTTCTGTATGTAGTGGTGTGGTGTAAATATCACAGATCCATTTGTGTTAGTGACGTATTTTTGTGCATATTTGCTAGGTCTGAGAATAGGTCCTAAGCTAATTAATATGGCGAAATAACTTTAGCCGAATGAGCTAGCATTTATAATATTTATACAGAATGCCGACGCAACCTACCCCCTCTCAGTACTTAACACAATGACGTCCGCGTTTCATAACACCCTCTTTAGATAATAGGCACCGACGGAAATAAACCTCCATGCGACGCGTTAGTGTAAATAAATAAAAACATTTCCGTGAATGAATTCGAACGTTATATGAATGTATGTGGTATCAGCTACGAATAAAATACTACTTAGCTTCAGTCGATAGTCAAACAGTTGAGCTCACTAAAAGTAAAGTTTGTTACATTTTTAAGCTCATCAGATTGTAGTAAATGAACTTACCTACTAGAAATCGAGAGATCTCGTCTGATAAGATTGACGTTCAACGGTCTCACCTAACTTTTCAGCAGTCGATTTTTTGTGTTTTACATTAATAGAATGTGATTGGATATAGTGAATTCTTGTGTTCAACTAAAAGCCTCGTCGATTACAACGATTCAATTTCTCCTGTTTACTGTTACGCGTCCACGTGTATCTAAAAAATAAACAACGAAATAATATCGAGAACGAGTTCTTTGTCGGACAAACCAATAGACTGCGATTAGGGGCAAACTGATGCGGGGGCGAGAGGAAGATAATGTGTGTAATATACACGTTACTTATATGGCTACGGAGCAAGCGCTAGCGTCACCGACAGATCAGTCCGACCTGCGTATTGTTCAAACTTCGATTATGGACCAAAAACAGTTTCGGATACCTGCACTTATAAGGGCATGATATTAAGTTAGAAACGCCCACTACAGGCGCCCGATTTAGGCACTTATAGCAAGTTGGCTGGTAAACTTTTTATTAATAACCCTCTAGATAGACTTGAAGAATAGTCTGTAATTCATTACCATATGTTGCTAAGCAAACTTGCGCAGAGAGCGCGGGCTTGTAAGCTAGATGCAGACTAATTAACAATGAGCCTGATTATGATCACTCAACCGCGTACTTGCAAATCCGACTATTTATTACTGTGATGGCAACACGCTTTAGGTTTTGTGTTCCTGTTCTGGGCAGTATTTAATACCCTCTTCATTACAATAGCGGATTTAATTCCAGCCATCCTGGCTCTTACACAAAACAAATGGGCAAAATCTTGTTCATTATTAAGGACAAACTCCATTCCTTTCCATGAATATGTAGAAAACGTGCTGCTTAAAATGGACTTGTGCAGAGGAGAATACAATGATAGAACAATCTACATTCCCTGCCGTTTGTAGAAGTAATTTGGTCTCACTGAGCAGGAAATGCGTACGATTGTGGAACGACTCGCAAGGCTGTCGGATTCGATTCTCAGGGCTGATAAATTGCTCGGGCGTCAATACGATGCGCTCCATATTGCCTGCGTGCGTTCTGCATACAAATGGGGCGAAGACGCGCGTTTTGTTCGCCCTCGCCTGCGTGTGCTTGTGAGTGTACCGAGTGTATGAAATATCACATGCTCCCAAAAAAATACAGGTACAAAAATATATTTTATCTAAGTTACAATCGTTTGCACACTTACAAAAAAGTAGAGATTGCATTAAAAAGTTACTACGAGATTCCAAAGAAAGAATAAGGCAATAATCCCCACCCTAGGCCTAGCCTGTAACGTGGGGATCTGTAGAGTGAAACCCAAATAACTTAATATAACTGTTAATGTTGATCTAATAATGGAGGATTTATCGTGTTATTTACCTACAAAGCCTTCCAATGATCGGCTGCAATGATGAAAAAAAAACTCTATTACAATATTCAGAAGATAGCTGAGCATAGTAAAGCAATTCGTTTTTTTCTAAATAAAATAAAACTTGTGCATAGAGCCTTTGTCGATTGCAACAGAACAGTAAAATTCAACCAAAGCGTTACAATATTATGTTAATCAATAACAAATGTGTTATGTCCAGAATTAGATTTTGTAGGCGGCGCTTTGATTCTATTTAACACTGTTCAATTAATTGTTTTTTTTTTGCGTTCGTTCTCTTATCCATTACCTGAAAAAAATGTTAGGCAGTAGCGAGGGTTGTTAAGTAACCGTTAATGAAAGAAAGAGACTGGACAACTATGTATCTCGTTCACACAATATTGTCGTCTATAGTGTGAGAGTGAAAGACAAAATAGTTATGTAGTACCTTTCTTTAATAAACTATTGTAAAAATAAAAATTCACTTTCATACAATATAATCACTAACCACAACTAACTACTTTAGATAGTAGGTTAGGTAGCAGTTTACGAGCGACTCCTGGCAAGTGCTTCAGCAGAGTCGCAACCTAATGTCTCGATTCGATTAGTGTATTAAATACAGCAAGTACAAATTGATACTTGTAAGTACAAATCTATGCCTTGGACGATGGACGGTGGGCAGACCATCAGCCGTATGGTCCGACGATATAGTTAAGTTGTCGTAAGGCTCGTAGATACTGATGGCAACGTATTATGCGAGATAATATTTGAGGAATAATTCTTGTACCCAGCATCAGATGATAATAAATATAAAGCTGTAATTATGACTAAGCAAAAGTTTACGAACATTTGTGTCGTTGACTCGTCGGCTGCCTCGTTTGTCTACCAGTATCACGTCTGATTACCATACCGATTGTCAGGTTCGATTCCCACCGAGGGCCGCTATATATTTGTACAAATGGCTTAAGTCCTTTGGGACCATGAATGTGCTGTGTGAAAGTTGTTATTATTAATTTAAGTAACTGACTCCTTAGTTATTTTACGCAATATTACACTAATATGGATAGCATGCGCCATTACGATCAGCAAGTGACAGTAATATGTGGTAATATAGTGAGCGTGCGCTTTGTAATTATAATATGTAAACATTTTCAAACATAACGACACTATGTAATTCCAAGAGTCTGTCGGTAGTTCTTGATAAATGTGTAACAAGTTACAATCGTGTTATTAAGTCCTACCTTTTAAAGAATACGGTATAAGCAATAAATAGTTATAATAAAATATTCGGGTGCAGGCTACTGAGTGTGGCTCGCGTCGGTGATGACATTGATTTATTGCCTCAAATTGTGTATTTTTCATCGTCAATAATCTCTCGCCGTTTCGGCGTTTCGGCGTCGATAAGTGCCCGTTTAGCACTTGATATAGTGTCGGTAATTTGTGACTGTGTTCCGCTTT
Organism: Yponomeuta sedellus; assembly: GCA_934045075.1. Classification (NCBI taxonomy): domain Eukaryota; kingdom Metazoa; phylum Arthropoda; class Insecta; order Lepidoptera; family Yponomeutidae; genus Yponomeuta; species Yponomeuta sedellus. The sequence goes on along the minus strand of OW203735.1, from coordinate 12,639,031 downwards.
TTCCTTTTTCAATTAGTCTGAAATTGGTGTTTATGATGTAACAACTGGCGGCTGGCTAACGGCCACAGAGCCAAGAGTCGTTGATAGCGTTCAATTAGACCGGGCCTTTACATAATTCGTTTTTTTAACTGTAAGGGAACGCAGTAACCCCGGGGCGGTTTAATAAAATTTAGCGGCAAGAGCCCAGAGTGAGTGATGGTTAATAAAAATATTTTTGATCGCAAAGAGTTGTTCTACAATGGTTGGCAATAACAATAAGTCTTTGCTGTAATGGAATGATAAATCTTTGTCTCGATGATTGTGGAAAAAGGGTTCATAGGTGAGGTCAGTGCGTAGAAGGGCGGGCACGGGGCAGGCGCCAGGCTTGACGTGCGCGCGTCGAGCGCGGCGCGCGCGCATAATGAGCGCCCGGGGCTACGTTATAATTGCCCCTAGGAGCCTGCGACTTTCATTGTTGATCCTCACCAGCATCAAGGCCCAGCGCAGCTCAGATCGAACTACTAGCATATTATTGTAAAACAACTTAAGGGCATGCTAGTGAACAGCATCAAATTCGCCTTGAAGATATGTGAAAATTTCTTAACTAATTTAGTGTTTAAGAAAAAAGCTATTTTTGAACTAAAATTTTCGTGAGTACTATTATATATACTATACATTATTTGATTACGGCCGGATTAACTTAATAGGCTTTTTGTCGGAAGAGTCCGTCCAGGTTTCGCTCTGATTCGCAGATCTTAATCATCGCGAGTAGATTTTTAATCCGGTCGTAATAAAAAAAAGCAATTGTTCCATAGGTTCAATATTTTAATCCAAGGTTTCTCAAAGGTTTAGCTCCACGCACCTCTATTTAAATTCCTAGGCGATTGCAAAACTTCTTTGAAGAGACAAAAAAGCACATGAAAAAAATTCTGTGTATTATTAAATGCATAGGACTATAGGTGAGACACTTGCCCCTCTGGCTTGTAGCAATGACCATCATCATTATCATCAGCCCACCGCTGCCCACTGCTGGGTATAGGCCTTTTCCCCCAAATGCCATCCGCATCCACGGACCTTCCGCCGACTCAACTATGTCGTCGGACCATCGGGCTGCTGGTCTGCGCACCGACCGCCGTCGACCTGTTCTCGGCCGACGCGCTAATGATTTTCACAAAATAATTAATTTACTCGTGAAGAAGTGAATGAAGTGCTCGTGGCCTAGTCGAACCGAGTGATTGGAATCAATCACTCGAGTTAAGCAACAACAGGCGCGGTCAGGTGCAGGATGGGTGACCGTCCCGTTACTACCGCTAGTGGCGTTTTTTCAAGCGCTTTCGTGCTCCGCAAGGCACGTAAAGCCGTTGGTGCCGGCTGTCATTTAATGGCAGTCGTTAAGCCATGTCAGAGGCCTTATGGGCGGCTTAATAACTTATGACAGTAAGGCCCGCCACTGTCTTACAAACCTCCACCAACCCGGACTTGGCTCCCGTGGTGGAGTATGGCCTAACCTTCCTGTGATGCAGGAAAAGACCCGTGCCCCAGCAGTGGGGACAAACAGGGTTGAAATCGATTTAATTTACTTTAAAGATTAACTAGGGACCCCAGAGCTGGCAAACGTTGTTTTGCCATATTAATTCGCCTATGACCTATTTTCCGACCTACCAAATAAATAATCGCAGAAAAATCGCTGAAGCCGTTTCGGAGGAGTTCAATAATAAACCCTATCACACGAGATTTTTATATGTTAGAACATAATTTTAAAATTAAGTTTAGGAAATATTGAAGTTTTTATTGGGAAATCTTGTATGAGAAGATTTGGGTGGGAGGTGTCTGGGAACCCTTGATGTAATTTTATTTCAAATAATTGAAATATTTTTAGCTATCTAAAGTTTGCCACCGTAAAGTAAATCTTAACGCGAACCCCCCACGATCAATTGACGACCCCCTTAAAGGGTTCGCGAACTCCGCTTTAAGAATTAATTAAAATTTAATCAAGTAAAGAAATGTGTATTTTCATTCCACTAAAAGTTATAGTTTTAGTACTTTTCAGTGATATTTTGGCATGCCAGGTTTATTAAAAAACAATGAAACATTATTTCAATACTTTTAGGGCATTTTTTGCAAAAAAACAAACCGTATAACGTATAACGTAACGCCACCTTAATATTACACTCTGATTTTTTATTCCCTAGAATTCTGACATTTAATATGTGTTGCTACAAAGTGATTGTGTTGTGTGAACTTGTGTGGAAGTTATTAGTACTATTATTAAAAAAGATCTCCACCGAAAAAGAGAAATATAAGATGATATAAGAATAGATAGCTATATAAGATATTATTTTATGTTTTACCTACAAAAGTCGAGAAATGATAGCTGTCAGAATTCTACGGAATAAAAAATCTAAGTATAGTTATGTATGTCCAGTTTAGAGTGTGCTATAATGATTAGTGCTCTTTGGAGTCGTAACTTTAATACCAAATACAAGAGAGATTATCATGAATGGGGTATTAAATGTAGAGTCAACAAGCTGTTACCTATGATGTGAATGCAGCACGGATTGTATGGGCCTATGAGAGCTTATGCATTCCTGAGTGTAGTTTAGTCAATTCAAATGTAAATGATATTTAAAAGGTGTCACAAATGTGTTGCCTCGCTCCAGGCGAATGTCACTATTGGTATTAGATGACAGCGCAGTCGTTTATTTGTTTATCAATATTAATATCAAATTATCTATACAACGCCTTGAAAGCTATTTAAAATAAATTATACAGTTTTGATGATGAGAATTTAATAAAATGTGTAAACATTCTACTGATCGTAAAATTAGATTATTTCTAAGTATTATCAGCCTTCATTTAAAAAAATGCCAATAAAAAACTTAAAATAAAAACTTTCTCACAATTTAGTGCGCATAAAATTAAACCGTTTGATTCGTCGTCTCATTGAAAATACATAAACTATCAGCATGAGGTTTACATGTGGCGACACTTTACTTCGAACCGCTTTTCCCACAACCGCGTATACCTGCATCGCAACCACATAATAGCGCATATAAGTACCTCCTCTTCTATGCAGAATAGGTATAGCCGGTACATCGAGCTTAGACCTAGCATGACGAGGGTTCTCGTTCGTAGAGCACAAGTAGGCTAGATTGCGAGTGTTGTGTCGCTCTTTATGGGCAGCGAGTCTGTCCACGCAGCAGGACTTTGTTTTTACGACACCATAATACCTAGTATTTATGGCGCGTATTTAGCATTTGCCAAGTTCACTAGTTCCATCGGGAGGGTGCCGAGGCGATCTTTGCAAATGGTCGGAGGTGGTGACTCTCGCGACAGCCGGCGCTCGCCTCAGTACCGCGTGGGAGGTGTCTACTGTCTATCGCAACGGGCCCATCAATAAATTGCACTGTCTGTCGTATTTCCCAAACAAAAGAACCTGAAGCCCGCTGCTTATCAAAGAACGCGGCAAATAAATTTTAGTGCACACTTATTTGTTGCTTTCCTTACGTTGATATCATCATTCGATTCAAGCCGGGACAGGTTTTTCAATCTGCTGCTAACGATCCAGTCCCTTGGCTTCATGCCTCGGCCTTATGCACCTTCTAGCTGTATGAATATGCAGTGGAAATTAAAGCACACACTCATTTGTTTTAAAATAATAACAGTACAAATAAGTCGACTGTCTGCGTTGAATTGTTTGTCAGGGGATGCTTTAATATTCTTCTCACGGCTTGCTGTCGCTGTTTTGTTTTATTTTCATAATCAAGAAACAATCGCGAATCGAGGCTTAACGAGCAATTACGTTTTGACCGTACGTGCGGGCGTCCGCGTCCGCGAGGTTGGCTTGGTATCAATTAAATCACGAGTCGGATCGAACCTTCGCCGCGTTATGAATATTCACATGCGCCGGGTCCAGGCTCACGCCCTTCGCGAGATCGCGAAAAATAAAAGAGCTGCAAGTGGCAGTTTCAATAGCCTTCCATTAGAGACCATTATACGCCAATAAATATTGTGAGAGAGACAGTCGGTCGGGTCGGTCGTCTGCGAGCCTTAGTCCGTGCCGTAACTCTCATCCGCTGTAATGATCCCTAATAGAAACGAACGACTGAGCTGTAATGTAACGCACCGCACGGGGAGAGCTGATGGTTTTGACGATCGACATTGCTAGCGGACATCAACTACAATCTTCAAAGTACCCCCTTTATTCAAATAACACATATTCCAAATTGTGAAATCATGAACTGGGGGATGTACCATGCTTATTCTTGTAATTTGTAAATCTTACGACATTGCACGCAAATATCAACTACTAAACAGCTGTTTCTGAATTGAGGAAATATTAACGTTTTAAGCAGAATTTCACAAAAACTTGGGAAGTTTATAATTTATAAGAAACATTATAATTTGTAGGTCTTATATGCACCCCTGTAACAGGCCCCCCTTTAACTATGAAACTATGTACAAACTGCTCGTATGAAATTTGTAAAAACCTCAACTGAGTATAAGTTGGTATTTTCTTGTGTGATTCACATCACACAAGAAAAGACCAACTTTTCTTCTAAATTTTCCGATACAAGTTTTGAAAAAAATTATATGTCATTGTTTTAACTGCGGTCCTTTTAAAAGTTTCTAAGGTCAGCTAGCACATTTTGGAATTTGTTGCAAATTAAAATTGGTTTAAACTTGATTATAATAATGTAGTATCCATAAAATTATGTTATCAGGTGGGGGGTAAATAGAGCAGCCAAAAAAAGGTTTTTATCCCTTACGATGTGAGGATGTGAGTGTATGAGGATGGAGGGGTAAATACTTATGTTCAATCTCGACAAACGTGAGATCTTCCATAAGAGCTGATCTCAACTCGGCCAGGGATGTCATTTTCCATTAATACGACCATTACCATTCACCGGTTGATGCATAAATTTGCTGGCAGCGACCCGCGACCAGCACGATCGACAAACGACTAAACAATTTGCCCGCTTATACACTCCCTCATATTAATATCCCTTTTATACATTTTAATGGACTCTTTAATCGAAACAGCATAATTATATTGAACATTGTTTGTCTGCGATCGCCACCGGTAGCTTTACGGAGACCAATTAAAGGGTGTTATCGGAACAGGTCTTGTCTGACCGTAGCCGTGTGAAATAATAATATATTTAGTAATGCTCTACAGGATAGCAATCATTCAGAGCTTCTGCTTACACATTCTCAGAACAATTATTTTTTGATTTCCTCACCTTCTTTCTTTTATTCCTACTTTGAGATACCCAATGTGTATCGATCTTTCTTGTAAATTCGTATAAAAAAAATATATTGATATTCGGAATGTAACAAAGTTCCCAGAAACAGTCACATCAAATGGAGAGTTCTAGTCGTCACTACATGCATCTTTAGTGTAAAATTGAAATATTAACACTAACAAATTTTCTCGTGTCGAGTGGAATTCCGACCCCATTTTTTAGATTAATTCTAAAAATAAGTTCCATCCATTGGGCGCTAAAGTTAACGGCTTAACGAAAAACTGATTAAAATATTATTATACTCGTACAGAACGAAATATTTTTTTTAAAATTAGTAATAAAACTCTTTCTAAAAAAAAACGAGTACATAGGCGAGCTTATTTGTATAAAAAAATCATCCAGCAGCACCGCATCAGTGGTGTAACGATGATTTTAACTGGGCGAGGAAATAATATATTTAAACTAAAGAAATAGCAGAACAAATAAGAGAGTATTCGACGTAAAATGCCTAGATCATGCAATAAAATTACATTTAAGCTACTTTATTAATAAATACATAAAGAATTTGAACTACATAAACGATATTAGCCTAAAGACGCTTGTTAAAAGAGGGCAATAGATGGACAATCTCAGATGGTCTTTGGCAAAGTATTCTTCAACCGCGCAGCACGCACAGAGAATGAGTTGAAGTAATACTTAGTATTGGACTTGTAATGTTCGGTTGTTACTTCCAAAATAGTCTGTAGTGGAGATTTTACAAGGATAAAACGTAACCAGAGATGAAATAAACTGACTCTAATGAGTGCTTGAAAGGAATCGTGTTTTAATAAATAAGAAGCAAATCTAACTCTCCTAACTCTTTACTGCACGAGTAACTGGCAGGAATATCAACTACTGTCTTTATTATAGCGGCCGAAAGGTGCTGAAAATACCTAAAAATGTTTCATCAAAAACAGTTTCATAATCTAATACAATGAGGGGTTCAACTATTGTATAATACATGGATGACTGCCAAAATTCCTGGATTCTTGTCATTTGGGTATTTTTAGTTAATTGCCGCTTATATTATTGTTACCACAACATTGTTTTAAGACGGAGTTGTGTTTATTAGCATGATATAGTATTTTTCTTGTGTTATGTACCCGCCAGAATATTATCTACGGTGATATTAACTTCCATTTGTTTCCCAATCGCGATAAATAAAATGAGCAAAAACTTTTCTTTTATCTCTCGGACGGACGGAAAATAAAGGATTCATTGGTGTCAGTGATTTCTTGTCGAGTTTTCCTATAAAGATGTCACTAAAGCTATGTTTATAGTTGTGTCAGGCGGACAGACATGGGTCCATCGGCGCTGCGTTGATGGATAGCCCGTGGCGGGAGTGTCGCTCGTATGTGGCAACACAAAGCCAGCCGTGTCTACGTCTTCTTTTAGATTGATTGCTTCGCGGTCATGACCAATAAACATGCGTTTTGGACGCTGCGTTTTAATAAACGACCTCATATTTGCTGCAGATAAATAGAATTTGGTAGGTATTCTTTTATCACATAAGCTGGAAATTTTGAAGATTTGGATACTACTGTTGTAGTTTTTTTGTAGAGTTTGAGTTAACGTTATGTCAATAAAGTTGAACAAGGGCTTAGATATCCGGTTAAGCAGCAAGTTTGTGAGCAGTACTGGACCGTCAGATCCCAATTAAATCGTAGCAACGTATGAAACCCGTTCTGGAGAGACTTCGCCGCTGATGTACGCAGAAGCGCTTGCCCGGGCTAATCGCACGCATTCATTTGAATCTATTTAGGTAAATGAACGCGACACGTCCACGCTGGAATGTGATGCCGCGACAATTAGGGCCACATATCTTTGACGAGGCACTCAAGATCGTAAGCCGTGGACAACGATGCATTACCTCTTCTAATAATAGCGTCAGTAAACCAGAACAATGACCAAATGAATATGCATTTCTTTGGGAATATTTGCCGGCTGGAAATCCGTTCGATATAGCAAGTAATTTCGCATTGACAGGGAATAATGTAAGATTATATGGGGCTTATATCTATCGGTGTTGGAGGTGAGCGTCGCATATAAATTATTGTGAGGGCCGATATTGTGTTACATGTCCGGCGGCTTAGACACGGCGCGGCCGGGATATCTGCGTGAAAAGGGCGAAATATTGCACAAATTCCAAAAGCGACAGGGCAGCGTTCGATTCGTCCCGGTGTCGGATTTCATTGCGCTATATCGTGTCCGTCGCGTGTGCAATACAAGTGCCATGTGCCGCAACCCATTCTATCTGCGACGTTTATTGATAGCAACCTTTCCACATAAATTACAATTATTAATAGAGCCAATCTCAAGCTGATTTTAATGATATCAAATTTATGACATGCCAATTGTTTAACAGGCTTGCCTATTTCAAAGTACGTCAAATTTTATAGGGTAATTTGCGTAGCCGGTAGCGAAGCGCAAAAGGGATAGTTGGGTTTGATCACTGGTATCGGTTTGAAAGTATCGCTCTACGAGATGGTATCCGTACTATTGTTAATCCGGTAATTTGAATTTATTGCACCATGAATAAATGGTGTTCCCGGTGGAACGCGGGCTATCAGGCAGCACATCGACACAGTTGCCGTGTAGAGCCTGCGCCGCTGTGCGGGGACTAACTTGCGCGCGACAAGCGAGCGCATTCAAACGCTCTCGCCAAGACCCCCTATGCTCCATTAACGAAAATAAGCGTTACACGCCTTCACCACACGTTAAGATTTAAATTGGCGCATTCAGTATTCGAATAGTGACAACAGGTGCTAGAGATTATGATCCGGAAGCTTACATTTGTAATGGCTGGCCGTATACGTGTCAGATGGTACCGTGATAGTCCGCTAGAAGTATATGCTTGGAAGCGTGTAGCGCTTCTGCATTTGTATAACAGTCAAGGGCAGTGTATTCATGCCCATTCCTTGTTTGAGATGTGATTGTTTTTCCTTAACGGGCCCGCGTTCTAATCGAAACATCCTCGAAGACCGCCGACCATGTCGGAGCCCAGCGTTAATTAGACTCCGATTGCATTCTACCAGGGAAAGACACGAGCCAGACTTGAGGTCAGATCTTAGCGTTATAAGGACTTGTTTGTTGTCGTCGTCGTCGTCAGGCTATACTAGTTCACTGCTGGACATAGCCCTCCCCTAAAGAGCGCCACGTTGTGCTATCATAGGGGGTAATGCCCATAATCCCCACTCTGGGCATGCGGGTTGGGGATCGCAGTTCGGTGGAATTGTACTCGTTTGTTGTGCGGGTATAAAATTCAGCCTGATCTTTAGGTATTCAATGTTGTCACGTTAGGTAGGCTACCTACTTTGTTTTTGCGTTATGGATGTAAATTAACCATGAGGTATTTTGTGTTATTAGACTAGTACATTTCATGCGCTCTATATTTTATGTAAGGCAATTTGAAGTCTTACGGCACGCATATGTAGTAATGCGTGCATGTCGTACGATGGGAAGCTTTTTGTAAATTTAAAGTAGTGCCCCTAACCAAGTGGTATTATATTTCCGCGATGTCCGATGAGGTGTGGACCGGCAATCAAGCATCATTATTTACGAATGACTATTATCACCTCATGGCTATTCTGGTTTATTATCGCCATGGCTCGTTATGTTGTCCTGGTGCGGATAAATTATGCTATTAAGTTAGCAGATTGACAAAGTTATTTATGACATTAAGTGAGAGCGCGCTGAGTGGTGAGTGCAGAGCCCTGTCCGAATACCAGGCAGGACTAGTTATGGTCTGACGCGAGTTGATAAAACTGCAATGAAGCGATACCAACACCTTGCTTACAAAATGCTAACACTTGTTTCAACGGCTTTCTATGACTCAATAGGTACTACGTTTTGTTTCTTATCTCGGGGCTAACGTGATCAGCATGGGACTGCGATTGCTTAACTATTTGCATTGGTGTTAGGAAACGTTGTAGAAACAGTTAACGTCAATTAACCTGTTGTGTAAATTTACTTAAATCACATAACTCAGCGGCAATTTGTATACCTACTATTTCCAATATAAAGGTGACATTTGCTTGAGTAAACACCTGTTGCTGAACATTACGGTAATAATAAGCAGCATGATTGCTCTGTTAACTCTTACTTATATAGTCAATAAATGATTGTTTCTCGTTTATTGAGAATTATGAGAATCATAACAGTAGTAGGTATGCACGTAAATGTATCCATGGGACTGGTGTTTGTGACCATTGTGAAAAACCAAATTGGTACCTATCTATAACAAATAATAAGATTTTGATTACTGGTCTCCTTGAGAGTAGTTTGTCAACACAGCACGTCCAGAGTATTTCTTAGCCACCGCCTAGCAATTTTTTGGTTCATCTCCAATTCTTTTAGATGTTTGGATAAGTATCTAATAATAATTTCTGGCACAGGTGTAACTTCTAGAAATCTATATTTTTACACGTGTATTTTTTGTGGGACACGTTGAAATTAGTCTAAATACCCATACATTTTGTAGTTGATAGCCTGTGGAAAAGCTCATGATACATATATTATTCTAAATACAATTCAATACATATTACTTAAGAAGCCAAATATTTATAGGATTTTCTGCCTTTATTAATATAGGTAATCTAGTAAAATGTAGATAACATATCTGATCGACCATATTAGCCATTGAAGTCAACAGTCTTTGTACGATAGTAGCGTAACTGGGAAATTACCCATACTAGTGATTTCCATTCCGTTTAAGGAGTGTAGAATGTGTGTATCTCGATTGTTGAGTAGAACGGCGCGAATAATGCGTACACATGGACATATAAGATATAATGAGGTGGTAAATGTATACATGTGGCAGACAAGAGGAAAATTGCACTCTGTCTATTAACGAGTTCTTTTCCTTCCATACAATGTCGTTGTTTATTAATAATCATCTTAACAACTTGAAATTTTTCAAACAGTTAAAATTGTACCAAATGAGGTAAAGTTATTGAAAAGCTATAAAATCTAATCGCCGAAGGTAAAAGAGGCTACATTAAATTAAATTAAATCGCTATTGGAATGGTTACTTTCGATTCGATTTTAATAAGATAGAAAATGTTACCCTACTCTGCCACCAGTTAATAGTGCGCTGGGTGTCATATTGCGTGATCTCTTGTAATTTAAGTCGATTCATGATGGTGTTTATATGACAGCTTAGCTTAAAGGCCAATCTCAATGACCCTTGATGAAATTTGAAATTATTGGTAAGTACCCTATTAAAATTTTCTCTTAAAATGGTACCTCGTCATAGGTGAAGCCAATATCTCTAACCCTTACTTGGTACATAGAGTATTGAACTGTAGGTTAACGTCAATGAGTGTTCAGAGGCCGATTGTGTCTAGTCTTCAACATATTCATGAGAAATATTTTTTAAAATGCAAAACTCTGTTATTTAAATATACCTATTCTTTTTGTTGGACTAACCCGTGCTGAGGACAATTTAAAAAAAATTACCATTTAAATAGGTTTTTAAAATCTATTAATTAAGTTAAAACTTTTGTGAAAACAATATTTGTGTAGTTTTTCTGTTAGCTTCCTCACCACGTAATCTGTTAATTATGAAACTAACAACTGGTCGTTCATTAAGCAAACATTTTGTGTTCAAAATATTTGATTGAATTGAATTGAGTCATACCACGTATGGAACACTACACGTCAAAAAGATAGAGAACACATTATTACACAACAAAAAAAAAGAATTAGAATTATAATTTCTTAAATCTAAAAAATGTTAAACCCTGTCAACCAGTCTATGTTTATCTCAGTTGTCGTAGAACAACGTTCAACATTTAGTTTGTAAATGAACTGACCTGATGCAGAAATAAATCAGTTTTAAAACCGAGTGCGGCACGCATATCAGCATGCCTGGTGACACGCGCCTCATCAGATAGGTATAAATTTGTGTATTCGTTGATAATTATAAAGTTCTGTCTCGTGGTAAATTTAACCTTTTACATATCCGTTAGGTGTTATCTGCGTTATTTGTCGTTCGTGGCGAGTGCCGCTCGGGAGGCCCTATCGTTTTGAGTTATAGTTGGGTGCGGCGCTGATGGAGATTTTGTATAAAGATTTGGTTGACGCCGACATTATGTTGCTCCTTGTCTACTTACAGGTTGTATGTTATCGTATTTTTCAGTCTGGAAAATAAGCATAATAATAAAAATACTAGCTTCTTTGCTTCTTTAAATTAAATGTTATGTGAGATTCTTGGTGATGAAAATAAATACTACTTGAAATGTAGTTAAAAATAGATAGATAGATAGATAGATGAAAAATTTATTAACATTTCCACACACAAATGTATAAGAACAATACAAAATCAGCAGAATGTACAGCATTTAACAAGATAACAATCAAACAAACAAACACATATTATACTAATCAACAGAGCATTGTGGGTGTGGCAAATGGAAAAAGGTTCTGACTCAGCATGTGCTGCGGCGGGCGACCACCTCAGCGCTGTTATTCTGTCAGTACCTGGTGGTAAGACAGCATCGTGCAGAGCCCGGAGATGTGTAGGTGCAGGTAAAATGTTACATATTGTGACAAAGACGTTATTATTACATCGTCGTGTATCATCGTGCAGAGCCCGGAGATATATAGGTGCAAGTCAAAAGAATGTAATAATAATTATAATAATAATATGTAATTAATATATAATTTATTTATATTTTAAAATTGTAAGCATAATGTCAAAAAAAGAATGTCAAAGAAATAATTTAGAATAGAAATTGGATGAAACCCTAAATAAAATTTATAATTTACGTCAACAGATGCTCACTGGGAGAGCGATTTCTGGGATTCCAGAAGGAACTCCTTGAATTTAGCCTTGAAACTTGCTTTGGAGTTTATTTGCCTGATCGGCGGAGGAATGTCATTCCAGCACTTGGTGGCATGGAACCGAAAACTACCGCGGAATGCGGCAGTTCGGTGCCCAGGCACACCAAGGGGATTGGAGCAAGCTCTTATTCTGTTACGGTCTCCATACACAGTCCAACGCCAAGTCAGTTTATCAAATAAATAAGCTGGCTTTTCATATTTGACAACTCCGAACATTAGTGTTGCCATAAATAGTTTTAGTCTATTTCCCATTTTCAGGAAAGACGCGCTGTTTAAATAGGGTGTGATGTGAGCTCGAGCAGGTACATTAAAACAAAAACGGGCACATGCATTTTGCACTCGCTGCAGTAGTTTGTGTGTTTTTGTAAATAGGCACGGACCATAAGCAGTGAAAGCATAGTTGAGCTTAGACATTATCAATGTGTCGCAAAGAAGTATTCGGGTGTTGACACTCAGGAATCTGCGTAGTGAGTAAAGCATTTTGAGCCTGAAGAAGCAGTTGCGCACGATTTCTAGCACGTGCCTTTCGAACCTAAGGTTACTGTCCATAATCAGACCCAGATTCCGTGCTTCATCGACAAAATCCAGTTGCTCATCCTCTATAACAACTACAGGATTTAACGCCATTATTCGTTCTTTCTGAATCTTAGAACCCAGGATCATGACCTTTGATTTCTTTTTGTTGTGAAGTAGGCAGTTATCACTACACCATTTAGAGATACGCTTTAAGTCACTGTTCAAAGCTTTTACAGACTCAGCAACACAGCTAAGATCGGTGGAAATATAAATTTGCAGATCATCCGCGTACAGGTGATACTTGCAAGACACAATACACCTCACAATGTCCGCTGAATAGATGGTGAAGAGGAGTGGACCCAGAATTGAGCCTTGTGGCACACCGCGGCTCACGTGACATAGATCCGACCTAAGAACCGAGCCATCTGGCTTCTGCAGTGAAACTTGTTGGTAGCGGTCGGATAGGTAACTACGAAACCAAGCCAGTGTCTCAGATTGGAAGCCGTAATACTGAAGTTTAGCCAGTAATAAATCCAGATTCAAGGAATCGAAAGCCTTCGAAAAATCCAGTAGTCCCAGAATGGTACCTTTGCTCTTATCTTGTTCGGCCAGAATGTTATCTATGACGTCAAGTAGGGCTGTGGATGTACTGTGATTCTTGCGAAAGCCAGACTGGTGAACGGGTAAGATGTTGTTAGCCTCGCAGTATCTTACCATCTGATTATAAACCACTTTTTCTAATATCTTAGAGAAATAGGGTAATATGCTAATCGGCCTCAGATCGCTTAGATTGGTTGGGTTATTTATTTTTTATTAGATGTAAGTTCTAGGATAATCTTTAAGATTTCTGTTTCATTAGTTGTATTAAGAGAAAAAATTGTATTATTGTGATGTCGATTAGTCAAGAAAAAATTAATGAAGGAAATATTGCATTCGTTATTATTGGAATTATTCAAGAAACTATTATTTATAATGTCGGGACAGTGTAAATAATCCGGTAGAATGTTATGCTTTTGATTAGGTAATAAAAACTTTTTTAAGTTATTCCACAAAGCTTTGCTATTATTTAAATTAGAGTTAATTTTGTGCTCATAAAAGGCTTTCTTTTCAAAATACATGCTCATATTAACGAAGTGTTTTAAGTCTTTATACGCTGACTTAAGTGGTTCGGACTTAGTGCGAATATAATTGTTATGTGCTTTATCCCGAAGGTGCATCATATGGCGTATATTGGAGGTTAGCCATGGTTTAATTTCTTCCCTAATTGTGATAGTTTTCACTGGAGCATGTTGATCGAATAGGGAAGTGATAGTTTCATTAAGCAATGATACTGCGCTGTTTATGTTAGTACCAATTTTTGAAAGAATTAAATTCCATGGGATCCGTGACACGTCCAACTCAAATTGCGATCTAATTATATTTTTTAAAGGCCTAAAGGTAATATTTTTAGGCTTAGCAACTTCTTTTTTAATTTTCATGCTGGCCATAATCATTGCATGTCCGCCCAGTTCAGCGATTTTTAGAACGTTCACTGCACCTATAGGAGCATCACCTATAGGAAATATGCACAAAGCTATGATAGCCTGCTATAGCTAAACCAATATGAGAGAACAAAATACATCGTACCCGGGTCTAGATCACAAAGTTCATCTATGTGTTACGATGAAGGATGGGCTGCAACATAAACGTAAGTTTAGCTGGCAAGTGTTAACATTATTCGAAAAAAATTACGATTTTTTAGAATTATCAAAATGTTTATCCATATAGCGATACAATGCAGCAAAAAAATGTACCGCCAAAAAGTAATTGGTTACTTGGATCTCTTGGAAATTTGTGAAAATATTCCACGGCTCAAATAAACGAATAAAAATATTAGGAAAGATAAGATAAGAAGATAAGATAAGATGATAAGATAAGAAGATAAGATAAGAAGATAAGATAAGAGGATAAGATAAGAAGATAAGATAAGAAGATAAGAAGATACGACAAGAATATTAGATAAGAAAGATTGGCGAAACAAATGAAGGGCTTGTAAGGGACGTCCCAGTCGGACATACGTCAACCAAATACATGATGTATTAGCAAAGGGGAAGGTAAAAAGTACCCGAAACCGGCGTGCGTGCATGCAACGACTGCACGTCAGGATCGTGGCAAGTGGCAGTCTCTGGTCTCTGCCTACTCCTCTAGGGTACAGGCGTAAGGAATACGATGTGAGGTTATGTTATGTAAATATTAGGATGCAGTGTGCGGTACTCTCCAGACGATGGAGCACCCCTCATCGTCCCTGCGTGCCCTAACACCTGCACTCAGGTGGAAGTAATGATTGTAAATGATAAAGCAGCCAGCGTCGCAAAGTTCTAGGCTGCAACTGTTTAGCAAGACTTTGATGAAATTTTTTTGCCATCGACGCGCTAAGAAAAAGAAGGGTGCAGATGTATGTATGTACAATCATTTTGCAATTTTGTTTTAGGCCTTATGGGCGTCTTGATAACTTCTGACAGTGAGGCCCGGCACTGTCTTACAAGCCTCCACCTAACCTACTTAGTGTCCTGAAGTTTTATTTTACTGAAAATAGTTTTTTAAACTTTTGTCACGTATTACAATACAAATAAAGGAATCCCTTAATATTTTTTTAGTTCCACCTGTAAAAGCATCGAAACGGGTGTGAAAACTTGTATGGAAAAGTTAAGTCAATAAGTAGTTAGATTTTATGGAATTATATAAATTGAAAGATCGAAATGTATAATACAAACAAAGGATTTGTCAAGTCAGTTCGAAAGGATGTCCGGATTTTTCGAGGAGTACAATAAGAATAACCAGGGAAAAAGTGCCTACACAAATATGCAAAATAAATCAAAAACAATACAAATTTTGACATTGAGATGGCTATGTTACACATAATAAAATAAGAATACAACCTATTTTTATAGGTAAAAGAGCTTAGAAGTTTGGTACGAGTAGAATAAAGTAACGGACAGCAATGACATAAATGACATGCACATCGTATGCATCCTGAAAACTTAAAACTTGTTTAGGAAAGAAAGAAATTAAGGATCAGTTAGCAAGGTAAGAAAACAAAACAGAAATAAAAGCAATGCACATTTGCGCTAGATAATTAGACAAATAGGCAAGTTAGACAAAACGTCACGCAGGCAAAGTAGCAGGGTCAGCGGATTATAATATAAAGATGTTGTAGATGGCAAATATCCTCTTAGTACCAAGAAGTGCAATCTAGAGATGATCTACTTTTTTTGACATATAAAAATGGTTGCCTGTTGAAAGAACGTAATAAAAATAACAAATCTAATCAGAAAATATCATACTGTTTTTTGATTTAATTTTTTCTCTCCGTAAGAAACATCCACGTACCTCAAGGAATATCTAAAAAAAGAATTAGCAAAATCAGTTCAGCTGCTCTCGAGAATTGCGCTTACCATCACATTCAGCGATTCATTTTTACATTATAGATTACAACATTGCCAGACTTCCTGACTAAGTTGGTCATATTTGCCATTTTACGGTCATGTCAGGCTCAATAAGTACCAGTCTTTTTTATTAAGGAGCCTGTAGGTCCGTCATATTCAAGAGCTAGTGTTTTGCAAATGTTACGTGTTCTAGGGGTAAGTTGGATATACCTTTAAGTTGGTGCACTTAGGATTACTGTCATGTCACATTGATCCTCAGGGTACCAAACTTGCTGTCATAGGTAACCTCAACAATTTTGAATACGCTTCAAAAAGGACGTTCCCCAATTATACGAAGACGGTTGGACCGATTTGGAGAATTGCATTTTTATTTGAAAGTGTAGACTTCTCAGGTGGTTTCTTGGTCATCAAGGCAGGACCTGATGATAGGATCCTGGAGAAATTGAGGAACTGTCTTAGGAAATCTGGCTACTGTTAATGGCAACCCGTAAAGCAATAGAGCAAAAATATGAGTACATTCATGTAAATTATATGCTGTCGACTGTACTGTGGTGGTTGATCCGACTAATTTTCCCAATGGATTGTAAGTGACTTTAAATGCCTACCTACTTTTATACTTCCTCGTCTAAAATTGATTAAACTATTTAAATTGATTTATATGAACAGTGAACTTCGTAGCGAGTCAGTATATAAATCAATCAATTTGTCTAAGAAGAGAGGGTTCGGACCCCAGGATGTACCAATGACTTTGTTTTTAAGTTTTTGTGAATTCGGAAAACCTCATGAGGAAACCGGAGATACTGAGATGTTCACACACCTCATCCATTGAACTCGCCAATCTGTGGTGTGGTATTTATCTATGCTATTGAAATTACGCAAAATCGAAAATATATTTTGTCTTGTTATTGTCTTGAAATATGACGCGCTTACTTTGTAAACTTTATTTATTTATTTTCCTATTAGCTAAAGCTCAAAATTCAAATTTATAATGAATGGATAACGGCAACTTATTCCAACTATTTTGGAACGTAACTTCATAATTAACTTTTGTAATTTTAGCCGAGGGTAGTAAACTAACCGTTAATGCTTTCTAAAAGACGGCTATCACCTCAGTCATCCGGGACCACGGCACCTGAAAAAGTGCCGAAACGTCGGAAAATTGTAAAAATGTAATAAACGAGCATAAATCCGTATAAAACAGTTTTAATTATGTCTACTGCTCGTGTCAACCTTAGAAAATAGGTACTAAAGTTATGGATATTCCCACATTTTTTTAATTCTGTAAAAATTACATCTTTTTAATATTATAGTTTGGTCTTAAAACCAGCGCCAAAGCCCTGCTTTGGTAACATGCTGAGACTGGCCCATTAGTGACAACTTTGTATTCCTAGGTACTAGTAAAATGTGTTCTGTGGTTTACTAATTTGACTAGTACACGAGTACTTACTGTGTGTAATTCTCTGTAAAGCTTATGAATTTGACACTGCATTCACAATAGTCCATAAAGTAAAAATAAGCTAAGTGTTACCTCACTTACAGGCAGCCATAATATGCACCAACTAATATTCATCTCGACTCGCCTGAAGGGCGAGGCGGGGAGGCGCTTTCTACGGACAATTTGCGCGGTTGCGCCGCCGTCCGCAAAGACGGACGGGTCCTTGGGTTGGGGCCGTTGGTCCTTGAGACAAGTACTGGGTCTTCAAAGCTTCTGTCGTAGGCGAGATCAAGCGCTGCCGGGTGGAACTTCATTGGCAGAAGCCCAGCACGCAATACTCAGCCGACGACTCTTCGGTGTCACGTCCGGTTCTTCTTCACGCCACCGGCGACGTCGAGCCCTGCTGGGCGCCCATCACCCGGCGGCGCCAGGGTTGTGAATCTGGGGATAAGTGGTGTCAGTCGTGGGTACGAGAGGCAGTCACAAGGCCAAGCAGCTCCCGCGGAAGCCCCTCCCGTGGTATGCGCCAGCTCCCGCAGATGCAGGAAGCCGGAGTTCTCCACGCGGCCAAACATGGCCTTAGTCAGGCGAGCGATGAACGTCCCGGCTCTCCATGTGCAGATTCCTTACAAACGTTGCATTCTACGAAGCGCGGGGTGTCCACGATGGTCCGTAGGGCTAGCGACGACTGTACTGTAAGTCACTGCCGGTTGCACTCTCTCACAAGCGCGTGCCTCGCTGGAGCTGCAGGTGTGAGGCGAGTCCGCATGTACGCCTTGTAGACGCCGAGCCTCGCGCGGAGCGGACGTCGCGACCAGAGGACCGGTCACGGGAGGGCGCGGGCGTCTCCCACCTGGTTCACAAAGTTGGTGTTCCATGATCGCCTGAGTCTTGGCCACGTTGACTGACAGACTCCATTTCATCGGTATAGAACGTTAACATTGCGCTTTTCTTCACGGTGATGTCGTCCGTGTACCACCTGGGTTAGTATTAAGTAGCTTGCAGAACTAATGTTAAGAAGTTAAAACTAAAAAAGAAGTATATCGCATTAACACCGACCTCTGTGACGGCCATTCATCTAAGGTTCGAATGAAATCTATGAGTTTGAATCTAAGGTTTGAATAGATTTCAAAGTATAAAGAAGCAAGAGTAACAAAAGTGTAAAGGTCTTTTACTTACTCAATGAGAATAAGTCACATAATGGATCTTTTCATGAGGACTCGTATATATTGTCTTCATCGTCGTTCACGTTCTGTAATCGTAAACGTGACGTATGGGTTCTGCGCCTTGATTATGTAACTTTCACCGTGTACACCGAAAGCATAGAGTGAAAGCAAAATGTTTACTAAGCACTGCCATATACAGAGGCGTAATATGTATCACATATTGTGGACACCTGACAATGATATTGAGCCGCATAATTGTACGACCAAGTTCTGTATATTTAGTTTTTGCACACAAATGTATACGTGGCAAGTTACATGTTCAAGGCGCAGGATCGGTATGCATTGTGACAAAGCCGAGGTAAACAGGTGAAAAGAGAACAAAGGCCAAAGTAAACAATAACTAAAGTTACGTGTGTAAAAAGAATAACTTTAGAGAACACGGTAAACAACGGTCGCGGAACCAAGAAAAATACGGAATGTTTCCTCTCAAACCTAAGATTGTCAACACCCGTATGTTGCCAACACGTTAAAAACTTATAAACTCATTTTCAGTTGCCTAAGTGAAAATTGTGTTTTTTACGAAAATTGCATATTTTTTTAAATATTTTCCTCTTACGAGTAACTAAATATATACCTAATGTATTTGATGCTATGGCAATCTCATTAGGTTAAAGTATTACCTAGCTTAAGTAGAACTACTAATCAGCTGGATGTGGTTTTTAAATTACATCTTTGTTAGTTTTTAATAGGGCATTGTCTAATGAGAGTCAGTATTTTATAATTCATGTATCTGTATACGTTCCTTCTATTTAGCTATACTAGGTAGATTTTTTTGTGGATTGAAATTTGATGTAGTGACTAGAATTAAGAAAGGAATGTTGCGTTACTTTGACATGTAGTGAGGAAAAGGAGAAAAAAATTACGAAGCAAATATATAGAGAATGTGAGTTAAAAGGCCGGTAAAGGACACCCCAAACAGACATACATTGACCAACTCGGCCATGTATTAGCAACGAGCAAAATAAAAAACAAGTGCATGCATGCAACGGTTCATACTCATGGACCTGATGAAGCGAAGGTGATCGGTCAGGATCGTTACAAGTGGCAATTCCTGTCTCTGTCTGCCCCTCTGGGGTAGGGGCGTGAGTTTGTGTTATTTTTATTAACATTACTATTATTTGATATAATTATATTTTAGAATGGTAACACAGACTCTTTTTTGCATGCATATAAAAACAGACTTTAGTGAAGCCCTTACCAACGAATAGATAGGATGTTGGTTCTTAGTTGTTCAAAACTTGGAGGATGGGCGATGTTCGCTGCGGGATGTCGCTTCGAAACAATTATTTTTAGCAGACTGGTTTCACCGCCGGCTGAGATGAGTGACGTGATATTATATAGACACGCTCTACCGACCTAGTAGTGAGTGCCTATACAACCTCGGCGAACAGAATTGATGAATGAGTCCTTAGCACGGGTTAGTGCATTAAAAATAAAAATAGTATAATAGAATTGATGAAATTAGTGCAATTTTCACTCATTAACTTGTTAAGTATCGACTTACATATTTACTGACTTAGGATTTTAGGTAACTCTTACGCAAAAATTATAATGATTATAAATCCGTAGGGTCAATGGAAATGCTTTATAATCCGAAGGCAATAGCTGCACGGTGCAGCGCGATTGAAATAAATAGTCATTTAAATGGAGCGCGATACTAGATCCGTTCAATTTGTAACAGCAGTCAATACTAGCGGGGTGTTATTAGCGAGTGGCTAGCCGAGGGCCCGCGGCTCTGCCCGATCTGATTCTGTCTTCTTTTATGAATACCAGCAATAATTGCATCAGCCCGATGCCTGCGCCACCGCCATCGCCACCGCCCGCAACATGCTTCGCGATCGCTATCTGCCGTTATTTAAATAGCCTTTTGCACAATTAGGCTAATTCTGTTAGCGTTTGAAATATTGCAGCTTCAAATAAGCAGTTGCTGTACATTTTATCGGCGCGAGCGAGGCTTGGCGCGGTTCCGTTACCAGTGTCACGACCGGCTGTCACTACATACAAAGTTATCATTCCCACAATGTCTCCGATATGGCACTCTCGGCGCAGCAACAAATGAAGCGGTTGCATTAAAACTTGTCCGGTGTATATCTGGGCGTAATTAATAGTGTAAGATAAGTGCGGCAGTTGCGCCCGCGATACTGCGCGGAGGCTCTCCCGGGAGCCTGCGTAGCCAGCGCCAGCGCGCTCAGCTCGCCGGACCCGTATTAATAACAGTCACTCGATATCGGAGGTGGCTGCACCAAATGGGAAATTAAAAGGCTTTCATGGGATCCGCTCATTAGACAGATTTGTACCAACGCTGCTCGCGGCGCCGCACAAGGAGATATTAATGACCATTGTAATCACCTGTCCCCGTCACGGAAATTATTTGTGCCTCCATTTGTACAAACGCCCTCCCTGAGTTTGAACGTTTAACATTTACTTGCAATCTGTTATATATGTAAGTCTATAAGATATTAACTGATATTATTAGTGATATCGTGTCCCACAATATGATCGATACGCCAGGTAGTCCGAGTTAGTCGGGATGGGACTCGTCTCAGCGATGATTCCATCGCTAGTTAAGTGGTTATGCAAGTCAATCGCAGTGTGCTCGTTTGTCGATTAGCCATAGAAGAATGTGGCTCGGGTCGCGGCCGGTAATCGTGCAATTGTTCTAAAGTAGCGTCTGCCGTATATCAGCGAGGCAGACGAGTCAAATTGATACAAACGAGCGCGTGTCACGTCTAAATATAATATTAGGAATCACGGCAATAGCCAGGATATACTAATCTGAAGTGGGGCGGGACGCTGCTAATGCTAAGGCACGCGAGATCGCAGCCAGCTAGGGTCAGATAGCTCAACGAGATAATCATCCAAACGAGTATGACTGCGGAGTTCTAGATGGTTGACGTTGAGGAATAAGATATCTTCTGAAGTTACAGACCCAAGAAGTTTCAATGTATTCTCGTACAATCAAATGGGTGTTTTCTACTAGATTCTAGGAGAATAATGGAATAAATCTGTACTTAATAAAGTGAGACTCTAGAAGTACTATTAACGAGACATAAAATTAAGGAAAAAGCTTTGTCATTAACACAAAAATGGATTTTTAAATAGACCTACTTATTTTCGCCACAAGTCATAATTTGATCCAAGCAAATCTACCCATACATAATTATATCCACTTTCAAGAGCTTTTGATCCGTTTTCCCAGAAACACCAAGGGTGCCCAATCACCACCGGAGTTTAATTTTTTTCCTGAGATCCTGGTATAAGTATAATAAATATTGCAATAGGTACTTCACAGATTGTACGTAATCTTGATTAATTATGGCAAAAATTTGCTTGTTAAGTTAACACCTATGTAAAGTGATTAAATTTCTCTCTCCTAATAACTTTACGTAGCAATAATTATATTGCTACGTAAAGTCATTAGCAAGCAGAGTCATAAATCCGGTAGGAGCGTACCTTTAGCGGACTGTAGACCTCTGCACTTCGGTGGGTACAAGTTTTAAATGACGATTTATGGATGAGGTCAGCTTGGTGAGTGGGGTCGCTACTACCTCTAATTCGGTATGTCTGCCACAGTCACGCATCATTACTTGGCAAAAAGAGACTTTACTTGTATCTCGCCTTTCATAATCACAGTGTAAGGCAGTGTGACATCGCTCAATGATGTAATGTGTTCTCTTGATTAGGTTATGTTTGCTTCCTATTTACTTACTGCTCAGTTGGAATTATTGACTCATTGACATCTTGACTAATTCGTGGAAGACGCTATACCATACCATGGCGAGAAAAGTCACGGACAGTGGTTATACCGACTCTTTAGGATTTGATATTATTGGTGTTGTGAAGCATTGGCACAGGCCGGTCCTAGGTTGCAGCCCTTGTTTGTAATGTGTTTTCTAAATTAGGTTATATTTGACTTCTTAGTTTCTTACTGCTCAGTTGGAATTACTAACTCATTGACATCTTGACTAATTTGTGGAAGACCCTATACCATACGATGCTGAGAAAAGTCCCGCACAGTAGTTGTACCGACTCTTTAGGATTTGATATTGTTGGTGTTGTGAAACAGGCCGGTCCTAGGTTGCAGCCCTTGTTTCGGCACAATTTTATAACACTGTTGGAACCAGTAGGTATTAATACTAACAAAAGGAGGTTCTAAAAAAGAGAAAACGTCGATTAACCTGTGCGATATGAAAAAGAAATGTAGACATTTTATTAAGTGTCGGCCAGCACATTGTAGCTGCGGCTTATCAATCGTCGGCGGCGCGGGGCGGCGGCGTGGCACGAGCCGCTTACCGCACCCGCACTAGCTTCCCAGACGACGGCGTGAGTCTCGCCTTTTGTGGAGTTAAAATGACAGAATTTGGCAATTAATGTACTGCAAAGTCGCGACTTTTGATGTTACAGTCTGTTAGCTTTTAGAATATACCTCGGCTACTATCGGATAGAATCGGATATATGCGTGTAATAGAATATGGGAACTAATATATGTATGACACTTAATTTCACTTCACTTTTCAAAATAGTGAAGAAAAGTTTTATACAGAGCAGGAAGTAGAATTACACTCGTGTGTTTTCGGCAAAAACAAAAGCATACTCTAGAGCCCGAGGTCCTCTAAAAGCTAACAGACTGTAAAAAGGCGCGACTCGCGTCGTCGTGCTGCCTATATTATAAATTCCGATGTTATTGCATTTGCCACAATGGATATAATTACAAAATAGTAACTTATCTACAGATATTTTGCAAAACGTGAGTAGAATCTTACACGTTATATTTATTTGTAATTAAAATTAAAGTGTATCCTACTGAACGTTACATAACATAATATTATGTTTTTGTCATTAGAATGTCATGTCATTAATACGCATATCTGTGCCAAATTTCAGATTTCCACTACTTAACGTCTAAGCCGCAGACAAACAAACACATTGATCACATGACATTCTAATGGCAAAAGCATAACATGTTATGTAACGTTCAGTTGGTTACAACTTAATAAATAAAAGAAAAATTACGATAATGCTCAATAAAATCTCGTTAATTATAAATAAATGAATATTATTATTAAAATGACTGGGTTCCACGCGACCACGCGAGGCTACATAAAAAAATATTATTGAGAAGTATCAATGCTCAATTTCCTACAAAAATCTAAACGTTAATCTGCAACTTTTGTAAGTACTTGATTACGTACCTATATTCGAGCCTTGGGTTTGATTGGCTCTGACATGCATTAGGCTTTAAATTATCGCTCAATTAGTAATTTTGCCTACTTCGGTACTGCATGCCTACTGCTCTACTGAGTACAGCCAACTTACGTTAGGCCGACTTTGCAGGAGAAATGTAAAAGTTTGTAACGGTGTAAACCTCTTTACACATTTTTTTTATATTTCTTTAATTCTGTCTATCATTAAAAAAAATTACGTCACGCATTTTTGAGATTTCCATTAATTTTTTTTAGCATTACTATTTTACATTTCGACTTGATCTGACTATTTTTACCTGCTTATTCTGTTTTTATCCAGTTTTCTATATATTATAAACAAAATAAAGCAACACATTTAAATAAAGCAAACGTTGAAGTCGTTCCAGTTTTATTATTTATTAAAAGTTTTACAACATCACAAGTTGACCTCCTCTCAACTGTACTAGGTCCGTTACAGTTACGGGATTATAATAATGGATTCGATTTTTTTTTCTCAATATAAAAAATGCCGCTCTCGTTATATTATTAAATTATTTTTGTAATCTTCTTCTTCTTCAGGCTAATAGTAGTCCTCTGCTGGACATAGCCCTCCCCTAATGATTTGTAATCTTACTAACTCGCAAATACCGTATTTCTTTGATAGTTTGGTATTTTTTGTGTGGCATGGACTTCAATAGATTGCCATAGGTGCTCGGTTATTAAGTTGCGTTTATATAGTGACACCGATTGATTAAAGCATTGTTCGAAACTTGATAAGCCGAAGTAACAATAGGACAACTCTAAAGAACATTGATCATAACCTAATGGCAACTCACAATAAATCAGAAAATCAGGTTCAACACAACTCGTTGTAGGTAATAAAAACTTGTTCTAACATCATAGCTTTTGTAAGGCAACACCAATAAATATCCAAGACCATTTAGCATTATGCCACTTATATTTCCAACTGTTCAGTAAAATCTCAATTGAGGTCATACTTATCTCCTAGCGAGACCATAACTTTAGTTAGGTTTGTCCATTTCTGCCTGTCTTTAATTTAAATATTTTTGTTCCAATTAACGTCACTCAGGTCATTTAGTTACACTTTACATTACACGTGTTGCTTGAACGTTACTTAATACTTATATCTTCATAAGTTTGGTACACTATGTTTATTATTTAAATGAGATCGATCGATTTGCATTCCAGTGTGAACTGTGAAATGCAATTATTTTAAATTGGAGCTGAGGTGATTTAAATAATCGAAACCTCGTCAGGTAGCACAAATGATGATCCATGAATAAACTCCAGCTGATACAGTTTACCAGCCGAACAATTTTGGTTCCTGCCTCTTTAACTTTATGACTCGCGCATAACTTCATTACGAGCTCAATTGAATAAACCGTGATAGGAGCGAGCGCTGCGAGTTGATTGCTCAAATTTCCTCTTCAACTATCACAAAGATATGGTGAATTTCTAATTGGATAAACGTGTTGTTTCCTATTTAAAGGCGACGGCGGGTGTGACGTGGCAATTTATGTGAGCTCTCCAATGTTTCACCGGGTTACCCTTCCGTGGCCTATGTTACTAAGACGCCAGGGGGCCGGGGAAGCGGTCAGAAGACAGGAGGCGGTGTATCAGTGCGCACGCGCGCCGTCATCCCGGGTAATGGGCCAAGGCCCGCTGCCGCACGCGCACTCTCGCTCAATGACCGACTAATGAATTATGATATATTTTTATGTCATCTGTTTCCTGGGTGATTTTCACATTTCGCACCCCAGCCCTCTTACTGAGATTTATTATACTCAATCCGTAACAGGAATATAACAATTTGTCAACTCGATAAGAGAGCGTTGAAATTCTGGAAATCGTACTGTAGGTGAAAGACCTCCATGAATAAATAATATTTTATATGTCGTAAAGTGACAGTATTTTTATTAATCTTTCCCGAATCGTAGAAGTGTGTCGTGAGACGGTGCGTCGTAAATCAGCGTGCGATGGGCGGGCGATAGCGCTCCCGTGCGCCCGCGCACGCCGCCGCCCGGTCGGTAGTGCGCCAGTGCTGCGTGGCTCATCGACACACATTCAACGTAATATAGACCCCAACTACGACTTCTGACACTGCTACCACTATTAATCATGCGAGCTTAACTTATCCGACGTTATTTCCAAAGTAAATATTGACTAAATCTGACGTTTGATTAAGAGCCTTCTTGGGTATGGAACTCTATAATTAGGTGTATGTTATTTTTTTTGTAATAAATGCTACTGACTGCCTCTCAATACACTAATAGTTCGCTTTAAATAATGTGGTTGCTAATCCTATTATTATTATTATTATTATACTTTATTGCACACGAAAATCACAAAAAATAAATACAATGCAAGGAAATACATGTACAAAGGCGAGCTTATCTCTGTAAGATAATTCACAAATAATTATGTTCCCGATTTCTGTTTATCTGTTATATCTGGAAAGCGTACGTGACTCGCCCGAGACCTTTGCCCTTTGCCGAACTAATACGTACAGTGCTATTAAGTTATTTAGGGTCTAGTGTTTTATTATTGCAGCATTGGATTTCCGCTATTTCGGACAGTCCACGAACTTCATAAATACAGAGTAGATATAGCTGGGCATCTCAAATGCCATTAGTTTCGTTAATGCTTAGGAGTCCAGGTGCTTACTGTATTTATCAGGCCTAAAAAAACCCCAGGTCTTGCATGTTTACTTGTTTGTGATGTCGCTGTTTCTGGTTCCCACGACACTGGGTTTCCTAGTGTGGAGCCAGAAGCAATGTATGTGCCTGTATGTAAATGTTATTATGATTAGAAACAAGAAAAACTTTGCCAGCTTGTCGAAAGAAACAGAATTAAACTTAATATGACTCCTCTTGAATATGAAATCTCAAAGCGAAATATCATGCTAATTCGTCTAAGTTATAATGCATGTATTAAAAAAAATTACACTGGTTTCCCTAGCAACAAAAATATTTTGTGGATTGAAAACAGATTTTTGGTGTAATAAAAAAAACAGCGCAAATGCGAATCGGATGCAGGTTCCGTACAACCTTATAAGTACTATAGGGTACCTATAACAACAAACTCTCCACCAACCCGGACTTGGCCCCCGAGGTGGAGTATGGCTTAACCTTACTGTGATGCAGGAAGAGACCCGTGGCCCAGCACTGCTAGGTTTGATATCGATCGAGGTGCGGTTGGGTAGCTACTGCATGGTAATTATAACAAATTTTACGCTTGCATGCAAATTTCAACAGCTTATCTACTACCCAAGGTTTTAAAGAAAAAAAACCCTTGATAAATCAGTCAGATAGACAGGCAGACAGACAGGTTCTGTATGAAGTCAAACATGCCGTTTGAAAGGCCTAGTCACTGAACGAATCTAAAGTTTCACAAAGTAACGGTGCACCATAATGAGTCGATACATAGTCTAATGTTAGAGGGGTTTATTAATTTGACGCGCTAATAAAATTTAACTCAGTAGGTACCGATCGAAGCGAAGTAATGAGGAAGTTTGAATTAATTTGAGCCATCGCTTTTAGTTTAAGTCGCGATCGATCCATCTTTAATGTGCTTCAATCCGGATCAGGCTCTAATAGATGCGCATATTTAAATATTAACTATTAAACTCAATTTGTCTTGCATCTCAACGGCTCTGTCTTCAGGCGGGCGGAGTACTGGTGTACAATCAGGAAGCTATGGAGTTTCCAATACCAGTACCCGTACTCTTGACGATAATGTGGCCAAAATTTTTGGTTTAAACTTTCGAAGTACAGAATGTTTTAAATTACTTTTGGCACTGTTCTTGATTACAAATTTAACTTTTTTAATTATTGTAAAAGAGGGATTAAGAGAGACTACATAATAAAAAAAAATGGGGCTTAGGCGTTTTTAATAGAAAAACATGGCATATGCAGTTCCTACTGTTTCTTTCCTATTTTCTTCATTAAGAACCATCAATTCACTAATATTTTGTACATCTACCTATTCTCTCTAATCGTCGTCTTGATTAGTTCGCAATATTGCTTGTTGTATGCCATTAACAACTAAATATTAAATACCTTATTTGCGTAAATATGTGAAACCAAGAGATCTGTCTAAGCGTTAAGACCGCCAATTGGATAACATTACTTAGATTTCTGGCTGTGCAACAAAGTTTAATCTTCTATTTATATGAAAATTAAAAAACTGTAAGTCTAAAATGTCCATTATAATTATTATTTTCTAGTGCCGACAAAAACTAAATAAGTATAATTTTTATAATAATTTGAAAGTTGAAAATATAGGCACACTTGTTAGAAACCTAAAATGGAGATGGGAAAATGCCAATATAAAAATTTAAATGTAACAATGTACGAGGCTGAGGGATGCCGGAAGTAGAATGCTGCTTTTTTATGTAATGCTATTTCTCTTAATTAAATATTTTATTGGGCATATGTCAGTCACCTTATTTTGTTGAATGATAATAACGTCGCGAGATGTGGGACCAATGGAATAGACATTCGTAAAATAACCAAAATTTTTTGCAGTCGTTCCAAAGTAACAATTAATTACCAAATATTCTCCCCAACTATTATGTTAGTGTTTTAACATTACAAAATCAAGTTTATCCGACGGTTCAGGTGCTTTTATCGACGAAAGACTGGTAGAGTTATCGATATCTTCGACTGAAGTTTATCGCGGCTATCGTGACGTGCGAGCGATCACTCCATGGCACTTCTAATTAACAAGCAAATTAAAACCCTGTGTCAAACACTATTAATTTTTATGATCGTTATCGAAACTGTCTTAACGCTTCTCGCAGACGTCGCGTATATCTTTATGTACGCGGCCAGCAGATCGTATCTGCCACTCGATAAGTAATAAATATATTATTGAAAAGCCCTTGCTCCCTTATCTCAGTGCTTGGCGCCTCTTGCTGTAAATAAAAACTGAAAGTAGCTCTCGTAAACCAGTAATGAAGCCTTGGACCATCTCAAAAAGCAGCATTCATGTGTCATCTTATCGGCTAATTTATTACGTTACATTATTTTTACAGACTGCAATTACTAAGGCCTGTTATATTAGGTACAAGTTTTCCTCAGGTCTCAATAATAACAATTAAAAGGGTCATGAAAATAAATGAGAGAGAGCGAGGATTAATTGCAAATTGTACACATAAAGATGTTGGGCTTAAGTCAGCCACACATCAAGAGGCCGTAGGACCACCGGCGCGGGCGGTGCTTTACTTGCAACGATTTATTGTTATAAAAATAATGTATCATCGGCGGCTGGAGCGGCTGACGGAGGGCACAATGCTCTTAACAAGGTCGGCCCTTGTACTGCATTAACGGGACGAACCGCCAAGGAGAGTCGCCTACTAAAGCTTACCCTACACTCCATGCTATGTTAAATGCCTAAAAAACAAACTCACAAGTATGTCGTTATTAACACACAACGTATAGAAGATACATATGTGTCTATGTGTCTTCTGTAGTTTAATAGGTTCTACCTTTTTTTTTGTTTTAGTTAATGGCAAATAGGTTCTACCTTAACAGAACTGATATCAGTGATTGTATTATGTGATTCTATCTTTATCTATCTATCTATCTATCTATCTATCTATCTATCTATCTATCTATCTATCTATCTATCTATCTATCTATCTATCTATCTATCTATCTATCTATCTATCTATCTATCTATCTATCTATCTATCTATCTATCTATCTATCTATCTATCTATCTATCTACCTACCTACCTACCTACCTACCTACCTACCTACCTACCTACCTACCTACCTACCTACCTACCTACCTACCTACCTACCTACCTACCTACCTACCTACCTACCTACCTACCTACCTACCTACCTACCTACCTACCTACCTACCTACCTACCTACCTACCTACCTACCTACCTACCTACCTACCTACCTACCTACCTACCTACCTACCTACCTACCTACCTACCTACCTACCTACCTATCTATCTATCTATCTATATATTTATCTATCTATCAATCTAAGGCGAACGAGTCGCGTGTTTCAAATGTCAAAATCCACGACTTTGCGGTAGGTACATTAATTGTCACATTCTGACAGATCTGTACCATGACGCGTGACTCGTGCCGTCATATTACCTATACTTTTAAATCTTGTAATGCTACGGTAAGATACTAGAAAAATCTCTATGTACGTAGCGTTTGATGTAGAGATGGCCTTAGATGAAACATTAAATTTGGACTTATTCACAGTGATCGATGTTCTAACTCAGCAGTTTTTGATCTGGTTTTAAGCGCGGTAGCCTCGACAAACATAATAGAGATCGCATCGCATACACAGATGGATCCGCTTCCACGTATGGAGTTTTATTAACTTTGCGCAATCGAAACATACTCGTTTCATATCTGCTTTACATTCAATGCGAAAACGAGTTCTAAACGCGATAGGACTAAATACCACTGTACAATTAAATTCTATTAACGTGACAACGGCAACGTGCAATTAAGTGACAACGCGCTAAGGCCTTTGAGAAATATCTTTCATTCTTATTCGCCGCGGCCTCGTGGAAGAGTTATGAAAGTTTGCTTGCAATAATTATATGGTTCCAGTGGTTGAGTAGTTGCGCAGCGACTCGCGCCTAGCGGATCAGATAGGGCGCTGTGACACTATTAAATGTGGTCCCGACAAGCGTCTGATTGCTGGTGCGGGCCGCCCAGTCCAGCCCAGCCAGGGAGCCAATTCTCGCCCATGCGACTTGAAAGCGTAGACGCAAAATATTGGAAGGATTAACATTAACATTTACATACATGCACATACATTGCTTCTGGCCCCACACTAGGATACCCTGTGTCGTGGGAACCAGAAACAGCGACATCACAAACATGTAAACATCCAAGACCTGGGGTTTTTTTTTGTTTCCAGCCGGGATTCGAACCCAGGACCTCTTGCAAGGTAGGTAGATGCACTACCGCTACGCCACAGAGGTCGTCAAAGACATTTAGCCATTTTGCCGCATAAAAATCAATTTGGTATTCTCAAAAAGTCGTATGCGCAAATTTGCTAATAAATTTAGCTCGCTTTGAGGTGTCATAATCATAATTGGCTGTCGTTCGACTTTTATGTAGAATTACGCCTTAGAGTCGTATACGAATTATTTGCTATTGAAGTGAGAATTGGCTCCCAGACCTTTATCATAAGGGCAGCCTCTTAGCGGCTATTAGTTGGATGAGACAAGTCAACATAGCGCAAACAACAAAAAAAAATATAGCGGCAATCTTTAGAAGCACCGAATTGGCACTGGTAAGCCAGTTTTTTTAGCATATTATAATATAAAGTAACCAAAAAATTGTTCTAGACGTAAATTGGTACTTTGTATTCTATTACGATTTTGTTAATAAATAAAATAAGTGACCTGCTAAGTTTTTGCTAAGATAATAGAGTCAGGCAATCATCAGTCAAAGTTCATCCAATGCAGTCGCCACGCTGGACGTTCGGGTCGATGATGGCAGTAGAGGTTTGTTTACTCTCAGACCGCAATTATCGCATTTTATAACCTTTGAAAATGACATATTACGTAAATTTGGCTCGGACTGAATAGAAGAGTATGCTAGGCCTACCGGTGTGGGTCGTACGGCTTGCAACGTCTTAATATGTCATATGTCTATGAGTTTACTTTATTTTATTGTACACGAAACATTTAACAGGAGCTTATCGCTCTA
The DNA here is from genome assembly GCA_934045075.1 of Yponomeuta sedellus. NCBI lineage: Eukaryota > Metazoa > Arthropoda > Insecta > Lepidoptera > Yponomeutidae > Yponomeuta > Yponomeuta sedellus. The sequence goes on along the minus strand of OW203735.1, from coordinate 12,607,417 downwards.
TACCCGAGAGATGCTGCAGCTGCCCACCTTCCTCAGTCGCTTCTTACGATACGTTAGGCGTGAGTCGAGAGGCGCTGGGGAGACATTCTTTACATCGTGTGTTTCTAGGCACAGGGTAACAAAAATTATGTCAAAAATATCTGTTTTTTTCTAGTGTGCGACTTAGGATGACCTTTGTCAAAAGTATACTCCACAGATGTGGTACCTATATTATTTTACATAATTGCTATGTTCGCGCCTGCCAAAAAGTATGTAACCTCCTTGCTACAAAGTTATTATTTTTCTATAGATCGCATTTTGTTTTTTCTTCTTGTAAAAATATTTGCATGCAATACACTATTGCATTATAGCATTGATTCTATTGAAAAGTTGTCGTATTTTTTCTGCGAGGATGTGGTAATTTATTTTACATAATCACTATGTTTGCGCTTGCCAAAAAGTACGCTTTTAAGTACCTCCATGCTTCAAACTTATTATTTTTCTTCTAAACTTATGCATCGTCTTTTGTTTTTCTTGGATTAAAACATAGATTCTATTGAAGCCTCTTATAAGCTTCTTCACACTGTAAAGGTTAGATTCGATTTTTGAGCGAGAAGGATGCCAAGGAAGTAAATGGTTAAGGTTGCTGTTATGTCTGGCATGCTGTCTCGCACGCACAATCTAAAATTTTGAGTAATTGCAAAAAAATATTGTACACTTTTGATAAAAGAGGTATAAAGGTTTTATAGATAATAAAATTACGAACCTTCGAGACTTTTCTTATCCTGTACCTAGTTTTTCATTGCGATGATACTTAAATTAATAAATTTTGAAAACAACTATTCTTCATCAAATTAATTCTTGTTCTATAGGAAAGCAAAAATATTTTTAAATTTCCTTGATTTTATTACCTATTAACTCCGTAGACCACATTTTCAAGAGTAGTTACAATCATATTTTAATCACTAAAAATGATACATTATTATCATCATTATTATTTTGTATGTTTGTACATCTTCTTCTCTAATGTATTAGTACAGTCCATCAAAAGGTGTTCTGGAAGCGATCTCTAGGGATACGCTCGCCGTATGTACTCTTAGGTTGAGAAATATCTGTGTTTCTCAACCTAAGAGTAAATTTCCATTATTATGTACAACTAGCTTTGCCCCGCGGTGTTACCCGCGTTTTATTAGGGAACAACAGTAAAAGATAGTTTCCCGCAGCAAAACACGGCGTATGTGTTAACCCAGGGAGTCAGCTAACTCCACACCAAATTTTATTAAAATCGCCCCAGTCCATTAGACTTCAAGAAGTAACAAAGATCAAGAACACACTCACTGTCTTTCGCCTTTATAATATTTAGTGTGATGATAAAGTGTTCAGAGTGCTAAGTGCGAGTTTTTTAACTACTCGATCGCGTTAACGTAAACTCATATTTCTATGGCATCGAAGAAGCGCCACCTAGCGACAAGTATGGAAATTAAAATTGCTGAGTGCGAGTTGTAATGGTTTACGTTGAGAAGTGAACACGTTTACCAGCCAAAACACGAATAAACGCGAGTGCGAGTTGTACTGTGACAGCGTTTTGCCAGTTTGAACTGTTAACTTACTCATACTCACTACTCAATGCTCGATTAACGCGTTAGTAAAGTTATTCGATTGGATCTGTCAAACTCGCACTAAGCACTCTGTATTTATCTATGTACGTTATGTGAGATAGAATGAGAGACAGCCTTAAGGAATTCTTAAGTTTCATAAGTACCTACCTCGTTGCTCCACTCTTGTCAGGAGCGCAAGTAACACACGAGATGTACGCAAGACTAGCAACACTGTTAGCTGTCCGGTTCGATAAGACAAACACTTAATCATCGAGGACCCGAGTTTGATTGCGAATGATAAATTGTCGCTGATGAGGTAGCCACTACTCATGGCTAAGCACTTTACTGATGCGCCTTAGCTTTATTAAGTAGCAGACTAGCGGAATACCAGGGAATACCAATGGTGAAATGAAGATATGAAGAATTCGCATCTTCATTTTACCACTCAATATAATATTACGCGTACAAAATCCTGAATGATTAGGCATTTGCGGGGTGTGCAGGAAGTTTTTTATTTGACATTACTTTTATCTCTTCTCCTACTATCTGGCAGAGAACGTGGGTTCGATATCTTCTAGAAGCCGCCGTACATTTGTAACAAATGATCAAAGTTAGGGCGTTATTCGACGAGTGTGATGACTTTTACAAAGCACATAATAATAGTTTTCAGGATGTTCTAGTTTGGGAGGAGGACCTGTGATTATGTTACATATCTGGATTTCGCTGTTGTTATTATTTATCATTAAAATAACGTAATTAAAATAACGGTAAGTTTATAACTTATATAAAAGCGGCACGGCCTCACGATGTCACGTGTCATGATTCATTTAATTGAATTAACTCGCGTTAGTCATGGCACTTTAATTATAAGCAGTAGGTAATTAGTCATGCAGAATCAGCATTGAAAATTAAAAAAATATAATTTATTTCAAATAGGTATGTACGAGTATAAAGACCGTGTACGATCAGCAATTAAGTTGCTGATATAGTTTAGTATAAAACTTTGGCCTTTGCATTTACGTAACGAGATGATTTATATAGGTACACTAGAAGTCCGAAGGGACCACTCGTACGCTGTAGTGGATATTTATGATTAAAATAGATATTGAATATTCTTTTTTAGATGACGTAGGATTGCCCCATTCCTATACCATCCTGACAGCTAAGTCTGCCGGCTAGGCCTAGTTTAGTTTGTAGTTACTGATATATAAATTATTACCTGACTGAGTTTTTAAAATTTTATTTTCGTGTTCAATTAAAGTTAACGGCAACTCTTCTTGAAAAAAACCACATTTTAAATCAAAAACAAATCTCATGTCCCAGTTTTTGTTATAGAACTCCTCTGAAACGAATTCACAGATTTTTAAAATTTTTGATGTCTTTATTTTAGGTAGTAGGGTAATTGATGTGGCAAAATCACGTTTGCGGGGTCAGCTAGTAATTTTATAAAATTTAATACAGTACGCGCAGCCTCCGGTAGGTCATCGAAGTATGCCTGTTAAGCCGTTGGCACCGGCTGTCATGAAATGACAGTCGTTAAGCCATGTCAGAGGCCTTATGGGTGGCTCGATAACTTTTAACAGTAAGACCCTCTGTCTTACAAACCTCCACCAGCCCGGACTTGGCCCCCGTGGTGAAGTATGGCCTAATTTTTCTGCGATGCAGGAAGAGACCGGTGCTCCAGAAGTGGGGACATGCAAGGGGTTCATGTCGATGCCCATTATGAACTGGCGATCTGGCAGGGTCGTGGCAAGTGGCAGTCCTTGGGATACAGGCGTGAGTTTATGTTATGATTTGTGTTATGCCCACTCTATTTAACAATGAAGGTCACGTTTGTCCCACACATCCAGCAGGAAAATCGTGAACCCACGGGTTTCAAATAAAAATACTACAAAGTTATAAAAATAACAAAAGTTGTTGAGATTGTTATAAACATTGTGCAGTTTGCTTATATAGAGAACGTTTAGTAAAATTTTTGTGCTAATAAAAATAATAACTTCTACGTGATACACGGTATGAAGAACCATGACCACTCTATCAGGAGCGCATCTACCAGCGAAGAAGAACTATTATTATATAGGTGAAAACACTGTTATTGTTTAAGTTTCTTGTGCAATTTATGCTGGTGTAAATATGAGTATAATAAAAAGTATTCTATCTAACTATCGATAACTTCCTCGTTCTACAAAAAAGGGAAACAACAGTTGCAAATATTTCATTATTGTTTAATAAACCTTTTTTCTAGCTCCTTTTATTCGGCTCGTGATAGCGGCTTCATTGATGTTTCTAATTAATTGGGAACGGTAGAGCTCGCTGGCAACCAGCGTGATTTATCGTCGTCGAATTTGTGGAGCAATGTGGAGTGAAACGATTTCTATTAATTCCACTTAATACATCGCCAATTCACCCGGCAGGCTTGTTCTACACTGGGAAATTAGTGCCAGTTAATTTCAGAACATAGACACCTCAATAAATCGTGGCAAACAAATTTTTTATAGTTGGATAAAATTTGTTTTGTCAAACTATATAAAATTTGCCCACAGAATGGAGCCATTATATATATTTGGTCTTATTTATAAAAACACGATTTGTCTAAAACACTCCTCAGAAATGGATTATGTAATCTATGTTTACGGCTTTTCCTTGCAAAATCTCTACTTCAGACTATTTTACACATCGAGTGTTTTAAGGAATTGTGTTTATATAAATAAGTCCGATTATATATACGTATAGTGGCTCCATTCTGTGGACAAATTTTATATAGTTGGATGATTTTCGAATATAAGGTGCCAGAAAGTCGCTGTAGAACTGATAAAAAACCTATCCATTAAGTGGCCATGCCACACACATGGATTCTTTAGTTAGTGAGTCTCGTAACCCGTAACATAAACTACAATATCTGTAGACAAACTATAGGGCGTCAGTCCCAAGTGCGTGTAGTCTACTTTACAATCCGCCGTTACGTAATGACCGCTGCCTTTTTATTGTCAATTTTGGAGAATAAATATTTTCTTTATATCAGTGAGCCATTGTTGGGTGACATGTATGGCGGCCACACGCGCGCCTCGCGTCCGGTCCGGTCCACTCACACTGTAGCGCGTGCACATGTTGGTACCTACGTCTTGTTTTTACACTACACGACACGAACTTGTAAAGATGTAGGTATAGACAAGCCAACGAATTTAATAACTCAAAAGAAATACGATATTTTTTATCTTTTTTATTTGTGTCTTAGCGAGGTTTTGACAGCGCTTTTTTGTTATCTACGTCAGTTAACAAAAACATTTTACATTTTCAGCTAAACTTGATAGTAATATTTAAACCACAAGATCGTAAAATATTTTGTTCATTTATTAAATTACATAAAAGTATGATTAGATTGTCCAGCAGTGGACTCAAACATAGAGCCTACGTAAAAATATATATTAATTTCGGTATCGATAAAGAAAATGGTTGATATTAACAATCAAAAGTTTACCCACACAACCCACATAACCGATTTTTTTTCTCCAAATATTGTAATCCGGTATGCTAGAGCATAATTGAGAATATTAATAGAGCTAGAGCATTGTAAAATGAGACGATTTTATCGGGCGACAGTCGCGTTCATGTTGTTGAGTGTAAAACTACACGATCGAGATGACCGGCCACCAGGCAACTACATACCACATCATTGTTCTTTAGAATATGTTTTGATAAGAGCTACTTCAACTACCTTACCAAATGTATGAATTGGAATGTTCTAGCAGGCAATTGTTTCTTTTTTGAGTAGTACTCGACGACGCCTCCGTTACTCACATTATCAGTTTCAATGGTTGTCACAGGAATGAGGTTGGCCAAATATATCACCGCACACTTGCTTTAAAGTAGTTTATAAGTTGGTGGTTTCAGAAGTGAAGTCGTTCGACATTAATAAAATCCATTTGTAAATGCCAACGTTATTTGAAAAATGGTACCTGAATTTTTCAATATCGTAAAACTACCGTCTGTAGCCAAATTATCAAACTCAAAGAAAAAATTGTCACAAATTGCATCAAAAGTGATAGCCGTAATTAAAATATTATTGTTTTTACTAATTTATCTTTACCACAGCAAAGAATTTTGAAAGGAATTCTCAGTGTACCCACTTGATAGATTTTTTTAAAACAAATGCACAGTTATCGAGTAATCAATAAGTAGGTATCATTGCGCTGAGGATGAAAACTACCATCCCTTCATTTGTGGGAAGTCGCAAGGAAAATAATATATTATGTTGTAGATTGATCACTCTCTAGCAACGTTACAATAGGTGAATTTGAATAAAGTTACTTGGAGGTTATTAAAAAAGTTTTAACATTGTAAGAAACTTAAAAAATAAAATTAAACGTTTTCTTATTGGAAATGGCTGTACCTGAAAGATTAAAACAGTTTGGTCTTTATCGAATTATAAAATTATAGATATTGAAATTGAAGATACAGTACATAATTGGATATTAAAGGTCTTATTTATAAAACACAATTCCTCTAAAACACTCATAGTTTAAATAATCTGTAGTTACGTCTTTACCTTTACCATAGATTACTTAAATTGCCACTGAGGTACAAGACTTTTTAGAAAATACAAACGTGTCAATGTTTAACATGGTGTTGGAAAGGCTGTCTCTAAGCGCATGCGTACCTACCTGATTAGAACCTCATTATAGTCTTACTAAGCCGACCAACTCCTTCCTTTGTTTATATGGCTAAAAATGTTTCGTGTCTGCCTAGCCCATGTCCAAGTAGGACAATTCACTAAAATGGAGGCATCATTATCGCCCCGTATTGAGAGCTGACGTAAGGAGAACTGCAGGATGTTACAGAAAGGCCGACAATGTTGATCGTCTAAAATCGATCAATAATCTAAAAACAAGAAAAATGGCGTGCGTCCGACCACGCAAGATGTAGGGTTCCGTTTAGGGAGGGTTTATTTATATCTGCTTTAGAGAACTAATAACTTCATCAAAGTAACTTTCAATGGAATTCGTAAGAAAGTTAAGTTAAGAAATTAGTTCTCTTTTCTAAGTTAATCGCCTTTACTCGTTAACTTGTTAAATTATGTGAACATTGATTTTTTTGAAAACGGGTTTATTGTTTTGTAAAGTCTCTTATACGTTCCACAAATTAATACTTACTAAAACCTACCCGGGAGAAGTCACGGGCGCAGATAATTAAAAATCTGTTTAATTTTAAATTATTGATTCCGAGGCGTTACTAAGTTTGCCGGGCAGATTTCCGTAAACAAAAGTTTCGTCAAGAACAACTATAACAAAATTTTTAAATTTTTGCTCATACAAACACCTAACCGAATAGACCACTCCGGGAAACATCTAAACTAAACTTTTAAACGCTGCAGCACCAAAGATATATTTTGGCTACGACACGCACCATGGCGGCATCAAGCCCACGGTTCTTCAATCGGCAGACCAGTTCCTTGATCTTGGCCCCTCAAACCTCGGCAAGTCTCTACTGCAAGTAGAATAACATATAATTAGATATAAGTAAGGTAATTATAATTTTTCCGTTTAGGCCTCGCTGCCGCTTCAGCAACGGCGTCAGGCATAAAGATTTTAATGATTTGGCTCTACAACAATATTCCAACGGTCTCGGTGGGTCCAATGGGACAAAACTTCTACATGCTTTCATATCAGTGTCATGACTTCCAGTCTGGGTAAATTGCCTCCCTTTAACCATCGTTAAGTGGGCAGCATTATTATGTCTATAGGAAACTGTTGGTGTAACACACCAATTATATGAATTAACGCATGGACATTGATGTTGTCAGCCAAAATCAACGATGTTCTAGATCATTTGCCAAAACAAAACACTTTTGGATCCCGGTTTCGTACACATTTCAATAAAGACATCCATCAGACGTAAATACTAAAAGGACATCCATCTTAAGGTAAACGTAAGTCGCATAATTTTGAGTATTTCAGGAATTAATGTTTAGAGGTGCGGGCGTTTACCCATCCGTTGTGGGAAGGGTGACACCCGCAACAATGCAAGCGGTTTGTTTACTTACTTTGAAATGGTTTCTCTTTAGGTGCTATCAGTCATTATAAAGCTAATTTATGACTAAACAGCCCTATAACATGAAGCATCCGAGCGATCGTGTTCGGTCACGGTGCTCGCAGCTACTAATACGGCGGTTGCGCGCGCGCCGTCACGACTCTCCCGATTAGCCAATAAAATTAATTTCACTTAATGGTAATCGATTATTGAAAATAACGTCTATTATCTATACTAATAAAACGACGATTAAGTTTGTCTGTTTGGGATGCTGTTCAATTATTGTCAAGGGACGTTTCAATTAATTTTAACATGCCACCCAGCTTTTGGAAATTGTTTTAACTACACTCTACACTTTTGTTGAAATCCCATTAATACTAAATGTGAGCAATATTAGATTTAAAATAACGTTAGCAAAACCGGGAGAAACTGGTAGTGCCTTAATAGCTTTGTGTGGCATAGTTCGACGGCATTTTGGCTTCTCGTGACGGGTCCCAGCTGAGACCCCCCGGTCGCTAAACTGCTGTTAACAACACGATTTACGCTCTCGCAACTTGTATCATTATTGCCGATTAATAAGATCAGTCGAGTATACTCACGCCACCTATTGATAGAAAAGCATTGGCATAGTAATATATGTATCTGCAATCTGCTGTAGTTGTTCAAAGATGTAGTCGCTGATGTGATGGCCCGCGGGAAGACCTTATACAGCAGATGATCGATACACACTAAAAACGTACAAGAAGCTTCAATGAGCGACCATAGCTGGAATCATCACGTAACAAATCGTCGAGCATTTCTCATACGATAAGGAATACTTGGCGCGTGTGTAAGTAAACAAACGTGATGAAAAATGATCGTTTCTCTCGTTTCTTTCTCCATCACATAAATAGGTACTGATAAAACGTGAATCGACAGGAGGCAGTGGTAGCCATTCAATAGGCAGTGAGCGGCGTTCGCCGCCGCTGTAATGGCTAGCCTTGTACCTCATCCATAACGAATTTCTTATTCATCGTTATTAATGCGTCTACATGACAACCGCCGGCCGCTTTACAAATGAGAAGAGCCGCTCACAGCGGATTATATTTATGTGTACTTACATCTTCTGATCCGCAATTAGTACCGCGGCCGCTGGTTATAGACAACTGCAGTGACAGCCCGCAAGCGAGGCAGCTTGTTCGCTTCTGCCAGCGTTTAATGCCATCTACTTGTTATCTTTTCAATGTTTACTAGGATAAATCATGGTACTCCTATATCCTTCTTTGTCGTTAGATCTAAATTAAACTAAGACAACTTCATGGACTAAACAGAAGGGACAGTGTAGCGTCGATAATATGTGATTTTACTAAAATCTAAAGGTTAAGTCTTATTTGATTTTCCACAAAACTACATGTAAGGTCTGATAAACAAATGCAAGGTTATACTATTTTTATTTTTAATGTACTAACCCGTGCTAAGGACAAATTTAAAAACCTATTTAGAGGCTAAAAATTTCACCCATGCCGGGATTCGCTTAGCACAACTCGTGCTAAGGACAAATTTAAAAACCTATTTAGAGGCTAAAAATTTCACCCATGCCGGGATTCGAACCCGCAACCTTTGGCTATCCGTCTAAATAGGTTTTTAAATTTGTCCTTAGCACGGGTTAGTGCATTAAAAATAAAAATAGTATAATCATGTGGGTACAGTGATATAATTCCGATGTAAAACCTAACTGCAAAGTAGGTAGTCGGGGCTGTAAGTGATGCAATTTGCTTAAGCCAGATGTCGCTGCCTGTACGTAATACGGAGAATAGTGTAAAGAGGTTCGAAATTTCACTGTTGCCGGTGAGTCGCCCATTGGCTCAATTGGAAGAGCGCTGGCACGGATAGCCAGAGGTTGCGGGTTCGAATCCCGGCATAGGTGAAATTTTTAGCCTCTAAATAGGTTTTTAAATGAAAGGTTGATCAGCTGACAGCTTTACATATCATCAATCCGATCACGGTCTTAACGAGGCTTTAACCGGAAGTAGGAACAACTTATTTCTTATAGATGTCCGTTCTGAGAAGAATAATAAACAGACATTGGCTACATCGAGTCCGTAACCTGGGTGTTCAGCCTTAATGCCGTTTAATTGACTATGCTTGTTAATTAATTATTCAATGATTTTGACCCTACGTTTGATCTCATAATGCTCACCGGGAAGACTTATCGTTCTCATTAAAAGCCCCAAGACACGGATTTTTAATCGGTATTCGGCAATTTAAATTTCTTCTGCGTACAATACAGGAATATTTTATGAAACTGTACCGTAAATCTTCCGCGATGGGTTCATCGGTTCTGAACAAACTAAGTACGCGCCTCTCATTGAATAAGTCTGATATTCTGCATTCTAACTTTATCTAGAAACTCACTTAGTTGAAGTGAGTTCAATTGACGATATGTTCGGAAGAAATGCAAGAGCCGTGAGATGTAAAATGCCCTCCCGAAAGGTATTCGATTTCACGACACACATTTTCTCGTAATGAACCGAATTTCATACGACTTTCTCCGGATTAATATCAAATATTTAAAATGCTATAAAACACGCTTTTAATGGTTCACCTAAATGTAGTTTATTCGATAGTGCGTCGCCGAGAGCGACTAGAGCGCTCGATTGCCCTCTACTTGATATAGAAACGAGAAATTATCTACATAATATACATTTTATTTTATTGCCTCTATGTTTTTCTGTGATCAAATTAATTGAACTCAAACAAGACAGACTTTATGACTTAAAAAAGATGCCTCAACTCAAATAGACGTGGTTGAACAGCTAAATGTCAGCGAAGGTTTTCAACTTAATTTTTATTATTTAAGTGACCGTAAACATTTAGTTTATTACTGTGCGGTGCAATCCTTACTTAGAACTTGCAGTGCCTAACCTTGTGAAACGCGCCATGAAATAAGCTGTTATTCAAATGAAAGTACCGTTCCCAACGACATTTGTAATAAATGTTTATATTATATTGATAAGTTATTCTTCGCCTGCGGATAAACATACATTTTAAATCGTACCGAGGCCGTTAACAGCATCCCTAATGCGCTTATTAGACTGCCCCCTCTCATTTGATATACCAATAGTGAAATAATAACACATGTAATCCTAAGTTAACGTCGCCAGTGAAGTATTTATTGCCTCGAAGCACGCTGATGCGCCCGCGCAGTATCGACAGAGCGATACTCGAAGGTAATATTTTTGATAAATATTCATGAGGCATTGCGATATGTTACAAGGGCTATAAGTCAACGAAACGCGCGGAGAGCAGGGCGCGGCGCTGGCGCCGGCCGCATGCGCCGGCGCAGCGCTCCTCCCGCGCCGGCGATCGCTCATGGGCGGCGCGTGCTCGCCCTTGTCTAGCAACATGTCGGCGCGGTTTGACTTCGTCGTTTTATGGCTCATCGTCATTTTAATAGATAGCACTGTCATCGCGGAAACCTTTAAAAATATTAATTTATGTGTAGCTGAAATTATGTTTCCCGTGCCACGGTATAACTTCTACGGAGTTGACCTGTTACCAAATTGATTGATTGTAATCAAAGTTGGATGGACTCAACGCATCACATTAGTGATTTATGCATTATGTCAGGTTCTTCACCTTTCTGCTCGCTTATGTCGGAAATGAAATGGAATTATAAATAAATGTTGACATAGATAAGTCATAAAATGTCTACATTGATTGAAAACCTATAAATAGCATTAGGAAAATCCAACGTCCTAAAATCTTCTAATTAGAAAATCGTCCAATAAAGCAATGTTAAATGTTTGGATGAGATAAAGTATTTATTAACGTATCAAGGGTTTTTCATAATACCCACTACTGAAAGGGCACACGCGTCGGCGGGTGCCTGCCCACGCGCGTCACATTTGTAAGGGCACGCCCACGGCGCACCTCCGCTCTGCTACCGAAATACAGGGTGCCCAGGTACCTACAGTGCGGAGGAGGATTTTCGTGCTGTTGTTAACAGTTCTCATCCATTATTGTCTTAAATCCGGATTAATTTTCTTGAGTCGTCAGAGACGAGCAACCGACGATGCGAGTTCTGTCTCTACTTCACCATGATTACCTAAGCTCCGCGAATCAGAGCAAAACCCTGGTCGGACTCTTTTAACAAAAAATCAAGTAAGTCAATCCGGATTTAAGTTAACAATGTGCACTGCTAACGAAAGTTTTAGTTCAAAAAGCTCTCATCGTTTTCGCTGTCATAAAGTATGTCGATGTTGATAATACCCGTATAATAACATACATAACATTTACAGGCACATATATTGCCTCAGGCCCCACACTAGGATACCCTGTGTCGTGGAAACCAGAACCAACAACATCAAAAACATTTTAACATCCAAGACCTGGGGTTTTTAAAGTAGGCATGTTTTAGGTACCTGGGTAGGCTGATACGCTACCGTTACGCCACAAAGGTCGTCGAATAATACGAGTGTAATATAAAAACAATAGATACTGGAATAGATATAATTGGAATGAATCACTTGGGTTTAGCAACAATAGGCGCGGTCAGGTACTGGATGAGTTACCGGATGAGTTACTGGATGACTACCGCTAGTGGCATTTTTATGGGCATCTATGCTTTGCACTTCGTTAATCCGTTGGTGCCGGCTGTCATGTAATGGCAGTCGTTAAACCACGTCAGAGGCCCTATGGGCGGCTTGATTACTTCTGACAGTAAGGCCTGCCACTGCCTTACAATCCTCCACCAACCCGGACTTGGCTCCCGTGCTGAAGAATAGCCTAACCTTCTTGCCATGCAGGAAGAGAGCCTATACAAAGGGTTGATATCATATCATAATATATACTAATACATACATATATTTTGTTTAATAATATTCATATTTGCATCAACTCTCCGTCTCACTTTTCCTTCAGCAAATCTCCATTATCGGGTTGCCTGGAAGAAATTCCTTTTAGTCGTAGGCCGCCAATTGTATTGTGTATTCTTGCCTATCTGGTGTAAAGCAAAGAATACGAGTATTATTTTCTTATCTTACTCATAAGAGAGTGACCAATCCGGCATTTCATTTATTTCATATTTTAATCTCATAAAAAATCTTTATCCTTTTCATAACATAATCTGTCCCAAAGGCCCTCTAGTGGTACGTGGTACACGGACGCTCCTTAAATAAATCACGTTCAAACTACGACATCACAACTTGCTCGTAAAGCGATTAACATGTGTATGAAGCGTTTATCAATATGGTATGGAATCAGGCGTTACTTTGCGGAAATCCATAATAACATTAAAATGTAACATTAAAATTACTTTGCTAAATTCCGCCAAAAATCGTACAAGCACCATGCGGTTAGTTAATGCACCGCCCTCCCTCCCACTCTTTTAAGCAGAAACAAGACGTTAACACACCACCACCGTCACCAATACTTGTGTGAGAAAATACGCGACGCGTTTCACCTCTAACACGAGGCATCCTTGGGCTTACAAGTGTCAATATTAAAGTTACTCGAAAAATTAAGTTTTTATGTGACTACACCTTTATTAGAATTGGTGTAAAAACATATTTTTTTTATTACAACAGTAATTGGATTTTTTCGAATTTGTAAAAAAAATGGTGGCGTATATCATAATAATTTTCCAAGTTTTCCTACGACTACAATAGTATAAAAACAATGTCACTCCAATAAAGTTTAAGGAAAATTATCAATGGTCTCACTTGCGCCTATAATGTTTGTTGAATAGAAACGTCACCACAGTTCGAAAAGGTGCAGGTGGATACCGAAAAACAATACAAAACGGATATGAATCCGTTTCAGTTTTTGAAATTTTAAAGTTACTGAGAGCCTATGGTTGTGATATAAAATTAAACAGTGGGTATAAGTTTATATTTTAGCCGTAATGCCTTTTAATTTTGCCAAATTATCATTTATGTTCGCATTGAAATTAAAAATTAAATGCGAATGTCTCGTCGAACATCGGTAACGTCAATATTTAATTTGCAAGTTTGAACATCACAATTTTGTTAAATGTTTATGAATTGATTTTGTTTTTCACTCAGAATTCAATGGAGCTGAAATAAGATAGTATGACGTTATTTGACACCTAGGAATATCGTAGTGTTGACTTAACACAAAATGTTGATTTCAGTGAGTCTTGGATTTTAATATTGTCATTGCTTCGAGAAATTATTATCTTCATTCGTCTACATATTTGAATCTCGTAAGCGTACTATGCTAGTATCAAATCCATTCCCAGCGTCAAAGGCAACTATTTTGAAAATATGTAGTTCATTATAAAGACAACCGCGTTTATCAACTCGAAAGACGTTTCTGTCCCATGTCCATTAGCCGAGTCGTTCCGTAAAGTCAGTTATGATAATTACGTAGATCTTCCTCCTTCATAAATATGAAAGGTACCCGAGTACACTTCACTACAACCTACAAACTTAATGATTAGTAAGTCTTAACGCTCTTTGCATAAAATTTGGAAGGAAAATAAATCTTTAGTAGCGGAGAGTACTCTGGATGATATAAAAAACCACGTTTGACCCGTGCTCTGGGCGCTCATGAATATTTAATATTTACAGATTATTAATCCCAACACTTATCCCGCGGCCGTACCTTGTGTAAAGCCGGGTATGCACCAACCGAACGAATACGGACGAACAAAAGTGAATGAACGAGTGCATATGATACGGTGTGAGCAAGGGAACTTTGTTAAACTCTATGGAGGGCATTAAAATGAACGCAAACGGGGGCTTTTGGTCGCCATCAGCCATGTGCGCTGCTGATCGGCGAATGCCTTCGTTCGTCTGGTCGGTACGCAGCTAATAAGTATGAATGTACCTACTCTTGTGACGTAAACATGCATTTCTGTGATTCTGGAATGTGTACATGCTAATAAATAATCTCAATGTTGTGATGACACCGGGGCAGATATGGTAGAAGTCTTCTAGACAAGGCGATGATAAACAGTTCCTTTTGTGGTTAATTTAGCCAGATAATTATGAATGTACAGGGTTATTAGTTAAATGCGCAATATCTGATATACGTCGCTTAGAGTTATTTTACAAAAAAAATATTTCCACGACTTTTACTTTGTACAATTATAATTTTGCAGAAACTCGTTTCTGTATATTACTGTTTCGTTTTACTTTGAAGCGGCACTGTTTGATAGATAAATTATGCGTAAGACCATGTATTAAATAGAATTGTCATTTTCCTGTAGGACAATTATTTATCAAAGGTTGCGATACTGTAGGGCGCGTAAAATGCGACGTAATGTATATCTTTATAAACCTTCGCAGTTCGAAAAACAAGAATTTGTAAAAAAGTTATACACCAAAAGTTGTTGCCGAACACAAATTCTTATCGGGGTGCCTCAGAATTGCGCATTTTAAAAATAACCCTATATTGAAACTTCTTGAACACATTAGTATAGAAGGTAATTTACATGTATAATTTATATTTTATTCACATAGTTGCTTGAATGTTTTATGCCATAGTCATGGTTTGCATTGTTCAAATATTGGTTTCCGCGAAGCCAAAAAAATATTTTTTACAGTAACAAGCCACTGAATTTACCTATGGTACCTGAAACATTTTTCAGAGTATCTTTGGTGGACACTATCATGGAGAATAAGTCTGTATTTGGCAAGTTATTTTAGTGAAATCTTATATAGAATTATAATCATTATATAGACTCATTATGATTGGTGTAACAGGGAAGTTGGAGACAAAATTAGTTTTGGAATAATTTCAACATAATTCTCTTATCAGTTCTTAACAACGCTCCTGATACGTCACATAGTAATCAGTCAATATTTTTAAGCTCCAAAGACGGAGGATGTTATTACTTCATTAGCATAATATAGCATACTAACGAGAATATTTTTATCCTAATAAACTTGCATTCATAAAATTCAAATATTTGGGCGGCTACTGTATTGAAGAATAATATTGATAAGGAATTTTTCGAGGTGCCTTTTAATTGCTACTAATAATTCAATCCTGTGCGTTTCGGATAAGCTAAGTTGATCGGGGGGCACTTACGTGTAGGGTTGCCAGCTTTGCCGCCGTAAATTTCGGGTCAAAAAAAAGGTAAAAATGTCCCATAATATAACATATTTACAGTTTTATCTGATTCTGCACCACCACTGGGCTAAGACCTCCTCTTTGGACTTATAAATCTCCATAGTTTTCATTCTCATATTATGACCGTTGTTTATTGAACTGAATTAAATTTATCATTCAGTTGCTGTGCCCCGGGTTATCGATTTTCCCATGGAAATAAGATATTTTCCCGCCGTAAAACTTAGCCTATGTATTAATCCAGGGTGTCAGCTAACTCCATACCGCTTAGACTTGAAGAAGTAACAAACATACACGCTCATAAACTTTCGCCTTTTTAAAAGTAGTGTGATCACAAGCGATGGTAGCAGAGCAGTAGGATACCGGCATCACCTTCGAGAGTTTCGTGATTTCCAATCCCGCCATGTACCAATGACTTTGTTGTCTAAGTTAGGTATACTGTTTTTTAATGACTCGCGATGCTCACACATTACACGGATGATGAATCGAAGTGAAGTGCCAATTGAATCACTGGTAATTTTGGAACGTGGTTTCGGAACAGAATTTGGAAACGTGTAGAAGTTAAACCCACTCTCTCTCTCTTTCTCTCTGAAAGAAGGCCTTCGCCCTGCGGTAGAACATTAGGCTGCATAAAGTTTCTTTCATTGTATTTAGCAGCTGAAATAGTTTTACGGATATCTGCCAGCCTACCCGTAACTATGCACTGAATTGGGTAATACATTTTGAAGTCTCAAAGCATTTGACAATTCAGAGTAAGCTAATACTACGAACTTACAGTGTAGGTGTTACGTAACAGGGCCCCTGGGCCTGTTTTATAACACTATATATATATATATATATATATATATATATATATATATATATATATATATATATAGACTCCAACTACAGTGCCTAAAATCTTCCTCCCGGCGAGTGGCGAAAGCAAAATAACCACTCTTCCAAGCGCGTCTGACCTTCCTACGTTTCGTCTCTTGATTTTGCACTATGTATTCCTGCTTCTTTCTTCTTGTCAGGCTGTGTTTTATATGGGGTATTGTGTAATTTCTTGTACCTAAATCTTTCATTCAAACTCGTCTTTTTGTTATCTGACATTGTCACAGACAAATGTGATCAGATGTCAAAGGGATAGGTTCTGTGGAAAGATATTTTGACCACAGATAAATTTTGAGTTGCGTTCCAAGATCATTCAATAACCATTCGGTGAAGTGTTTGTTGTTATTACTTTTCTCGTAATTTGGTACTGTATCAAAATTCTGTGTATACTTATATTTTTGTTATTCTTTGTTATTAAGCTACGAGATTTCATCCAGACGCACAGTGGTGCGGCTGGGATCGGATCACAGTATACAATTTTATTTTTATTTTCTTTAAGTTTTTGTATTGTTTGTATTCACTATTATTAGTATATATTTTATTTATTTATGAATAGCTCAATTAACATAGATGACAGCTTTTTCTCATGCTCTTCAGCTGATGATTTCGATACCTCTGCGGCTGGCCTGACACTGCACGACCGTCTAGATGCGGTGTTCCAGGATGTTCACCCAAACTTCAATGTTGTGCACATTAATGCACAAAGCATTACGGCTCATTACTCTGACTTCTTGGCATCCTTCAGTGGACAACGCATAGATGCTATACTTGTATCTGAATCTTTCCTTAAGCCATCATTACCGTCCACAATGGTTAGTTTGCCTGGCTTCCGACTTATCCGGAATGATAGGACTGTAAGGGCTTGTGGTGGAGTCGCAATATATTTGCGCTCTGACATCCCATGCATCATAATCAGTCAATCAGTCAGCCAGGCAACTGAATCCCCAGAACATTTATTTTTAGAAATCTCTCTTCGTCATTCTAAGCTTCTTCTTGGTGTCTACTATAGCCCGTCTCTACACATAAATTTTTTTAACAACCTTGAATCCCTTCTGGATAAATTTTCTCCCCTTTACGACGACTCTCTAATTTTGGGAGATTTCAACACTTGCCTTATTAAAAATGATTCCCGAGCCACCAAGCTGCAGTCTCTCATTTCTTCATATAATCTAAATATATTGTCCCTATCTCCAACTCATCACGCGCCGAATTGCAGACCTTCCCTACTTGACCTCATGCTTGTGTCACGACTGCAGAAGGTTGCCATTTTTGGCCAGCTTGATGCCCCTTTCTCTCACCATGATCTTGTTTACGTCTCGTATAAAGTTCGTCCTCCTAAAAAAAAGGCAAAATATCTCTTGCTTCGAAGTTTTAAAGGGATTGATTTGGAGGCGCTGGCGGAGGATGTGGCCGCAACTAATTGGTCGCCGGTCACTGACAGCATCACGTGTGATGAGAAGGTGATTCGCTTCAATTCCGCAGTGTTGGCCCTTTTTGATAAACATGCTCCTGTGAAAAGGGTGAAAGTCAGGCATCTACCTGCACCCTGGCTCACGCAAGACATTAAGGAATTAATGGCTAAGCGCGATCAAGCCAAGCGGAAGTATAAGAAGGATCCCACGGAGGTTAACTTTTCTCGCTTCAAGATGCTACGTAATCGCTGCAGTCGGATGTGTCGGGATGCTAAAAGACGACACATAAACGAGTCAATTGATAAATACAGCCCTAGCGAAGTTTGGAAATTTCTTAAAACGCTCGGGATCGGTAAATCTCCTGATAGAAGCCCCGCCCCATAAATGTTGATTTAGACGCCCCCAATAAACACTTTTCAATGCCTCCAGTAACTTTGGAAGACAACGCCAAAAAGGTCACTCTCCATAATCTTTCTTCACAGCGAAAACCCGACTGCGTTCCTTTCACCTTCAAGTCTGTTACCACGAGTGACGTTAAGAGAGCAATCCTCTCCATATCCTCCAAAGCGGTTGGAAATGACCAGGTCAGCTCTCAAATGCTGCTCCTGGCCATTGACGGGCTGGTTCCAACTATCACACATATTATAAACTTCTCCTTGGTAACCAGCCTGTTTACAGCCGCCTGGAAAAAAGCCCACGTTATACCGCTTCCCAAAACTACGCATCCATCATCGTTCTCAGAATATCGGCCCATATCCATCCTTCCCTTCCTTTCCAAAGTTCTTGAATCCCTTGTAAACACCCAACTTTCGACATTCCTCACCCAAAACAATCTCCTTAACAATTTCCAATCCGGTTTCCGTCCTGGTCACAGCACGGTTACGGCACTGTTGAAGGTTACTGATGACATACGTCTCGCTAGAGATAACAAGCAACTTACGGTGCTGACACTGCTTGACTTCAGCAGTGCCTTCAACTGTGTTGACTTCGACATCCTTCTAGCTATCCTAGCCTCTCTTAATGTATCTCCTCTTGTAACAGAATGGTTCGACACCTATCTCCGGGGGCGCCAGCAGTGCATACGCTCCGACGAGACGTCCTTGGATTGGTGTGAACTCACTGCAGGCGTCCCCCAGGGTGGGGTCCTCTCCCCACTCTTGTTTTCAATTTTCATTAACTCTGTCACGGACACATTGTCGTCTCGATACCATATGTACGCAGACGACCTGCAGCTTTACAGGCATTTCAGTGTGGATGAGTTTGACTCTGCGGTTGATATTTTGAATGCTGACCTCGCGCGTATTCAAAACTGGGCTCGGCACTTTGGACTTTTAGTGAATCCCAAAAAATCACAGGCGATGCTTATTGGCAGTCCGCACTTCTACAAGTTGCTGATGAAGCAATCAGTGGTTCCTTCTGTCGTTTTTAACGACACGCCTATCGCCTATACGGCAAAGGCCAAGAACCTAGGAGTGCTCTTTGACTGTCATCTCTCTTGGTCCGCGCATGTCGGTGAAGTCAGTCGGCGCGTCTTTGCGACTTTTCATTCGCTGCGGCGTCTCCAAAACTTTCTCCCATTTAAAACCAGAATTACTCTTGCTCAGTCCCTTCTTCTTCCCCTTCTCGACTATGCGGATGTTTGCTACTTGGATGCCAATGAGGAGCTGCTAGACAAACTCGAACGACTACAAAATTTGGGTATCCGTTACATATACGGACTACGCAAATATGATCATGTGTCTCATTTCCGTCATGAGTTAAAATGGCTCCCAATTCGTCTTCGCCGGAATGCATATATACTCTCCTTATTATATCAAATTCTTAATAATCCCTCATCTCCCGCCTAACTCAGAGAAAGGTTTCAGTACCTGCACTCTGGGGATAGGCCAATTAGAACTCTTAACTCCCACCTTCTTGAAATCCCTGCTCACAACACTGGAGCTTACGGTGACTCATTCACGGTCCAATCGGTTAGGCTGTGGAATGCACTGCCACAGAAAATATGCGCTAGTCCCACAATTGGTACATTTAAGAAGCAGTTGAAAGAGCACTATTTATCTTTATCATAACTTTGAGCTATATATTTATTTATTATTTTCTATGTATTTTATTTATTTATATTTACAGGTATTTAGTTTATGTAGTGTATTATTTCTGCGTAGGTTATTGCTAAGGGTTTTTGTAGTCTATGTAGTCTATTTTGTACACGTATACAGACCCGTTTTTTACTGCTGCTCCGACTCTCCAAGGTTTGCTGGAAGAAATCTCTTACAGAGATAAGCTCGCCTTTGTACATCTTATTTCTTATGTAATGTCCTATTTAATGTTTCGTGTGCAATAAAGTATAAAGACTAAAGTATAAAGACTAGTTTATATTATCGCATAGTAACATATTGCACCCTCAGAACAAAAGAGGCCTAAGTCAAAAAATAGTTTAAATACTCAAAAAAATCTCAAAATATTGAGTACCCAACAATCATAGAGAGACATAAAAAGGTATGCTCTATCCGATGAATAGTAAAACAAAGGCACTTATTGTAAAAAAAGAGCATAGCGAATCTTCCGTCCACGGCATACCTTTTTATGACTCTATGTTTGTAACTCAATTTCACTATTTTTTTACTTAGGCCTCTTTCGTTCTGAGGGTGCGATATATTATTGCATATTATAATATTTGGCCAATCATCGATAAAATGAAGGCAAAACCACACATAGACATGCTATAACATATATTATGTATAGTTAGAATATTTTCGTGGCTTAATCGCGTAGTAATTTATTGCTGTTTTACCTCGACTAATAAATTACTACGCGATTAAGCCTCGAAAATATTGTATGTGTACAAGTCGCGAAAGTTTAAAATATGGTATATTATGTATATTATAGCATGCTATAATATTATAGATGCATACATACATAACCTCACGCCTGTATCCCAGAGGGGTAGGCAGAGATATTAGAGATATTATCTATTATAGCATCGTATCTGTGTGGTAGCGTATTGTAATATATATTATAGCTACGTGTGCAACGGGCTTAAACACTTTTTAAAAAATAACCGGATCCCGGACGTACACAGACATTCCGGGAGAATCCCGATGAGTCCCAGCCATGTGGCAGTCTTACTTACGAAAGGAATGACTTAATTGGCGGGATTTCATCGCGGCGACTATAAACAATCCGCGGTGGAATGTTTTACGAGCGCGTCGACGCGTGCGCACTTGTTAATTATGTCGCAACGAGTAGCACTTGGCCCATGAAATCCGATATCCACAAGTGTGGTATTTATTTAGCTATGTGACAGTATCACGGATGAAGATGTTTTAATTACTTACAGAAAATATACGTACATAATAAATTGTCATGTTCATCAGGTGTATATTCTATTAACATGATTCTATAATAAGAACAGTCCAAAGTTAGATAGTAAAAATATTAGAACCACTAAATTAGCACTATAATATCACTTGAAACGCATTGGGCCTTTTAGGCCAATATTGGATACATGGGCAGGGTTGTCGTCGTTGGAGCTGTTACTATAATTTGTAGCTAGTATGTTTTTTGTTCCGAAATATTCGATATGGGGCGTTTCGATATTGTCTTTGCTTAGTAGTTTGCTTATTAGCTTAGTAGTTTGATCTTTTTATGGTGCATCAAATCTATAATATAAAAATGTATCGCCGAATGTGTTGATAAGCGCAAATCTCGAGAGCAGCTTAACCAATTTCGCTAATTCTCTATTTTGAATATTCCTTGAAGTACGAGAATGGTTCTGACGGAGGGGAAAAAAAAAATTAAGAATCGACTGTTAGGCGGTACGAAGTCCGCTGGGTCAGTTAATTCGATATAAAAATGGAACCCTTATCTCGAATGCCTGTCCGTTCATTTGTCCGTTTGATATAGACGTAAATCAAGTGTGGAGTAATAGTACATTACACAACTAGGGTGGTAATACAAAGAAAGGCCGAGATCGCAGAAGTTTGCGGCCCGAGCTGCAAGCGAGGGACGTAAATATGCGATCGAGAGCTTTCTTTATTACCTCCCGTGTTGTGTACATCTTTTATGTCTACACTTGGCGAGAAAGCCACTTTATTGCCAGGTGTGGCATAAAATAATAAAAAAGTGCTCTGTTTTTTTACACCATATGTATTGGCAATTTCGTAACTTCCTAGGCCTTTTCCCTCAAATGCTACCTCTTACCATAGGGATGGTAAGAGGTAGAGGTAAGAGGGTCAGTGGATGCATATGGCAAGGGTGCCATATGCATCCACGGACCCTCGACCAACTCAACGACGCCGTATGACCATTGGGGCGGCTGGCCTGCCCACTGACGTCGCCTGATCTCGGCTTTTCTCACATTTAAAAGCTAAGTCATTTACTGTATTTAAGTGCATGTTGTTATTTCTGTTTTTCCTCCTTTCTAAAATAAAAATAAAATAAATACAATAAATAAATAATGACGTGTT
This sequence comes from Yponomeuta sedellus, assembly GCA_934045075.1. Taxonomy (NCBI): domain Eukaryota; kingdom Metazoa; phylum Arthropoda; class Insecta; order Lepidoptera; family Yponomeutidae; genus Yponomeuta; species Yponomeuta sedellus. The sequence goes on along the minus strand of OW203735.1, from coordinate 12,584,983 downwards.
ATTGTATAGTAAAATATAAACGACTGGAGCTGCAAGTATTTGCATATTCCATTTATATTAGCATTATAAAAAAAAATTCTCCGCAACAACTCTCGACAGAAAAGTGTAAATATATGCATAGGGAAAAATGTCGGTATCCGGTTTAGTGATCCGCTATAAGTAATACTATGCAAGGTGCTGCTGTCGATGCTGCAATCTATATTTTCGCCCTGTTCATCCGTCTGTCTGTCAGTCTCTCTGTCTATCCGTGGCTTAGGACAGAGACAACAAGTACTAGAAACCTGAAATTTGGCATAAATGTACATATTAATCACCCCGGCAGTCGATAGGATAAAATCTATAAAAAAATGTTTTTAAGGTTCCCCCCTTAATACGTCTAAATTAGGGATGTAATTACAATATCGTAGAATTGGCCGTTCGAAGATAGTGTGAGGGTAGAAAATATTTTTTGGGATCCAGGATTTAGAGATCCGCTTACGAAATATTAAGCTGTGAAACTCAAACTTTTGTTAGAGTAGAGTAGTTTAGTAGTTAGAGGGCGTCCCCACTCCCTTTCCTGGCTGAACGGATGATTGTAGAATTTTTTTAAAAAATCAGCGCAGTAGCACGTTTTTATAACGATATCAATCAAATAGTTCAGTTATTTAAACAGTCAACCATATGAGTGAAATGTCACCAACATATCACTTATTTAATTCCTTTTCTCTTATTTAATTATATTTTTGTGTGTAGCATATTACGAGTATATATTTATTTTATTTATGGTACGGTATGTGTTCTATCAGCGTGGCCTCGGAAACGAGAGACTCAGGTTCGATTCCCGGGGCATGTAGGTGTCCAATGTCCATGGTGTCCATGTCCAACCAATGACTTTGGTTCCTAAGTTATGTACATTTGTGAATTACTAGCAATACCACTCGCTGTGAAGGAAAACATCGTGAGGAAACTTGAGTGTCTGACGTGTTCAAATAACGCAGCGCTTGAAATTGCCAATCCGCGGTGGGCACGCATAGCAATTAAGCCCACACTCGCTCTCTGAGAGTAGGCCTGTGTCCCGTAGTGGGACATACTCGTATTAAGGCTATTAAAAAAAAAACCGATTATTGGCTTTCTTGTACAAAAAAATACCGCTGTATAATAACATTTTAAGAAGCTGCAGTTTTCCCTAATGTACCAAAATATAAAATAAAATAAAACTTAAAAGGAAACCTATCACGGCTAAGTAGGCTTTTCAAAGCAATCCCGATATATGTGACCAACATACAATAGAAAAACTTCGTACAAATTCTACCGAAAATTACTTTGATGAAGTTAATTGCGTAAAGCAGGTAAAAAAACCCTTTCTTCTACGGAACCCACACTGCGCGTGGCCCAATATTCTCGGGCTCGGCTGATATTCTCGGGCTCGGCTGATATTCTCGGCAGCCCTTAGGCCCGTCATGTCAAAGCAGCTTACGTCACGCGATTGGGCGGAAGGCTTTGACTCGTCAAAGGCTCGCGACGGCCATCACATCACACCCGCCGACCCATCTGCCCAGCCCGATTGTTCCACAGACTTAACATATCCATTATGTCGAACACAAAGTTAGATAAGCGACTGAGCGACGTCTATGAAATAATTAACCTGTGTATTTATAAATCATAGAGGGGACCAGCCCGGTAGCATGAATTATGCCGTGCGCGAGAGTAGACAAAGAGTCGTGCCATTTCATTCCTATCAACCGTCACCTAATTAAAATGTAAAATGATTACATAGCTAGTTTGCCGATAAAATATGAAGTATTTAGTTTTAAGAAAAAAAAACTCTCTGCCACGTTCCTGGTTTTAGGGCATAGGCCTTCTTTCAGAGAGAGATTATGGGATTAATCACCACGTGTGCCAAAAGTTGATTGTGGCCGTAGTGATTACAAGCGCAGAGGTATGTGAACACCTCAGATATTCAGGTTTCTGCAGAATGTTTTCCTTCAACGTTCGCGAGTGGTATTCCTACTATGACTTCACAAAAGCATGTGAATTTTCAACAGAATACATAAAAATAATTAGCTACGTTAACACACTGGATTGAGGATTCTTTGTCTATTCGCACGCGGCATATTTCTCGCGCGCGGGATTAGACAAACAATCGCGGCGTGGGGCGTGCTACCGGGGCTGGAGTGGACGTCGTGAGCCACTGGCCACTTAGTGTAGGCTTATCAGATAGTTACGCTTCTATAGTTGCTATCTCGCAAGTGCGGTAGTCGACAATAGAGCTGTAAATGTATGTCTCTATTGTATTTAGCTTTTGGAAGCGGTTATCTCAGCGGCTGCGATACGAATCCATAATGATGACTTCTGTGTTGTTCGAGCAACTAAAGACTAACTCTTGTAGGTACGATATTAGTTTGAAAGTTCATACAGTTAAATAAATGTGCAAAACGGAAGCACTACCTCGTGCCCTTACGATACAAAAAAATAACTATAAAAAAATGAAAACAAGCTTTTATTAAAAAGAATCGGAGGAGTTCTGTGACAAACACCGTGACTCAAGATTTTTATATACCTATTAGATTTAAGTGGCCTTTCCCTTGTATGTATTATAATGGTTAATTATATTATATGTTCAGAATAACGTATGAATCTTAGTAATAATCATTATAATACAGGTTATCTTCTTGGTTTCTAGGCTTGTATAGAAACATAAACACATATTTTCAAAATATACATTTATATACATTATAAAAGCTTCAGGCGCTATAGTGATACTTCTACTATAGTTCTGTGCCGCAAGCAACACATAATAACACAGTCATATGTTGTGAAAATTTCTACTCACTATGTATTACGAATCAATAGTGGTAACCCAACAGTGGTTCCTTAGCATGTGCTCTAACTAATGGCCGCGTTTATAAAACGTATGAATAAATAACATCTACACTACACAAACACTTGTCAGGGACCCAAACTAGGATATGCTTTGCTATGGAAACAAGGCAAAGACATCACAAATTTATTTATTATTATTATTTACAGAGTTCTTGTAACTTAACAGTAAACACCAAATCGTTACAGAACTAAAGACAATCTCTCGCAACGATTTCTCTAACATTATCTTAAATTCATCTATCAAAACTCTTATCCCATCCACAAACAAATCGCAGCGCGCGCGCGACGGGCGAGAACTAAAGCAGGTTGGTGCGCGCGCGCGGGACGGCCAGCAGCCTGTGCTGGCGCGTCCTGAGGTACCTATCAGGCACATGGAGTTTTACCATTCTTTCGACACGACTGATACGATCAATATTACCTATTCCTAATTATATTAAGTGTGAATTTTGCCAAAGCAAATTTGGGAATACCTACACCCAGACTAAGCCAAATCAAGGTTCGGTTCAGTGTTCAGTGGGAATCTGCACTAAAGTTTACGATTAAAACACACTACGACTAGTTAATTTCACTTACCCGCACGTTGCGGGTAAGTACCTACAAATGCGTTCAGTTCCTAAAGGAAAGACAGATGGACGGACCGCGTAGGCTTAGTAATAAGGTCCCGTTGACACCATACGTATGTGGAACCCTAAAAGAAGTCCTAAACTTTCATTAGCACTATATCACGCGCCCGTTGCCTTATAGCGTATCGCGACGAATTCATTGCCAGAAACCATCTATAAATTATATGACGGAGTCGATGAGGCTATTATTATTCATATTTTATGAGAGCCGAAAGTTTTTCGATTGCAGCTTGTAATTATTTAATGCGTCCCCGGGTACATTAAGAGCTATACGCCAATCGCGGGGAAGGCAACAACGTTATTAATAAAACACACAGAGTGACCCGTGACCGCGGCACTGGCGTCCCCGCGGCGGCCAGCGGTACTCCGCCATCATTTATGTCCACTGACGGAAATTAAAGAGAAACGAATAAAAATCTCCCAACTAATGACGGGTGCGGACCTCTCGCCGTGAATGTGTAATAATTCGCCTCGGGGACAACGCGCGCCCGACTCGGACTAAATAATTTTAATTACATGTTATTGATATATTTTCTCTCGGGGCGCGGCGATCTGACGATATCGGCGCGCAATTAGCCCGTGAACTTTGACTTTAGATTTGTTGTGGGAACGGCGAAATTAGATCCCCGTGGTGGGACGCCCCTCGCGACCCGCCGTTCTGGCTCGCGGTCGCGTTATGTGATACCCATCGGGTGGCGGTGACCGATTGTTCTAAAAAGCTTATCGACTAATTCGAATAAAACGCGGTTAGTTATAGTTATAGATCGAATAGAATTTATGACTATTCGAACGACATAAAACGACACAACGGGGTGGTAGCGCAACGGTGGAAAATGCTGACCTCATATGCGTGTGGTCCTGAGGTGGAAACCCGGCATCTACTGACTAAAATACGTGTACTTGTAAATTCGTAGCATATATCTCAGAAACTATATTACTTGCTACTTCCAATGAGACTAGCAGGGACAGGCTGTTAATGTGATGTTAGATTTATTTTGACTTTGGTCAACTGGCAGTGCTTAGCAAAGTAGATTATTAGAGTATGAGAAAGCGGGAACAAGTGCGGTAAAATCTATCTAACTAACAATCACCAACCGACTAAAATTAAGCACTGCGCCAATAGTGCATGATGCGCGCAACAGAAGTAGCATTGTATGCAGTCCACACGAAAGTTAAACTACCGGTGTCAATAAAATAGGAGGGAGAGGGGGGGGGGCTAGTTGTAATCTAGCAGTAGGTACTATGCCAATAAAAAACTGTTCAACTATCGATTTCAATCAAATTTTTGGTCAAACCTGTACGATTACTTAAAGAAACCGCTTTGAAAAAAAAATACTGAGCGTTACAATATACACCGTGACTAGGGCTAGTTGTAACAGGCTTGGGGCGGAGTTATATTACGACAATACCATCACAATTAAAAACATCGCAAAACCCAAACCTGGCGTGTGTGCATACAACGACTAATGAATAATGATGAAGTGAAAGAGGTCTGTTAGGATCGTGGCAAGTGCAAAAACTGGTCTTTGCTTAGCTCTCAGAGATGCTGGCGTGACTCTATATTAGATGTATGGAAAATACTTCATACTCACAATAATTATTTTAATTTGTTAATTTTTTTTAATAGATAGGTAGGATATTCTTTATAACCACAAAGAATATACTATCTATCTACAAGTACAATTCATCCCGAACGTGTGATGTCTGGCAAATGGGCATAACTGACGTTCGGTGAGCATGCGTATGCGGAACGCAGCGCATACGATTAATCAAGCGCAAGGCGATGCGATTGTTCGATTGTTATTGAATCGATACCGAATAAATATTCGAATAATTATATTGTTTTTAGTTACTACCGCCCATCGCTATCGTCGAGTAGAATACTGCAAGTTGCAACATCTACGCCCAAAGACCATAATTGAATTTACGATCAATTCAAATTTATACGACCTGTATTAAATGCACATTTAGGTAAAACAAAACATTAGAGAAAAGAAATCGTGAGCGCCTTTATAAGCCGCAATAAAAGTTATATTGCCGTACAACTAAATTAACTCAAAGTAGAGCCATGAATATCTTGGAAAGGGGACGCAGCCGCCAGCCGTCGCTTGGCCGAGGCCGTCGCATAATAATCGTGATCCGCCCAGCACGACGCTGTAAGTTACTACGCAAAAGGCTGGACAAAAATTAGCTGTCGCTCGGATCAAGCTTTTAAATTGGAGTCGGAACGGTGTATGGCGCAATAGCTTGCAATTAAAAGGTTGGTGCTCCTCGACGTGGCGGGACGACGCTTTCGGATGCCTGGCCCTCACCCAGGGGATATATGGAGGCGCGTCATCTCCGGAACTGTTCGCTATAACTCGCGCGTCGGGTGGCCGCGCTTGCGCCGATGAAAAGCGTTTTGTCGCCAGCTGCGGCTATGAATATTTACGAGTTCTGCCCAGAAAACACGCCCCGTCCCGTCCGGGGCGCAACCGGCGCTGAATCCACAATCAAATGCCACATTTAGATTAGTTACCCGCTTACTTGGAATTTGTTATGCTGTGTATCACCGAGATGAGGTGCCAGTATATGTTTGTTTGGAGAAATATGATGCATTCTAAAACACTGTGTTATATTTTGGCTTCAACGACCATTTGCTTTAGGTATAATTTGAAGTTCATTATATCGAGTGTCCTCATACAACTGGGACTTAAAGGTCACGGGCATCTCAGATGCCATTGTAAATGTTTATCACACACAACGCTCTCATAATGGAACGTAATAACGACGTAGATGACTATATCATTCTTGCCTGACTGTTTCCATTTCACTGCGATACATACCAGCACCGCACGCGGTTTTGGCTTCAATAAGGGAGAAAAAAAATATTTTGATGTAATTATGTTTTTACTTCGTCCCTGTTTATTAAAAGATAAAAAATCATTTCATTTTTCTACCTAATGTAAGATATATGCTAGCTACTCTGTGCTCTACAACATAAATATCCACAATGGAAACGCGCCGCGTCTGCTTCAGAGAGTCCAATCAAAACGTTATTTGTCATATATCCGAGTCATTGTAAAGAGTTTAGCGGTGGCAAGCACAGAATTAAAAAGCCACATCGGCTTCTGAATGTCGATTTAATTGCCAGATAAGTCGAGCGCTCTCGCAACACTGAACGACAATAATGTAACATAATGGGTTAAGATGTTACGGAGCAGGTATCAGTAGATTTTAGATAGGAAGGAGTCGAATAAATGGAACTTCATGAAAAACAAAAACTATTGGCCTGACTACATGATAAATGGTTTATGTATTATTACAAAATGATGCAAACAAGTTAGCATGTTCGCGTATTGTTCAATGTTCAGTGGCCGTTATCTTTGCATATCTAGGAGAGTCGTTGTTACCAGCGCAATAATCCACGGGAGTGAAGTGATAAATAAATGGTAACACAGTGCTGCTCGAGTGGGCGCCTAAACACTACAAGGGCTCATAAAGAGACGGGTATGCTAATGCGAGAGGCGTACTATCCGCTCTCAGTATATTAGCAGCTTGAAGTTGAATTGACAGATATTATGGCCTGACTGAAAGCTGGTCCGCTGAAGAACTGTTATTGCGAGGTAGATAGACAATAATCAGAACTATTAATAACTTAGGCTATTCATTTCACTCGTAAAGTACTGATTCTGAATTGCCTAACTTAATAATAATTTTCCTTTTACTTCGTTTACTTACTTATAAGGAAGAGGCCGTTATGCTAGATTAAATGCTTTCCAATTACATTATTAAGACATTATCATTTTTTCCTCCGTTTCTTCTCGGCACAGATGTAAGTACGTTACCTGTTGGACATACATCGACCAAATGGAGCATGTATTAGCAAAGGGGAAGATAAAAAGTACCCGTAACCGGCGTGCGTGCATGCAACGACTTATGAACGTTGATGAAGCGAAGGTGATCTGTCAAGATCGTGGCAAGTGGCAGTCCCTGGTCTCTGCCTACCCCTCTGGGATACAGGCGTGAGGTTATGTATATATGTACGTATTGTACCAGTCGTTCTTGCTTTAAATCTTTTGTGATGCCAAAATATTTCTAGAACGCGTTCTCTATATTTTATTATTATTAATAATACGTTTATTGCACATAAGTAAAAAACCGTCCAACGCGGGCCAGATAGCCTGGAGTATGTTATCATCACCGGTCGAGCGAACGGGAAACAAAGCAGAGGACAAGCACCAACACGTTGGACAGACATAATTACTAAAGCTTCGGGAAGGACCCTACAAGCAGCCATACATCTGGCGCGTAGTAAAATCAAATGGAGAGAGCTGGTGGCGGAGAAGCTGCCCCATAGTCACGTCCCTCAGCCATGAGGAAACGACGAAGAAGAAGGAGAAAAAAAATACGTCAACCACAGGTGGTGCAAGAAATTAAATGGTAGGCAATTGAAACAAACGGAAGAAGAAATACTTAGTTAAAATTACATAAGCTGACAAATACTCAATAAGTGCATATAATATATAAGTAAGTAAATATACACTATATACTTATATTATTTTCTAACAAGGTGGTGCCTTGAGCTGGTAGGCAGCTTGAGCTTCAACCAAGGAGCCGACATCCGTTTCGTCACGGCCCGTCGGATATTTCAACACAGCCAGTAAATTCATCCAGTGCAATGACAGGCCAAGAGCAGCGCGGATAAATCACGCGGCGGTGGGCGGCCTGGCCCCTTCCGCCAGCTAACCGCTACCGTTTACTCCATCTGATCATCTGATACCTGATTTACGGCGCCGTTCTGTGTTAAAAACAGAAATCATACGGACTGAATGTAAGTAAACTGGTTTGGCGACACGCTATTTTGTGGGGGCTTCAACGAAAGTATTGGCGCTATCGAAACTGTCGCAAAACGCTGCGAGGTAGGTTTTCTATTTCAAGCATTTTGAATGTACCTACCTTGCATAATTATTTGTTATTTTTCTTCTTTCCATACTTCTAACCTCCAATGGCCAATTTTAAACACGGACCGGCACCATTGATTACAGAACGTGTTAATGCAAGGCGAATCTCTAAAATACATTTGTCTATAATCAAGGGCCTCATCGGCGTTTAGTTTAACATTTTCCAAACACATTTTTCATAAATAGAATATTCTTTATTTTAGACAGAAATTACAGTAACATAAATTATGTAAAAATATAGTTCAATTGGCGGCCTTATAACTCAAAGCAATATCATCCAGCTAACCAGAGACGGAGGCAAGAACGGGGACGGGTAGTCAGTGCAATTAAAAAACATTGAAATTAAGAAATATTAAGTTGAAACCATACATCTATAATTAAATTCCAACTTAATATTTCTTAATTTCAATGGGAAAAGGAAATAATATAATATACATACATAATATTAAAGTGATTGCATAGGTCAAAGCCGGCATTATAGTATTCTTTCACTCTTCATTTAAAGATCGCTGATGAATATAAATATGTATTATAACTAAAGGCGGTTCATTCCACATTCGAACAGCTGTGACTGAAAAGGAGTTGCTGAAGAACTTAGGGTATCTTTGGCAACATATTTTGAGGTGATCACAACGTGCGACTGTGGGAATCATGCAGAAACAGAAAGAGTTTTTTCAATGGGAGCATTCCTGCTTAGGCGGATTGGAAGCCACTTGAGCCTAGTACGATATTCAGATGTTTTCGCTAAGCGAATTTGAGCCGTATGGCGAAGTTCGAGAAGCGCTCAAACATATATAGTTGCTCTTGCCGATATCAATATTGATATGCCCTTGTATGTCCCCACATCTGGGGCACGGGTCTCTTCCTGTATCGCAGGAAGGTTCGGCCATACTCCATCACGGATACCAAGTCCGAGTTGGTGGAGGATTGTAAGGCAGTGGCTGGCCTTACTGTCAGTAGTTATCAAGCCGCCCATAAGGCCTCTGACATCATGGCTTATCGACTGCCATTACGTGACAGCCGGCACCAACGGCTTAACGTGCCTTGCGAAGCATAAAAGCGCTCTAAAAAATGCCACTAGCGGTTGTTGGGTATAGGACCCACCTAAACACTAATACTTAAAAACTAATGAGAAAACAAGGCACTTACAAAGTCTGTCTTCGTCGACACCTCTCGATTTGGTAGCCGGCGCCGTTCGGGATGGGTGCACTGTAAGGTCTAGGGAATCCCTAGACTTCCCCGTCTATCCCAAGAGCTCTTTCCCCAGAAAGCTACCTACAATGCACCTTCACGGCACCAACTTTTCACCGCGTGAGATGTCCACTATTTTGGGCGATCCGTCGCCCGACTACACAACACTGTCAACACTGGGATCCGTCCCTGAACTTATCTTGCACTTCACTCGAAGATATGAGCCCGGCAATCTAATTGCCACACAATTTTGGGAAATCACACGTTTAACCAGCAAAAAACAAGATGGCAATTTTTCAGCTCATCTGACAGATGACAAGTAGTTCCGCCCGTCATGGGTGCGTTCAGAAATCAAACTTCTATTCTAAAAAGCGGTAGTCACGGGACGGTCACGCATCCTGTACTTGATTGCGCCTGTTGTTGCTTAACTAAAGTGATTGGTTCCAATCATTCAGTTCGACTAGGATACGAACGCTTCGTGGCCTAGGTAATTGCTCTTATGTGAGGCATAATTATTCATTCTTAATTTTCTGTCTCTCTCCGCTCCCTACATTCTATGAAGGTAGGAAAGTAGGTAGAAAGCTTCTACCTTATAAGAAAGGAATTGAAAATCTTACGAAACTGACCAAACTGCAACAGTGAAGACAGACAACAGGCGTCATTCGTATTGAGAAAGAGAGTTTTAGGTACTCGTACGTCTCGCACCAGACTCTCCTTGCATTGCCTATCGCAAATATTTCAACTGCTGCTGACTTGGCTATTCATTTATTTGGTTACGATTTTGAATTGTTAGCTGAAATGTAACCTCCCCACGGTAGCAGAAGTCAGCGTTCACAAACCTATCGGTGTCACACGCAAACCCCAACTTGTAGTGGAGTAGATATAATCGGGAGCAGCAACTAAGTAATGTTCCCGAGTCGCGGCGCACACGCAGGATCGCAGCCGCAGACCTGCGCACGCGCCGATAAATCAGCGGCGCCGCGCACTCACCGATTAATCGCGCTACATCTCTGCACAAATCAAAATGTAAATGGATATACTATGTTAGTGCGTTCCGAGTAATAATGATGTTAGCATTAGGCATATTAATTGGTCAGATAGCTGCTATCTCTTCCAGAGTTTGCGCTACCCGTAATGTGGACGTTTTTAGAAATAACTTGCGGCAAAGATAATCATTATTTACATACCGTGAGCTCAGATTGTGCAGGTATTTGTGGAATTTGGATAGAATTTTTGCGTTTTACAGTCTAGATAACTTTGTTGATATATTAGATTGTTAATTTAACTTTTCGTAACGACCAAAAAGCTGTCGCCAGTAAAAAGTTGTTCCACCGCCGTTTCAAGGCAGGCGGAATTCGCATAAAAAAGCCAATTTACAAAAACGAAGCTCGAACTTACAACACGATTTGGACGACTAACATTGAAGAGATTTCAAAGGAGGCCGCTACCTAAATACGGCATTAAACAGAATAAGAGCGAATCATTAAGGCTCAGAAACATATTCAAACGAAGAACCGGATCTTTAATGAAGGCAGCAAAATCAAATTGGCATCGATTTCAGTCGATACAACATTTATATGCATTTAGTGTCATCTGGGGACAGGCGGCGGCTACAACGAGACATTGGTGGTACCGACGGATTCTGCAAACGGAATAAAATTAGGACAGTTCCCTCTCTTACTACAGATAAAATGTAATCCAACTATGAATTGGATAGATTTTGTAGACTGTATGTTGACTGTGCTGCTGTAGCAACCTTCAATAAGTAGGGTGAATTTATTTGACAGACCATAATGAATAGCATGATTCTGAAAGCCGATGCTTTGGTCAGTAAAAAACAAAAGGATCTTATCAAACCCTTTTAGAAATTCAATAGTTCTCGTGCTTTGAACTCTTAGACGGAATATATACTGCAATGACGCATTGTGATAACAGATTAGCGGGCGCGAATGTTTTTCGAGAATTTTAACGCGATCTATTAATTGAAAAAAATTATATTCATTATCAACTTAATTCCAGATTCATTTACTTTTTTTGTGGAAAGAGGTTTTTAAGTTGATAATGCGTAGTGCTTACGAAAGGTTTAGTTCAAGAATTATGTAGATAGATAGATAGAATATTCTCTATCGTACACAGAAATTACAGTAACAGAAATTATATAAAGATGTAGGTATTCGTCCAAACACTTCGTTTAGTTATACATCTTTGAATGTATTAAGTTTATACTATTTTTATTTTTAATGCACTAACCCGTGCTAAGGAACAAATTTAAAAACCTATTTAGAGGCTAAAAATTTCACCCATGCCGGGATTCGAACCCGTAACCTCTGGCTATCCGTGCCAGCGCTCTACCAATTGAGCCAATGGGCGACTCACAGCATCAGTGAAATTTCGAACCTCTTTACACTATTCTCTGTATTACGTACAGGCAGCGACATCTGACTTAAGCAAATTGCATTACTTACAGCCCCGACTACCTACTTTGCAGTTAGGTTTAACATCGGAACGATATCACTGTACCCACATGATTATACTATTTTTATTTTTAATGCACTAACCCGTGCTGAGGAACAAATTTAAAAACCTATTTAGAGGCTAAAAATAATTTTAATTATTAATTTAATTAATAATTAAAAATAAATTTAGCCTACAGTGATATCGTTCCGATGTTAAACCTAACTGCAAAGTAGGTAGTCGGGGCTGTAAGTAATGCAATTTGCTTAAGTCAGATGTCGCTGCCTGTAGGTAATACAGAGAATAGTGTAAAGAGGTTCGAAATTTCACTGATGCCGTGAGTCGCCCATTGGCTCAATTGGTAGAGCGCTGGCACGGATAGCCAGAGGTTGCGGGTTCGAATCCCGGCATGGGTGAAATTTTTAGCCTCTAAATAGGTTTTTAAATTTGTACTAAGTTCTTTGTTAAAAAAGTCTGTGCACTTAAAACTATACGAAAAAGTCCTAATTAGTGATAGAAGTGAAAGCTTGTATATATTTCTGAATTAAAACTCGCGCCGAGTACAGCATCGTGGCAGATTCAGCATCGTGGTCGACAGCGTCATCAACAATTTCCGTCCGTCCTGCATGGGGATGGGGAGACCAGTCAATAAGCATGTACGGGGTTGTGGTAGAGTATGATAAAATCTTATGCAGGGCTGCGATCGGACTGCGGGATGCGTTGCAGTGTGTTTTGCGCCTTAGCTCTGCATGGGAAATACCTTCCCACAATTATTAAATTTAATGAAAGTGCAGGTACACCATTATGCAGTGCACTATTATTGGACGTAATAAGATCATCCGATCAAGTTCATCATTTCCTTAGTAAACAGAGTCTTTATCTTGCTCGTTAACTGTTTGGTAACTCTATCGGACAGCTGTTCGTTTACTTTGTATACACCGTATATTCTGCATGCAGCTAGTGTAATCTGATGTTTGTTAATCATAACATTCCTTCTGATTTTATTACTGCTTTTAATATTGTAACAAGTATGCAAACTGTGGGAACTGTGTATTGCTTGTGTGTTTTCTCGCCGAGCAATTAAACTTTATACGTATATTGTGTAATTCAATAGAGAAGATACAACAGCAATAGCTTCATAATACGCCGTATGTAAGAATATTATTAAATCCTTATAAGAAGAAGTCAGGAAGAGGTAGATATATCAGACACCATAGACCATAGAAATGAAAATGTGATAAACTAGGAAATATTTTATATCTCTAAAGCCTATGTCTCTACCACTCTCCAAATGAAGATATTAACCCCGGCCCATTAACAACGGTTGAGCCGGCTTTGTTAAATGGTTACAAGTCTTCGTATATCGGAAGACACGGGCCTGCCATCGCCACCAGCCCGCGGTCCCCAATGGCCCACGATTACACTAATAGCAGTTATCACTCAGCCGTCGTGTGTCGACAGTCCACCAAGCGTGTAATTTCAGCGATTTTTTTCTTTGGAAGAGCCTGGGTGGCGGCCTCTTGACGACTCTATTTGAAGACACAGCCTTCATTTTAACGATATGTTATGAATCCTATCGAAGTCTAATGATATGGTTAGTGTGGTGGTACCTATATACAGGCTGTTTCAAAAAGTACAGCTAAGCGCAAGGGCAAAGAGTACAAGATGACAGGATCCAAGTGCTACCTAAATGATACCTATCTAAGTGATACCGTACCAAATTTGTAAACTGATTTAAAAGTCTCGCGGTGGTCGCAGGATAGAAAGAAGAACATTATTTTCCCTATGTTGCTTATCCAAACTCCTAAACATAATTCGTTCAACAGGACTATTGGCGATTTATCCATGATTGTTTTATGAACCTATTTAGGTACTGTGACAGGTTATGTGCCCGTACCAGACGCAATATGGTAGGGTAGTAAACATTTTTGCTTCTAGTCTATGGTTTGGGGTTTTTTCAACTTTTTTTTTAACTATGAGGCTTGACTGATGTCTTTGGACAGCCTGTATGTACGTAATTTTGTTAATAAATGTGTAAATACGCTCATAAAAACAAAGGAGGTTTATTGGAATGTTGCATTTCAATTAACCTGTTTAGACGTCTTATCTATTAAAACCGGCCAACTACGAGTCGGAATCGCGCAGAGGGGTTTCATACCACTACGTAATTATAAATGAATGAAAAATTCTAAATTTGAAACAAATTTGTTTAAACGCGAGATTAATTATGAAGAAAAAAAAAGATAGGAAAATTTTTGTGAAAAATTTTACTTGTCTTACGTATTTAGCAAAAATTTGCGCATCCATACACACACACAGTTCAGAATCATCAGCAAGTGTTCAACTTACACATAGCCGGTTTTTATTATTTATTTTATTATATACTATAGGGACTGCACTATAGTTGATCCCCAGTCCAATACACTTTACGGCAAAAACAAACTAACTTTAAAAAATATTTTTTTTGGTAAGGGGTATTTTTTTGCGTGGCATTAGTAATAGTGCACCGTTGGTTGTTTCTTTGCACGGAACCCTAAAAAGTAATAAAATATTTTAGATGATCAAACAGATCTTATCTTCACTAACAAATATATGGTCGAGTGTTAATTAAATAAACATTCACTGAAAGCAAACAGCTGGATGTTAATTAGGAAAGAATTATAATAGACCACAGACTGTGCAGAAAACTATGATAAGTGATAGTATTCAAAATCTCCGACATGTTTGTTGGGTAATCACAATATTTTGGTTATTTAGAAAGTTTTTATCAGATCATAATTGTCTCGACACAGCTGTAGATGTAGTAGATAAGCTTTACGCTAAATTTAACAACGTCGTATAAAGTTAGTTAATTGATCACTCAATTATTTCCTTGGCCGCTTAAGAGATTTCAATTAAACGCTATTATTTTAAATAGATAATTAAGAAACTGTCGTTTAATTAATAGTTAAAGTAAGTATAAAAAATTGGTGACAACGTACTTTATTTAAATTAGTTGAGCACGTAAGTGACTTTCTGTGTGTGTTATTATTATTTTCCTTGGATCTATATTTCTCTTCCTTTACTCGAAAGAACTAAATCCTTCGTCAAATTTTTCAATTGACTTGGCTGGCAGGTATCGACTGGTTCCATCCTTGAATTCGTTCTAAAAATCGCTGGCTGGATGGCTCGCTGCGTTAAGAGACTATGGGCCGGTTTCTCCATTGAGAATTTCACTAAGTAAATACTTAAGTAATGTTTTGACATGCTCTTTTCTAAGAAATGCGAAGACACAGCACTACAGTTAACTATTTACTTAGTGAAATTCTGAAATCAGAAAATGACCTAATTCAATGATCTAACTAATGGATAATGCCAGCCTGGAGGTTCAATACAGCGCAAGTGCATCATCCCCTCCTCCCCCCGCCTCGTCCCGTCTCACCACAGCGAATTCACCTTCCACCTCAGAAATGCAATACTTTAGCGACGGACTACATGATTAATTTATGGCCTTGCAACAATATGCAGAAACACAAAGCTCACTCAAATCCGATTTAGCGTGGGGATAAAATGATTTATGCTTATAAAATCAGAGATGTATATCTTCTGAAGACTTATCGCTTCACATGCCGTGGAAAGTTTCAGGGGCTATTTTGAGAAGAGTACTCAAAACAAATGAGACGCCTCATTTAAACACGATAACATCTAATACAAACATTTTCAATTAAAAAGTAAACATTAGCATAAAATCTATTTTCCATTTACGACGTTCGGTGCGAGGTGCCATTAGTTTTTTCTTTAATTTGTAATTTTCCCAGTAATTAAGGGCCGCGTCCTCTGTTTAATGCAAATGAACCTATTCCCGATCATTAGTCCGAACACGTCCTAAGATCCGCGTTAGTTTTCGTTAATTAATCCGTGGATCTAACACCGCATGCGCTCCGTATTGCAGCGGGCAACTCGTTAGTCACACGCAATCGGAACCAGCTGACAATCCATAAGTTAATTCTCGTACACGGTAGTTCTAATAAAATAGGTAGTCATTTATCTAACCAATGATTTTATTTTATGACTTCAAAGTTGTTGCTTTTTAGGGTTCCGCACTCGAAGATTGTTAAAGTAATCCTGGTAGGTTTTGTGTCTATATTGTGAGTCTATCTGTCTTACAAAGGGATTTTTCTCTTAACTGTACTTAAATAACAACTAGTAATTTAAAAAAAATAAGTAAGACGAAAAGCGATCCCTTCGGTCACTGTCTAACGACAGCGCCATCTTTTGCATGTCATTGATATTAAATCATCTATCGCCATCTGTAAATTCATATTTGTACTAAAGTGTAACCATGAGTGTAACCAAGGCAACGAAATTGTGGATTCGGAATAAAATTACCAACAAAAAAACCTCTCGTCGTTGAATATGATCCACTAAATCTTCCACATCGGCCCTGCATCCGGGGACGATCAGCCACTTTGGAAACCAAAGATTCGTAACCAGTTTCAAAAACAAAATTATTATTCTTTTTAGGAATCCTGGTTTCTAAAAAGAAAAATCATTCTGTTTTCGAAGCTGGTTTCCAATACAGAATATAAAATCTTCTTTTGAAACTCTTTCATGGATCAAGGGTATCCTCAAAACCATTTTTTTAGGACAAATGAAATGAAATCTTCTACTTCAGCATACACAGATAGTAGTCCGGACTTCCAAGGCGGAAGTATGGGTGTATTTTACATTACGAGTAGTTACGGGAATAAGTACACCACTTGGTAGAGGAGCGGTAGATAGTCGGATTCGCGTGATCGTGTGTTCGAATCCCGGGGCATGCACTTGCCAATAACTTTTTTTTCAAAGTTACGTACATTTGTGAAGTTATAGGAGCAATACCACTCGCGAACTGTGAATGAAAACAGCGTGAGGAAACCTGATGTCTGAAGAGTTCACAAACCTCAGCGTTTGAAATCGCCTATCCGCGGTAGGCACGCGTTGTTATTAGGACGTATATGGGCAGCATTATTGATGTGTTATTTATGGCATGTGGCGAGCACATGTCAAGTCTGCGTGCGCACTACAAACTCCAACATTCCTGCATCGCGCAATCAAAGTGTTTCAATGACATCCCATAAATATAACCTCGGACTAACAATAGTTGGACCGGCCGTCCCCAGGCATACGATCTACCTAGCGGGAAATTTCCCTTTATAGTGGAAGAGCACGATCACCCGCTCTTCCCTATATGGTGGATTGTCCAAAAAAAATTAAGAATATAAAAATAAAAACTAAAGGGAGGTCATCTATTTATAACAATGTCGTCGTTAAATTTGTTTGCTGTTCTTTGTTTTTGCTCTATAATGGTTATTCGGTGTAATTAAAGAACAAACAATGCAACAATAAATTAAAATTGACATGAAAAAGGGAGGCAGCAAACTGTCCTGGCAAACACGATGAAAGAAGCACAATGCAAAATTTTTTTTTAAATGTGTCGTTTATATTTATGGTAAATTTCATCGGAAAACCATTATATTTTTGTCGCCCGTAACGGAACGTAACTAAGTAGAATCCACGCGTGTACAATGTCTTAAATTGATTTTTCATCATGAGTCCCTAAGATAAGAAAGCTAGTACGGTACTAGCTAGCGGCGCTGGTGCAAATCCAGCTTCGGCCCTAATTTTTAGGGTTCCGTACCTCAAAAGGAAAAAACGGAACCCTTATAGGATCACTTTGTTGTCCGTCTGTCCGTCCGTCCGTCTGTCAAGACCCTTTTTCTCAGGAACGCATGGAGGTATGAAGCTGAAATTTATATCAATTACTCAGGTCTACTGTCCCTTGAAGCTGTGAAAAAATCAAACTTCTAAGCCAACGCAATCAAAAGATACAGCCGTTTATGCCGCAAATTTTCGACACTTGCAAGGGAATCAAAACCTACAGGGTGCTTCCCGTGAACTCAGAATCTTGAAATTTGGTACGAAGCAACGTCTTATAGCATAGATAAAGGAAAAATTACGAAAACCATAAATTTTTAGTTACATCACATAATATATTTTTTTTTAATAATTTTAAACTTACTACCCATAAACGCGTAGAGGTATTAAATTGAAATTCATACCAAATACTCAGGTCTATAATACAGGTTTGTACGGAACCCTCGGTGCGCGAGTCTGACTCGCACTTGGCCGGTTTTTTCTTATGTGAAGTTCTTTAGGAAAGCGACTGGGAAACATAGGACGAGACTAGCAAATGACCGGATGGGTTGGCGTGAAAGAGAAGAGGCCTATGTCCAACAGCGGACTCTGTTTATGGGCAGATATAAAAAAACGTCTATCTATCTGTCTATCTAAGATATACCTACGTTAGTTTATTTTTTTATTGCCTTCTCTTCAACACATCATTGCGTTACCTAAATGTTATTATCCGTGATCTCATGTGCTGATACAAGTTTCCTTATTTGCTTTCTGGATATTCCAAATTATTATGAAAATCAGAAAATGTGTCAAGTGGATTTGTCTGTATTAGTTTACGAACTGGTGGTGTCTAGCGCAGCCACACTGCAGTCGCAGCAGTATCAATTAACTCAATTTATCTTATCACACGGTAGTATCGTGAGTGGTTTCCACAATGAACGACGTGCCGATATCTTTCAATTTCTAATCTGAATGATCCACCTCGTTAATCCTCAGGGGCGTCGTAGATTGCACCTAAAAGCCGTCGCTCCAGGGCCGAGTTTAGATTGAGTAGTGAAATTTATTTTTAATTTAATAACTTAATACGGCGATAGGTATAGGAAGCGGGCTGTGAGCTCGCTATCGTTTACCTGATAACCGCGTCTGGACTGTCCGCGCTCGCCCAATCAAAGTACTTCATTAAAATCTTATCGACTCTAGATAAATCACCTAACGACTGCGATCGATTATTTTGGATAATTGATGTGGTTTCTTAAATATTGGAATTGCCGTCTTGGACGGATGTTAGGTAGAGCCATCGATAACGAGATGTTCGATTTGGTATCACTGTTTTGTGATATCGGCTTACATTTTAATTAGTTAAATGAAAGTTAACTTTTACAGATTAAGTATGTGAAACTAGCTGAAAGTACTTGTGATGGCATATTGCTGAATTTTGATTCTCAGTAGCATAGAGTTGATTGCTCCAATCCTATAATCCTCTGTTTTACGCGACGCCCTCACCTATGTTATAAATAATTGTCTATACCTGGCACTACATTGTACCGGCGACCGCGGCAACTGCAACGTTGCCGAAACCTCAGGAATTAACATTTATTTTATTTTATTTATTTATTTGTATACACATCACACTACCATTACAGGATTACCTAATTCGATAGTGCAGGAACCTTAACTTACAATTAGTTGCAAAATCAAGCTACTACAGCGGATAAACTAACACTATGTACATCATTAAACTTATAACTAAAATTGTTAATATAAATATTGTAATACAACATAGAAAATTACAAAACACCTAAACAGAAAATGTAATAAACAAACTATCCCATTACGGATAACATAGCACATTTAAAACAGCCTCCATAAACCCTCTCAGGGAACAGTTAAACAAGTCAACATGATTAGCAACAGTGTTGTATACCTAATACACAACCTGATTAGACTATCGAGTCTAATCAGGTTGTGTATATATAGTAATATCTACCAATAAAATGTAATGTGATTGCATCATTTTGACGATAGGGTATGTGAAATAGAAGGAAAGCCATTTCAGGAATTTTCCCTTCGGCTGTCGGAAAAAACCCGCGGCAAGGCTGCAGTGCGTCGCGTGCGTCGCGTCGCAAGCCGATGGTATCGCCGGCGCCCGAGCCACCCCATTAATCTACATCAGCACACGCTCACCACTAGATTAATGAACCAGATAAACCATTAAATACGACTACAGATGTCCGCTCCTCTAACAGCATCCGAACAAACTGTATACGCGCCTCGGAGACAATAATTGATGAATTAAACGGATTCGACGCTATTATGAATGTTAATGATAACGGTCGATAGCCGTACCAGATAGTAACATAGTTTTTCTATAATTAGAATAAATGGTAGAGAGTTTTCGGTGATATTGGTTCTGTCCGTGCGGTGGAATTCAAGGCGGAAAGCTGGGTGGCTAATGCGCCAGCGCTTGTTGTTCTAATCAGTGTACTTTAGCTTCAGTAATTAATGTCATTCCTAACCTTTGAATAGGCTTTCATTTGTTGCTTGTACTTATAAATTACTAAAGCTTTATTCTTCTTGTTAGCTGGTTAGCAACGATTAATTTTTAAATGTAAGTTTCCGTGCTACCTTTTCATGCATTTGCCAATTTTCTTATTTTGTTAATGACTGGGTTTCGCAGTGGTTAAGATTCAATATAAACGAATGACCTTAATTGTCTCAATTGAATAATAACTGTTTCTTAACTTTACACATTGACGTAAAGGACGATCCTCAATTGGTTTTATAAGCGATGCTCCACTTTTTAGCTCAAGGGGTTTTCGATCAAGCCGCAGTGCGCTTTGTTCGGTACGGGAATTTTTTTTAATCATCGCTTTAGATTTACGTTAATTTAACGTAGTAAAAGAAAACATTTTTTTTCTATACCTCTTATAAAACCACTGAATGGCGTATTATAATGAATGAATAAAGATATTAAGACGGTGCTAATAGTACCAGCATGATCAATAGCCAGATCCGGGACCGGTCGTCGTACATGGTCACCTGCTCGAAATCGTTCTGAATACAATTACCTCGGGCAGATTTTGCAGTTAGGTAAAAACAGTTTCGAGAAGGAGACCAAGAGGAGGATCCGGCTGGGCTGGGCAGCGTTTGGGAAACTACGCCGAGTCTTCTCGTCATCCATACCGCAGTGTTTGAAAACGTAAGTTTTCAATCAGTGCGGTATGGATGACGATGATGCCATGTCTCGGCTCTGTAGGTCATCACAGGTAGGACTGTGATGACCTACAGAGCCGAGACATGGACACTCACGAAAGGGCTGGTCCACCAGTTCAAGGTCACTCAGCGAGCTATGCTCGGAGTTTCTCTGAAGGATAGGATTCGTAACGAATGTATCCGACAGAGAACCAAAGTTATCGACATAGCTCAGAGAATCAGCAAGCTGAAGTGGCGCGAGATATCTCGCGCAGAACCGACAACCGTTGAAGTAAACGCGTTCTTGAGTGGAGACCGCGACTCGGCAAACGTAGTGTAGGACGCCCTCTGACTAGGTGGGATGACGATCTGCGAAAAACTGCAGGCAGATGCTGGATGCGGCAAGCTGAAGACAGGGCGCTATGGCGCTCATTAGGGGAGGACTAATGTCCACTGCTGGACATCGCCCTCCAAGAAGAAGAAGAATAGTAGTAGCGGATTAACTACATTATAGCGGATTCTCTCGTAACCAAAAATTTGTATCGCTTCGTCATATTTTTGTACTTATCCGGCGCTTTGTTTTTATAAAAATATAACATAAACCCCGATCGGCTGTAGGTAGCAAAATAAATCCGCCGACAGATCGACCGATAAGCCTTATGGTGTGAGTAATTAAGGTGATGTCACAATGGCGGTCGTTAATCTTGAAGATGGCTATCGAGGACGATCGCGTGTTGGCCGAGTCTTTACCGCTCGAGTTGAACCCCGACTTGCTCCCGCGCAGTTCCACTAAGGCCAGTATTACAGAAGCGTACTCAAGCGCCAATCTCTACTTAAGACTAGTTTTGAGTATGGATTTAATTTTAGAACGTTACTTGAGTCGAGATTCATTAAGCGCGACTCAACTGAGTAATAGCTAATTCGAGAACGATACTTGGGTAGCAATCTCTACTTAAGTAAAGATCAAATCTGTATTTACTCAAGTGTGGTCGGAACCACGCTTGAGAGTCGATCGGCCAGTTATTAAAATGTCAATTTGGAATGTTTATTGCAAAATTCGTGTATTCGAATACCTTAATTACTATGACGAAATAGTTAATGATAGCAGCAGCCGCTTAGGCATTTAAGGGACGCTCAAGACCCCTACTGCATGGATTCTAATAAGTGTTTATGTGCAAAAACAATTACATTAATATTGGGGTGATTTCATTGAAAAAATTTCACGCAACACTATCATAATAACCAGGATAATAATATGATAACCAGGCAAGGACATCACAAACATGAAAGTACACCGAGACTGTGGCCCCTTGTACAAATATAGGCCCACAGTGGGAATCGAACCCACAAGCTCGGTCTTGGTAACCGAGCGCCTTAGCGGCTAGGCCAACATGACATTCACAAAAGGAATAAATAAAATAATCAGTAAAACAATCTCAGCTTTTTTATTGCTCATAAAATTGGAAATAATTGAAACATATCCTATAAATCCACTGTGTTGAAGATGACTTTTTATCTTCCTCGAGGAGGATCCTCCCCACTGCAGTGAAGTTGAAGTTTTGTGTTCAATGAGCAGGTTACTCTCCACTGCGGTGAAGTTGAAGTTTTATGTTCCATTAGCAGGTTCCTCTCTACTGAGATGAAGTTGAAGTTTTATGTTCAACAAGCAGGTTCCTCTCCACTGTGGTGAAGTTGAAATTTTATTTTCAATGAGCAGGTTTCTCTTCACTGTGGTGAAGTTGAAGTTTTATGTTCAACGAGCAGGTTCCTCTTCACTGTGGTGAAGTTGAAGTTTTATGTTCAACGAGCAGGTTCCTCTCCACGGCAGTGAAGTTGAAGTTTTATGTTCAATGAGCAGGTTACTCTCCACTGCGGTGAAGTTGAAGTTTTATGTTCCATTAGCAGGTTTCTCTCTACTGAGATGAAGTTGAAGTTTTATGTTCAACAAGCAGGTTCCTCTCCACTGTGGTGAAGTTGAAGTTTTATGTTCAACAAGCTGGTTCCTCTTCACTGTGGTGAAGTTGAAGTGTTATGTTCAACGAGCAGGTTCCTCTCCACTGCGGTGAAGTAGAAGTTTTATGTTCAATGAGCAGGTTCCTCTCCGCTGCGGTGAAGTTGAAGTTTTATGTTCCATGAGCAGGTTCCTCTCTACTGAGATGAAGTTGAAGTTTTATGTTCAACAAGCAGGTTCCTCTCCACTGCGGTGAAGTTGAAGTTTTATGTTCCATGAGCAGGTGTCTTCACTGCGATGAAGTTGACTTTTTATTTTTTACGAGGAGGACCCTCTCCACTGCAGTGAAGTTGACTTGCTATGTTCCACAAGGAGGATCCTCTCCACTAGGGTGAAGTTCCATTTTCTCACACCTCGTTTCAAAACAGCGATTAATGTTCAAATTATACCAAACCGACTATGTACAGATATTAGTAAATTTAGTAAACAAACGTAATTAAACAGACAGACGTCAAGAGAATTGTGGAATTATTATAAAGCAGACATTTGTTACGTTCCGTTCTGTACTCAAAGCGAATAAATGAATTAAGAAGCGTGAACGTTTTGCTTCCTTTAAATATACGGTTCACTACAAACTAATAACGAAATAAAGAATCTTGGAACATTTTTATTTCCGAATAAATAAATATATTTTTTCCTCTGTATATTTCACATAATTTACTAAGTTTCATCGTCACGTTTTTGTAACATGCGTACAACGGAATAAAAATCTACACTAGTATTTTTCTTGTCATGGAAAACAAACTTTGATCATAGACAATCTGATTGCAGTTCTGAATGTCTACCTAAGCAGTGATTGGCTGATCTCTACATAAGAACTGTTTGAAAATAAAGGGAGTGCTTGAGCATCGATTTAGCGCTCAAGTAATGATTGAGTGATCTGAGATCAATCTGTGCTTGAGCATCGTTCTGTAATACCGGCCTAAGACGTCTAGGGAATAGTAGAGGGTTAATACTCAGTTAGGATCACTAATATTATTATATCGTATAATATCAGTGATCCTAAATATCCTGTCAAGTAATATTACGATATCCTAACCGATAATGAATATCGGTTTGATCCAAAATATAACATAAAGCCCCAATGAGCAACTGTAGGTAACAAACCGAGTAGAATTACGATTTTCCTAACAGATACTGAATATATGTGATATCCATTCATCAACCCGTATCAAATACAAATATTCAAGACTGTAATCATTTCTCAATTAATGCAGTAATGAATGAATGAACGGACGGACGGACGGACGGACGGACGGACGGACGGACGGACGGACGGACGGATGGATGGATGGATGGATGGATGGATGGATGGATGGATGGATGGATGGATGGATGGATGGATGGATGGATGGATGGATGGATGAATGAATTAATGCCGTAGAAATGAGGTCCTTGAGAAGTGTATGTAGTATTACTTTGAATGACAGAATACGCAGTAGTCTGATTAGAGAACGTTGTGGACTGAAAGAGGATGTAGTGACTAGAATTAAGACAGGAATGTTGCGTTGGTTTGGACATGGGGAGAGGATGAAGGAAGAAAGATTGACGAAACAAAAATATATTGCGAATATGAGTGGAAGGGCTGGTAAGGGACGTCCCAGACGGACATACATCGACCAAATAGGGGGTGAATTACCAAAGGGGAAGATAAAAAGTACCCGGAACCGGCGTGCGTGCATGCAACTTATGAACGTTGATGAATTTAACAAAAAAATGTTCTTAGCACGGGTTAGTGCATTAAAAAGAATATTAATAACGTTGAAGGTGACCTGTCAGGATCGTGGCAGTTCCTGGTCTCTGCCTACCCCTCTGGGATACAGGCGTGAGGTTATGTATGTATGTATGTAGTCATATCTCAGACTACGATAGGTGGAATGCTCATACGAGTACTAATGTAAGATTAGTGTAAAGCAGTCGGATAATAGTTGTGTGAAGTAATCATAGTCTGTATTATTCGATTACGAGTTAGGACGATTCCGACTCTAGTGAAGATATTACACGACCCATATCGAATGAGCTATATGCATATTAGAGTTCTTCAGATCACTAATATATAAACCATCAATACTAATGATATTAAACGAATAGCAATATATGGGTTCCATCTTTACTTGGGAGACAAAACAAACATAACGCCTGACATTCCGCCGGGGTCGTGCGATAGAAGCATTCCTTTTGACCCCCAGTGACCTTAAGGGAAAAATAGTCGTAGGACCTTCAATTTACATCCATTTCTTTGGTTGCGCATACAGCAAATGACACTAGTGGTCCGCTGATGCATGTTACGACAGTGTTCACAGCCAGGGGCCGCTCCCTAATCCCCTATTAAGGAACCTTGAATTACAGATAAAGATCATGTCCACATTGAGTCGGTCCGGCCGATGGTGTCCGTGCAAAATGCATCTCCGAGCACCGTTCTTAAACCGCCACTATTTACTTTTCAACCATGCTCACAGATAAAAGTGTCATAATATTTATACCATAACTTAGCTTTCTTATGGTCCACTGTCGTAAACTTAAGCGCGCTTTCTAGACACTCCCTAGGAAAGGTGAAGTTAACCTTGTTGAGTCAACGGTAAGGTTCACTTTCATATTAATTTTCAATTTACGCTATCGAGAGCAGAGTGTAGTTGTCATTCGATAATGTTTCTAGTTCGTTCGCAATAAATATGAGAATTGTAAGTAGAACTGGTGATGTTCGGGCTGGTGACGCTATGGATGGACTATCTAAGTTTAGTATCAATATATTGTCATTAAGCCGATAGTGATCTTGTTATACGCACAAAGGTATAGAGGCCAGGCCGCGGTCGGGGCTAGCTCGTATACCATTTACATTCAAATGGCATTCGCTTATGAGCTGGGGAAATTTCTCAGTCATCGGATTTTCAGGTAATCTTGTGTTTATGGTGTCAAGAGTTAAACCTTGGCCGCGGTAAGAGTGACTAAATCGCTCGTAAGTCTCTTGGCGCGTATACCAAAACAGCCTTATCACAAATTAAGTAATTTTTTCTTTAATTTGCTTTTTGATATGTTCTATTTAAGAATACTTTGGGGGTAATCGCCATGTGGATAACTTATAAGCAACTGTAGTGTTTCTTAATGATTCGCGATACTCAAACATAGTTATATATTAAACGGGTCTAATCGCGATTTTTAAGCAACTGTTAGGTAACTAGTTATATATTATATTATTTTTAATGCACCAATCCGTGCTTAGGACATATATAACATAACATATATATTTTTTTAATTAGCCATGGCTGTGTCCCGTGTCATCTATATATATATATATATATAACAGCGATGATTTTTGCAATATCAATCTTGTTATAATTGTTAATTTATGACGGTCTCCTAACTTGTTAAGTCAATTGAACACTAAGAAGAGTGATTGTTAATTGGTCCAGTTAACGTAAGTACATAGTGTCATTCAAGATTACGTTGGGTTGGTCTTCCATCGAGTTATGACGAGCTGTCCACACTTTCGGTTCGGGAGGCGCGGCTTCTCACGGGTGTTTGGAGTCTGACTGCTAACTACACAAATAATAAAAAAATCACCGTGTGTACAGTTCACGTGGCTGTTTGCCGGCCACATAAACTGCCCGTATTTACTGTGGTGCCGCTCATCTTCCACTTAACATTGAGCTACTTTGGAAACGTCTAAATTAGTAAAGTGAGAAAAGCTAACGCTCGTAACCGTTTCCGATCCACGGTAAATCGCCTTGATAACATCTTTTTTTGGTCGTTGACTCGTCTATTGTATATCTACTGATATTCGGTTAAGCCGTAATGGGAAAGTCGTATCTTTTTATTGCATCCTAATTTCTTTAGCACCCAGTACGACTCTACTTGCCGATGATCGCAGCTTAAAAGGTCACGAGATGTTGCTGCGGCGTTACATACAATAATACCGTTTATTGGTTAGGTATTTGTTTGTTTTCTCACGTCATTCAAGACGTTGACCTATGGGAACGAGCGCAACAAAAATAAATAATCGAATTACGCCGCGTGTATTATAATTACGTCACCTTATTGAGCTAAGATGAAGGCATCAAAAATCGATCACCAACCGCCGGCGCGAGTTTCCCACCACGCACGGCGCTCTCTCTCGGGGATTAACCAAACAAGTGATACATAATCCCTTCTCGTGTGAAATTTCATGAAAGAGCTCGATCAATTAATGTTAAAATTAATATTCACCTTGATTCGGTTCAGGCTGGTTATTGCTTGGAGCAGCAAGGTGGTCCGAGTAGCGCGATCGATGTGTTCACTTCATCATTTTAATCGCCCTCCGCAAGACTTACTTGGCTTACGCGCCTAGATTAAGGGCCTCATTACAGTCTGTCTTTAGGCGAAATTTTAATAGAGACATTATGAACTACTGTCAGCCCCTTACCACGCAGCCGACGCGGGCGGAACAAATGTGGACAAATAAATTTCCAAGTAGGTACCTAAAGCGGATCTGCACCAGAACTTTCTTAAGAAACTTCGTTATTCTGATCTGAAAGTTAGGGAGAATTCGCGCAATCAGATGATTCTTTCTGCTAATCGCGTTATAAATTGACGAAGCGGTCGATGCACTGGCCTTTGTCGGCGTCGTAACAGATGACTCGACCGTTTAGTCCTCAAAACTAATGACTCAAATTTAATTTAAATGTCTATTAGTCCCCCGCTTAAAGGGATAACGTAATCTTAGCGTTTTGTTAATAAATTACTTATTATAATCAATAGCGTTTTGTTCGGCATATTCCATATCAGTTCATTAATATGACTGGTGAATAATGTGTCCTCCTTCGCTATATAGTTTTACTTTTACATTTTAATCTCGTCGGTGAATGTAAATCAGTTGGATTTTTTTTGTGATGTAAATCACAGAAGTTTTATCTACGTGAGTATTTAGGTTACTGAATTGCATGTAGTGCCTGGGGACATTACTCAGCACTCAGAGAAAACAGCGAGTGTTGAGGCGCGCGGGACAAGTGCGACAGTAATGCGGCGTCACCACGCGAGCCTTGAGTGTTTGCTCGCGTGGACTTGTTGCATTAATCAACCCTCATTTATTTCGAACTGCCTCGTGTTCGACCAAGCAATATTATTGTCTTCTATTGATTTGATTCTATTCACGAGAAGTGTAACCATTCTCTGGAAATCAGCTGATCGCATAAAGCGACTCCAAGAAACTGCTAGGTCGTGTGCCAGTGTTCAAACTTTCCAAAACATGTAACTAAACGATGATGGATATCTTCAACGGTCTTGCGTTAGGACAGTCGGAGTTAGTGTTCACACGCTAAATCCATTCCTCTGGAGATGATATGAGTCTGAGCCCGGCACGAAATCCACTTTAAAAGACACTTAAAAGCAAACAACATTGTTATTGTATTTTCTAAGGTTAACACGAGCAGTAGACATAATTAAAACTGTTTTTATACGGATTTATGCTCGTTTATTACATATTAGAACCATCTACCAGCCGCCAAGAAAGATACACCAATTCATGCGAAGTGTCAAGCACAGGATTCCCTTACAAGAGGCAGGAGTATACAAGCTTGACTGTGAATGTGGTTCCTCGTACATTGGTCAAACGAAGCGTACTATAGCTGAGCGGGTGAAGGAACATATCGCTGATGTGAAACATAAGCGCTCTGGTAGATCTGCAGTCAGCGAGCATACACTTAGCGGTACCAACCACTTTATACATTTCGATAAAGTTAAAGTTCTAGCCCGAGAAGACCGTTTCTTCCCTAGAATGATACGCGAGGCAATAGAGATCCGCCGGCATCCAAATTTTAATAGAGATCGTGGTTGGAACATACCGGTAGCATGGGAACCAGTGCTTAAGTGCATGAGACCCCCTTGCTAGAAGTGTGACTGTAGAATAAATAATAAAAATAAATTTAATTTCAATTAATAATCAGTATCTTTAAGTTCATATAAAGTAATTAGTTTATAAATTTAATTTTAACTTCAATTACTAATAATCAATATTGTTGACTTTATATAAAAAATAATTGGTTTGTCTATTTTGGAACGTAACTTCATAATTAACTTTTGTAATTTTTGCCGAGGGTAGTAAACTAACCGTTAATGATTTCTAAAAGACACCTGTCACCTCAGTCATCCGGGACCACGGCACCTGAAAAAGTGCCGAAACGTTGGAAAATTGTAAAAAATGTAATAAACGAGCATAAATCCGTACAAAAATAGTTTTAATTAACATTGTTATTCTAACGAAATAATAAAAAAAGGCACGCGTTAAAGAAGTCATCAATGTGTAACGAAAATATAAAGGTAACCAGAACGGATCCAAGGCAAAATAAACTCGTAAAATCTTTATGTAGAGATATCGCCAATGATCATTAAAAATAATAAACAGCAGCAATCTAATAACGGGTTTTATACCACTGGAGTAGTTTGTGTATCTGTGCGCTTTTAGTCGCGCAGGACCATTCATATCTCATTTGCAACTACCCTCATTCAAACGACATCATTAGGGCGCGTGCTTTGAGCGGTGACAACTGCCTGCCGTGCCACTGAGCTATGCGCCTCCAGACCACTATATAAACATTTATCTTTGGAGAGATTTCAGATTTATTATTATTGCATTCCGTTCTGTTGGCGGTTACAAGTTATTGTTGGCGTTTTAATATAACGGCTAACTCCGCTCCGTTAATTGAAATAGCCGTAATTGAGATTGTAGAGACATTGTTATAATTTTATTATCAATTATAGGGCCAACTTTATTTTGCCATTTACATAATACTCATGACCAAGAACAACACTGTCTTTTGATTATAGCAGAATAATATTACACCAGTCGGTGCATGATGCCATGTGCATTGTGCAACCACGACAGTTAGCCAAAAACTTTAATCATTGCTTAGGTAAGCTCCTTATGTTTGTTCTGATTTTGGCTCAGACCCACATCTATTGGCGCTAATTTAGCCAATTCACGTGACAATTGAGTATTATTGATTATTAACAAAAAAATACCTTTAGTATTCAATGCAAAGATTCAGTTGTACGAGTATTCCCTACGACTAAAACGTTTTTAATACAATTGCTACTACTGCATACTACTGCTAACAGGGGAACGTTCAGGTTCCCCTGCCAATGTCGTCTATTGCTTCCGGTAAGCCTTAGTAATGTCATCGCTGGCCTACCCACCGATCATTACCCAACCTCTACGAATACTAAAACACTTGATTTTAATCGCCTAAACTGTTATGATAATGTTGTTATATCTGAAAAAAATAATTTAATGGTGGGCACTGTGGCGCAATTTGGAACACAATGATGACAAGAGTAGAAGGGATTGATGAGAGTCTCGATTCAGAGCATGCGATGCATTGTCAAATTATCGTACTAGCTTCTGTGAAACAGAAGAGCCGCTGTGACAGAATTCCTTAAACTCGAATTGTGGCAACAAGCTGCAATTTCTGATGACTATGTGGATTTTAAAGCTTTTGTTTATATTGAAGACGCTGAGCAACTATTTATTTAGGTAGGCACAAGTATAACTTAGGAACGGGCATAACCAGAGAACTGTTAACATTCTTTCCGATTCTTATTGTAATGAACGAGAAAAATTACAAACTTACTGTGTTTACTTATTTAACTTTCTCGTTTAGTTTTACAAGTACGTAACAATCTTGAGAGTGCCGCTCTCGTGATTTGTGAAATTCGATGTTTGAAACTGTTGACTGGAGTAATTAATTCAAGCAGTTTATACGAGTCGAATAGTAAAGTAAATAAGCATTGACAAGGCTTCTCTTGTCTTTACGCCGAAGGCAAGTCACTAAGTCGAAACAATAAGTTAAAGCTCCGAGTGCCTTCGACTAGAGTAAAAGATTGAGTTATGTCCGCTCCCCTCGAAAGGAACAAATAAGTTTAATTTTGTTTTATTTAACTCTGTGTAACAATGCCGTGGCTCGAATGCTCAACGCTTTCAGCTCTTCCAGTCGCGCCACGTCCTTAAACTAATTCTTAATGCCAACGTTCCACGGACTGTAGTGCCGGGGCATAACGTATCCAGGGCAGTACGAAAAAAGCCGGCGTTACGGTTTGAGTTATTTATTATGTCCAGTTTGTTCAGCAAGCGCACAGCCGATTCATGGAGTTGGGCTCACGAATGATCTTAATTAGAAGTATTGTGAGAGAGGTAAATTATGCCCTACACTTTGTTGTGCGCTGGCGTGGCGACCGAACTCTCTCCGACTGCCACTGTAAATCAAACACATACCCCATCGCAGAGGTGTATGCCCCCGAGCGTTGATTAGGTTATTAATGAGACTCTAATGGAAGCCATTTAAATGAAGTTTAATTTGTACGGCTCGATAGTGATTAGCTACATGCATCACTAATGCGCTACGATATTGCGGTAATAAAATTTCAGCTGTCGGCACCTCGTACGTCTCACTAAAAAATAAATGTATTTTATGGTGAGGTGATGATATATTTTACAGCCATGACGTTGTAATTAAGCGTATTTGTATAATTAACACTGTAAGATGGTTATGCGTTACGATGTGGTCTCTCGCGGTCTGAGGCAGTGCGTGCGATCCTTCGGCGCGGTGCTCAGTTGCGATAGCGCGTTCGCGTTCATTACACGGCTAAATTACTTAATGGCGTGCGCCAGCGCCACTGCCTGCGCAGCCTATACTGCACTGCTGTAAAACCGCCGCATGTAATGACCAAATAAAACCTGATTAAATTATCATCTCCATTTATTAGCGCTTGCTGCTTAATTTTTACTGTTAGCTTCTTGTTTCCAGCGCTGAGTCGCCGATAACTACACAGAGCAATTTCTCTTTTCCTTGTGTCTAATAATTTTCGTTCAAGCTGGAATGCGTGTTGACCATCTAAAACCCTCTTGTCAAGCAAGTGTAAGATCAATTAGAAGGGGCGCTGGTGAAAAGTAGATCCCGACACGAGGTGACGAGATGATGCTACGATAAGCAATATTATGTTTGTAAATTATTTTGACATGTTGCTGTAAGAGATTATAATCGACGTGTAGTGGTTCGATATCTGATCGTGGTGGCGATGGAGATGTAGATTAAATGACGCTAAATAGTGCGCGACGGGCCGTGAGCTCGTCCGGAATGCTCTGACGAGGATTAACTGCTGAGGAATGACGGCGACAGGAGATGCGGAGACTGGCTGGCTGACTGGACTGGGTACGATTGGATATTCACACGCGATGTGACGGATTACTTTACATTGCTATTCCAGTTAACAGTCCTTTGCTACAGTGATCCAAGTGTTTGTGGATCGGTATTTGAAGACATTATTTACTATTTTATTGTAAAGTTTAACTGAATAAAGTCTGTAAACTTTAAACATTACTCAATAATAAACTCTGCTTTAACTGCGGCATTAAAGGCTGTTATAACTGTTTTTAGCATTCTTGAATTCCATAAATGCCTCGACATAATAATTTTTTATACCTCCGGCGAAGTTTATCTCGTTTTCGGTAATAGAATACCCGGAATGTTTTATCAATAGCCGAGGCGCACATCAACGCACGACCGAGTAATTTAATATAAAGCGTATCACTAAATGATCTCGTGGTGGCGATGACTATCGCAAGGTTAATAACGGTGCCGCTGGAGCCTCGCGATCCACGCGCCGCACGATCATATCACCGAACGCATTATTGATGAGAGGCCGACATGAGTAAATAGCCGGAGGATCGTATGTTTACTTATCTAGCTCCCCAAGAGACGTTACGTGGCTAATTGTTTCCCGAGTGCGTTGAACCGGCGCGTTTATGACAGGTGCAGTCGGAGATGGCGATGTCGTGAGATCGTTCTGAGATTGCCGGAGCACGGTAGTCCGCGCGCCGCTGATAAGGCTCTCTTGTCGTGCTCAGCGCGCTCCAACTTGCCTAATTGTCGAACAGAAGCCGCGTTCCTCATAATAACCGCCTCAATGGGCCTGTCATTTATGGACGAGAGTACGAGTATAAATAAAATTTACTGCTGTCGAGATGGCCTCATTCATGTTGTCAGTCCAGTAAAGTCATTCGAGGCGACGCGTAAAATTGCATGTAATGCGCGTGACTGTGAATAGGAGATCGTATCGATAACAACAACTAACTGTCTATGCAGACCTCTCATTCATGCAAAAGGTTGACTGGACACTTTAACTGGTCAAGCAATTTGCTCACATATTTGCGAATGCATGTCAAACATTATTCAGGGGCATGTCTGTTCTAACACCTTTTACATCACATAGCACGATTGTTCAGCGTCCTTTCGGTCTAAATGATTTCCCGCATGTGTGTCGCACAAACCTTGACATTTGCTCACAACAGCTCGTGCGCAAAATAGTCGTTGACCTGTGCCCGTCACTGGGCCCAAACTCTGGTAACCGAAACTATATAAAACGATAGCCGATTTTCAATAGATTTATCGAAGAAATGCAGTTGACTTGTAACAGTGCGTAGCAGAATATGGATCCAGGCTTAGGATGTGAGGCAATCGCTCCGCAACGTTGAACATTTATTCACTCGCACAATGCTCATGCACACCTATATCTATCTACTTCGTTGTAGGTAAACTAACTGATTGACATCCAGTAATGAGCTACGGCCCCCAGACGGACTCTATGACGTAACTGTAGAATCCAGTTTCAGTGCCGCCCGATATTAACGTGGCGACACCCGGTGATATTGGCGTCGTATTTTATATGTAGCATTAAAATAAACTGAGTGAACCCTATAAGATGCAAATGTGAAATGCTGTCGCAATAAAACTGGAAACGTTATTGCCTCACAAAACATCAAGCATTCGATATTGTGAGACAAAGTGTATTTTTATTGAATGGATCGATTGTTAAGATAAGTTTATCGTAAGACAAGTAGCGGCCACCCATAGTTCGGGAGCGAAGGCATCTCGAGCGGAGCGCTAGATGTCGAGCCTTGCATTTTATTACATCTTGATATATGCTGATTCGCATAGGCGTCGAATACTTGAAACTCCAGCCGAGAGAAATATCACTTTTAGTTGAAATTGTCTCCGAGGAATGTCAACTATTGCGCATTTGGTATTCGAGTGTTATGACTGCAGCATGTTTCGACAAACTTGTCGTCAGGAAATCATAAAGGAAGATAGTTCGCTTTTTCGTTCACCAAATGCCAATCGCACAGCTTATTCATGACTGTATTCGTGTAATCTGACCGCAATATATCACACATTACATATTAGATATAAATTAACGATGACCATTCTCATTTATATTTATTATTTTTACAGAAATTTAAAATGCATGCCTGTCATTTATGGACATATAATCGTCGTTTCATATCCTGGGCAATTTCCCAGCGAGCTGTTGTTATATAATTTATGCCTATTAGAAGGTTTTATGGTAACCTACCAACCACCCAATCCGCGGGTCAAAGTGCATAATGCCGAGGCGTGGTTTGTAATATTGGATAATATTCGTTAATAAAGCCCCGCGACGAATTGCATTGGACGCAGGCGCCACGTGAACTTAAACCCGGAGCCACGCCGCCGAGATCTCTCTAATATTCCAGCAATTTTACGCATAAACTATTCCATTCGGAAAGTTCGTGTGTGGCTGTGCTATCTCACAATGTAAATATTGTTGTGCACATTCGTCATGCTATTCCCTGTTAAGATGTTAATCAAAACCCTTATGACTCTTACATAATTTTTCAGCATCAGTGATCAAAACTTAAAGATATCTTTGAAACTATCAATTTCCGTTTCTCCAATAACAATTTAATTTAATTTAGTTTTTTTTATTATCCTTTTTAGACCTAGAATTAGATTAGATGAAATAAAACTGAAACACCACAATCATCATTCATGTCAATCATCAATCGTTCTGTCGACACATGTTTTGTGTATTCCTTCAATATTAAGTGTATAATTTAAAATCCGTATACAGATACAATGTCTTGCACTGTTTGCTCATAAATATATAAAATAAAACAGAAAAAAGATACATTCAATTTAAAACTTGCAAAGCAAGTTCATTACTTCAAGATGATCCGTTAAAATAAGACGCCATTAAATAGACTATCAGAAAATGCAACTCTATCGATTGCTATGTAGTTTTTCTTAGCGTCTACATTCGTCTGGCTGCGGCGCAGCGAAGAGTTATGTCCGATCAGTACGTGAGGTAATTTCCTCGCCTTTGACTATTTCGTTGTGTCGAACTCTCTTAACTATTGACGTTATCTTGATTTACGCACTTTATTAACATTTTATTATACGACTGAGCGCGTTTCGTAAGAGGATGGCGACTGAGATCACATCGTATCGTTGTATGTCCTTATAAGTGTAAAAACAAATACGTTCTATTACGAGTATTTTTGAATTGGAATTTTACAGGTACGGAGTTTTGTGCGTCCTATAGCTTTTATGACTGTAAATTAATGAGCTATTGTTTGTTATTTATATAATAAGTTTTCGGATCGGTTCCTCTGATGAAGTCTGAATGGTTTAAGTGTACATATCATCAGCATCATCATATTACGTCCCCACTAAGGGGCACGGGTCTCTGCCCTGAGGAAGGTGTACATATGCCTCCGCGCTTTGCATCGTAAATCTGCAATGGGTAGCGTAGTGTTTAAGCTCATACTATATCTCTCTAGGAGAATGCCCGTGCCCTGCAATAGAACATATATGTATATAAACATAGGGCACTGTATAAGTTTACAAATAAGATAACTAACATTGAATTATCCCGAGAAAACAGCCGGTTCAAGTTTAGCTTCCAAGCTTTGCCCGTACGATGTTTGTTTTACAACTGCCATGAATAGTGTCGTATTTTAAAAACGAAGTCATAAAATTAAGCCGTAGGAATAAAAATATTTTGTAAATAGAAAATTATTTCTTTACGGCCTAAACAGATTACGAAGATTAATTTCTAAATATACTGAATACACAAAAGTAAGTAAATAAGTTATTAAATCAAATTGAAATTTACGATAATCATAAAAATCAAGATTAGGCTACTTGGAGGTACACATTGTGATTTAAACACATTCCCGATCGGTGAAGTGCTCGATAGTTCAGCCGAACATTCTTGCGTTTGGTATTTTATGTTCTAAGTTGTTTGCTGCTGACCTCCGGGATCCACGTGACGCTCTTCGGACAATAAAAAGTCAACAAAGAATCGAGTACTTCCAGCGACAGGACCCCCCGTATGCCAGCGACCACCTCTCAAATAATAAATGCGTTTATGATCTATGATCTGAAAGCGATACTTATAATGGCTTCTGTATAAAGAAGCTGCACTAAAAGCAACTCGGTGCCCGCTCTCCGCGACCCGACATGATAAATAACCTCAAATTGCTTATAAAAGGTGAAACTTTTATCTCTCTCCCTTTGTACACATGTAAATATGCGTGTTTAATCTGACGTGGACTTATGAGCTGGGGAATTTAGTGACGTCGATCAAACTATCGTTATTGAACTGGGTCCAATACATATCACTATTTATCGTTTCTTGAGATTGATTATTTTTATTCATTGCCTTCTCATAATATTCATTGGCACTTTAATCGACGGCACGTTATCGTTATCGTTATAAACCCTTGTATGTCCCCACTGCTGGGGCACGGGTCTCTTCCTGCATCGCAGGAAGGTTAGGCCATACTCCACCACGGGGGCCAAGTCCGGGTTGGTGGAGGATTGTAAGACAGTGGCGGGCCTTACTGTCAGAAGTTATCAAGCCGCCCATAAGGCCTCTGACATGGATTAACGACTGCCATTATATGACAGCCGACACCAACGGCTTAACGTGCCTTGCGAAGCACGGAAGCGCTCGGAAAAATGCCACTAGCGGTAGTCACGGGACGCTCACCCATCCCTTACCTGACCGCGCCTGTTGTTGCTTAACCAAGTGATTGATTCCAATCACTCGGTTCGCCTAGGCCACGAGCGCTCCAACGGCACCATCATACCTTTTAAGATTTAATCATATTAAGATTTAATCGAATTTCTCTAACGATACGTAGACCAAGTGCTACTTGTAGGTAACTTCTTGATCACGCCCGCATCTGTCTCGCGCCAGCCATGCCAATCTCTTTGATAACCCGCTCCTACCAGGCCGCTTCGAAATTGCTCCGCTAATCAAGCCAATTAATAGGAAATAGTCAATTAAAACTCACTCATTACGGCAATAAAAAGCTAAAACCCTAACTGGCATCGATAGGCAATAAAAGAAGTGTCGGATTTATAGACACGTGCGCGGTGGATTTATGTTATTTACTGCGGGATATGGGTTGTTTGTTTATAAATAGAGTAGTGGTGGAGCAAGGAGCGGAGTGACGTGTCGCGCGATCGCATGTCGCGCGCGAATATATCAATCGCGTCGGAGAGTAATGGTCGTCGGGCCGGCAGCACCGGTCCGCGCTAAATGAGCCGCAAACTGCCCGCCGCAGTACTTTCTGTTGAATGTTAAGTAGTTTTAATTATTTTGCAAGTGCCCCCGGGTTACTCCGCTCGCCGCTCCCGGAGACATTTATCAAAGCCAGCAACTGTAAATATCTCGTTCACCAATGCCGGAGACATGACTGCGACAATTATTTTCATGTTTATTGACTGAAACGATTTGTTACCGTTGATCGGTATATTAGTTTGATGTCGAAATAATTGGGAGCCTTCGATGTATTTTTCGCTCTATTGTAAATGATTTTTGCAAAAGTTACACCTCCGCGTCTTAATTATGCTGGGTGGAGATCGATAGTGCTGCGTGGTAATGACCGCGCCGTGAGCTTTAATGAAATAATCCAGTCGGCTTGCAGTGTATGTGATAGATGCAGGTGTCCGCGGCGAGAAGCAAGAGCAACGCACGTTACAGTCGACAATAGCTAGACCTTTAAATTTTTGTTGCAAAGTCGCCCGCAATGTTACTAAACATGAAAGCACGCATGAAAAGGTCCATGTGCTGGCGTCTGTACGAGGACGGCCGCGGGCAGTGCGCTATACGAGTAACTCTCATCCTTCAGTTCTCGACTTGGCTTGTTAGCGTACTTTCTTTAAAACAGTTCCAATTTGTTACCTTTTAATGAGCGAGAATAAAATGTTACGTCTCTATTATTTCTGCGTAAACTATCTATTGTGAAAGCTACAAAATACACGACAGTTATTTCGCATAGGAAATGATCTACTGTAGTTTTGGTTTATCTATTTCTGAGGCGGTCGTTCGAAGACGAATAGTGCTTGCGCCTAGTCCGAGGTAATAGTTGGCGAGGGTAAAGGATGTGGCATGAATACTCGCGCTTTCGCTCGCGGGCGCTGCCTGTCCTGCTTGAAAAATTACTACTCTCGTAAATATTTCGTTGAAAAGCAATTTAATTTTATAACGCACAGCGTGAGTAACTACGCCGGGTTTGAAGAGTTCTGTAGACTTTAACTCGGCTAGAAACGTTTCATCATTGTAGGCCCGGTAAAATCAATAACAATAATTGTTATCATAAAACTGGGCGCGTGTTTTTAAACAAGCGACTTTATGAATATCAAGCTAGGGACTCATAAAAGTTGACAGTGATAGCCCAAGTACTCGTATTACGTTCCGAGAAGGGCAAGAAGTATGAAAGGCAATAAACTATTAACGGTGTCCCGATACTAGATCATGTGCCCTGCAGGTGACACCAAGTAGATATGTTAAGGGCTTGCTGTATCGTTGATCAAAATGCATTTAGATTCGTATTTAGATTCGAATTTCCAAAATGAGAGCCGTATTGAAATTATTAAAAGGAGCAAATTTTTCTGAGGGCTTTGAAACACTAATATTTTTACACCTAATCAACTATTCACAAAACATAATATGTAATTGTAATGGATAAGGTTTACAAAGTTACCAGTTACCTTGTGCTAGAAATGTAACCCAGACAATTTTTGTATGGTATTTCGACGCTATATAGGGGTTAATTCATATTTTAGTCAGAAATAAAGAAAGTACGTATATTGCGTTATTTTAACGGTGAGAATATTTCGATCATGCCTTATTTTATTTATTTAGGATTACTAACAACTTATATATTAACGCATTAACACAATGCTTAAGTAAATTAAACTTAAAAATAAGTATACAAGTAATGCACACTGCGTGCAAGCTTATATAGGTACATAATAGTGGTTTATATCTTGCTATGGTTTTGGTATTCAAATTGTCTGTACAAACTTTTTGTTTGCACTAGCTTTACGTAAAAACCTATTTAAAGGCTAAAAATTTCGCCCGGGCCGCCCGCCCGGCTGCCGAGACTCGAACCCGTGACCTCTGGCTAACCGTACCAGTTACGGTTACTGGTACGGATAGCCAGAAGTCACAGGTTCAAGTCCCGGTATGGCCGGAATTTTAAGCCTCTAAATAGGTTTTTAAAAAATTGTCCTCAGAACGGGTTAGTGCAACAAAAAAATATAGCTTTACATAGTTTTACAGTGGAAAGAGGGAATTAGCGAGACTCTACGTCGATCGCTGCATCGAAATCGATGTAGATCTTTACCACTAAAGTTGATCTATTATAGACAACCTTTGGATGGACTGGGCTAAGCATTGGAGAAGAAAGTAGATGTACAAACATAGAACATGATAATTTTAGAAATATATAAATTATACATGCCTATATACATATAGGATGTAATACAATCTCCATATACCTCTATACTGTACCTCTATTGCTGTGTGGTGTCGGCCAAGAGAATAGCACCTTCCAAAATTCTTCCCGCGGGTGTCGTAAAAGACGACTAAGGGACACAAACCGGGGGGTGGGCAGCAGCGCCCCGTGCAGTACAATTCCGCTAAACTGCGATCCCCAACCCGCATGCCCAGCGTGGGGATTATGGGCATTACCCCCCAATAATGGCACAATTAGGGGAGGGCTATGTCCAGCAGTGGACTAATATAGCCTGAAGAAGAAGAAGATACCTCTATACGCGCGGAGTCAACGAAGCTGCGGGTTTTCTACAGTGTGTTCCTTTACAGTGTGGGCTAAGCTGACTAAGCTGTCAGTATGGTATGGGTACTGGGCAAGCCTACTCAAAAAATATGTTAAGCACACTTTGTGCCAAAAGGGCTACTATAACATAAAGGATTATTTAGATGACAATGAGGTCTGGAATGAAAGCCAGTACAATGTATGAGTTCTATGTTCATAATAATTATGTAAACTATGTTAATTAAGGACTTTTGAAAAAACTAAGTTAGGAGTTTTTTTGTCCATTTTTTCTCCTAAATGATCTAGATTTTGAAATGGACACCTACTTTGAATTGTAACGTTCATTAAGCCGCAGTTTCTGTGCTACTTTGAATAAAACATTTTCATTTCATTTCATTTCATTACTCCATCTAAAATATTGTCCCAGGTACTGCAGTATCCGAGTGATCCCTACACCCATCTAGTTTGAGTGAAGGTGCCACTGGGCTCCGTAGAAAGAATCATCGCTGTATGCATCCGAAAATGATGAATGAAGGAAACAAAGTATGTTTTCTTAAATTATGATAATATTAAATACATCATACACTTCACTGACGGTGAAGGAAAACATCGTGAGAAAACCTGAGTGTCTGAGATGTTCAAATACCTTAACGCTTGAAATTGCCAATCCGCGGTGGGCACGCGTAGTAATTAAACCCATACTCTCTCAGAAAGAAGGCCTGTTGCAGTGGGACGTTTATAAGCTACATAAATAAAATTAAATACATAACTCAAATAGTAGTTTTAGTGAGCCCTCGACGCGCGAGATAGATGGATAGTTTATTTATTGTCTCTCTTTTCAAATTAATGTCACATGAACAAAACAAGGGCAGTGCATATATATATTGGATACGTCCGCAGGAGATCTTACAATTTTGATTTGAGTACCTTAACCTTACTTAGGTAGCTATCTTAATTATATTCTGTTTAATGCACTAACCCGTGCTGAGGAGATTTTTAAATCCTATTTAGAGGTTAAAAGTTCCACCCATGCCGGGATTCGAACCCGCGACCTCTGGCTATCCATGCCAGCGCTCTTCCAACTGAGCTAATGGGCGACTCACCAGCATCAGTGAAATTTCGAACCTCTTTACAATACTCTCTGTATTACGTACAGGCAGCGAC
The DNA here is from genome assembly GCA_934045075.1 of Yponomeuta sedellus. Taxonomy (NCBI): domain Eukaryota; kingdom Metazoa; phylum Arthropoda; class Insecta; order Lepidoptera; family Yponomeutidae; genus Yponomeuta; species Yponomeuta sedellus. Next base: position 12,543,970 of record OW203735.1, on the reverse strand, counting down.
ATCTGGCTGAAGTAATTTGCATCACTTGCAGCCCCCAGTACCTACTTTGCAGTTAGGTTTTTTACATCGGAATGATATCGCTGTACCCACATGATTTTTTTTTAATGCACTAACCCGTGCTGAGGACAATTTTAAAAACTTATTTAGAGGCTAAAAATTATACCTATGCCGGAATTCGGACCCGCGACCTCTAGCTATCAGAGTATTGTAAAGAGGTTCAAAATTTCACTGATGCCGGTGAGTCGCCCATTAGCTCAGTTGGGAGAGCGCTGGCACGGTTAGCTAGAGGTCGCGGGTTCGATTCCCGGCATGGGTGGAATATTTAGCCCTCATGATCTGAGATTTAGCCTCTAAATAGGTTTTTAAAATAGCTATCGTAACCTAACTTAAGGTCGCTAACTCCTCCTCCTCGAAGCGCGAGTCCGTCTAGTAATCGACTAGTTTTTAATAAAGTGAGATCATAACTATTCAACGTCCAGCCCAAGGAATGTTTTTATTCGCTTTCTATAGTAACAAAGTATTTACAGGATCATCAATTTAATTTTACTATCCGCGTGTATCGGCGGCCTCGGGCTCCCGTAGCTCTGCAATAAATCATTAAGTTCCTACAGGAGTTTCTACACCATTTTATATCCTTATTTTTATATAAATATAATGCCAACAGAGGGTAAGCATGTACGAGTATAATTAGTAGTGCAATTTGACCCAACAGTCAATAAAAACAGTTTTTTTTAATAAGGTAAAGTTAGTGTTAAGATGATACTTTATTTAGTGGTTAAGAGATTAGTTTCAATAAATAAAATGTTACTGAAAGATCTTTTAGCTTGTTTGCTAACAAGTCATTTAGAAGAGTTATCTCTTAAAGCGGTAGAACGCGGGCCTCACATTTGGGAGGTCGTTCGTTGGTTTACATCCCTGCATGTACCAAGGACTTTGTTTTCTAATTTATGAAGTTGTTATGACGGTGTGAAGTTGCAAAATACCTCTCGCTAAGCTTGAAGGAAAACATCATGAGGAAATCTGACTATCTGAGTGTTCACATACCGTTTTAAATTGACAATCCGCGGTGGGCACGCGTGGTAATTCCCGTAGTGCGCGATAGTTTATTTCTATCCACAAAACATGATTGTATTTTTGGTTTCCTTCAACATGTGAATTTTTGTATAATCTAACATAACATTTGACGACCTCTGTGGAGCGGTAGCGCATCTGCCTACCATACGACAGTTCCCGGGTTCGAACCCTGGCTTGGGACAAAAACCCCAGGTCTTGATGTTTACCTGTTTGTGATGTCGTTGTTTCTGGTTCCCACGACACAGGGTATCCTAGTGTGGGGCCAGAAGCAATGTATGTGCCTGTATGTAATTGTTATGTTATGTTATTAGCTCGTATAATAATAAGTCATGATTATTTAAAGATAAAAAGATAAAAAAAATATTTAAACCACTTACTAACAAATTGTACATTTTTCCCATTACATAAAACTATGATTAGCTTAAGTATTAATCTAGAAAATGGTTGATATTAACAATCAAAGGTTCACCAGGAACAGGAAAAAGTTCATCAGGAATCTGTATAGTGAGGACCTGGTTGTGAAGGATTGACTGAGTTAAAATTTGGCGACTATTAAAGTTTCATATTTTTACACAGGTACTAAACTATAAAGAAGACCCGACAGTGGTATAAAAATATTGAGCAAATTATAAAATTAAAAAAGAAATTGTTAAGTAGAAAAAAAGAAAGATAAAACATATTGCGTGTTCAGTATTACAGTTGTGTGAGAGTGGTGATGGGTGTTAGTAGTGTGTGTAGTATTTGTGTGTGATGTGATGAGTGGGAGGAAGTGTGTGACTTTGTGAGAATAGTACTAAGTTATGTAATGATTTTTAGGATATCCTCAGTTGCAGCATAGCCTAAGCCAATAAGGTGGGTGAAAACATTTCGCTTGGCTTCATTGAGGGTGCAATTCTTTAACTCACATTTACGGAACAATTTATTAAAAAGGAAAGGGCCAAGAAAGGGTAAAAAACGCTGAGCAAATTTAATTTTCGTCCTGGGGATGGGGATTCTTATATTCGTATATTATTCTAATCAGGAGTCAGAGTTAAGTAATCAGGAAAAAGAAGAAACTGGAGGTACTGCTGAGTGACCACCCTAAATATAAACAGTTGACGTATTGATAGAAGATTTGTTTCAATGTACAGAGCGGTAGTAGGGAACCTGTACGGTTTACTGAAGGTGACCTTAAGTATGGACCTTTGAGCACGCTCCAGAGCAATAAGATGGGTTTTAGCAGCGCCACCCCAACATGAAATACAATAAATTAGCACTGACTGACATAGTGCCATGTATATTGCATTAAGGACTTTTTTGTCGTTGATAATTGTTCGCTCGAGAATCGATCGCGCAACGTAATCATGAATCTGTGGTCATTCATTCATTACTCATTCGTTCCGGTGCCGTCGCTCGCGCCGCTACTAATTTATCCATCCACCTGCATACACATTCGCACTGTGACATACGCGCGTGATAAGTGCTCGAATTCTCGTGAAGTGATAGACATTTGGTGACCAATAAACTTTATCAGCTCAAAGAACAATATTAGACTATAAGTGAACAGTGCAGGAGTGTTCCCCGTGCGCTGGACGCATCAGCTCATCCATCACCGCTCATCATCTGCCCAACAGCTCAAAGCGATCCATCATCCACCATCACCAAGTAAGTCCATTCACATCACCTCCCATTCCGCTCTCTCAATCAGCCCGTCGTGAGGTAGACCTAGCCGACACTGGCTAACTACCAATAATTCTTACCTGTTTCATGAGATGAAACAGTTTTCGTGCTCTAACCGATAGACACGATATATGGGGGGCGAAGCTGAGATTCTCGTCAAGCAGAATGCCCAGATATTTTATAGTGGGGGCTCTTGAGATGGAGTCAGGACAACAGTTGCTAGATTGTAGGTCGGAACATGTATGGATAGTGATTGGGGAGTAGATCACCGGAGCCGAAGCCTTTGTCTTAGAGAAGCACAAATATTTACTTTTTGAGGCATTAAGCGTAAGAAGATTATTGTTTAGCCAAGTTGCTATCTTATTATATAAATATGTATATTTTATCACTATTTTATCTGTAAAAACGGCAAACTTGTGGAATTGCATCAGTGTTTCTTATTGGCTACACTAGATAGATAAAATGACCTTGTATTTGTAGTATAGCATTCATTATACACGATTCACATTATTCACTTCTGACAGTATGACTCGCCACTGTCTTACAATCCTCCATATCCGGACTCGGCCCCCGTGGTGGAGTATGGCCTAACCTCCCTGCCATGCAGGAAGAGATCCGTGCCCCAGCAGTGGGGACATACAAGGGTTGATATCAATACATTATTCACTACGCCATTGCGAAAGAAAGCAGTACATTGTGAGGAAATCAAAAGGGGAATGGTACGTGCTAGGCAAGCCCACTCCATCCAAAAAATATGTTAATGGTTCCGCAGGTTCCTAAGGGGCAGTTAATATGACTACGTCGTAAGCAGGAGTGGAAGCGCACGACTACACCAAACACGGAGCGAAACGTTGGAGGCACCCATATCTGGCGCGATGTGCAATTTCGTGGCAATTTACATCATCAGCGCATAATGTCTCACTTCAATCGTACGTACCGAGTACCCGTTTTACTGAGCCACAGAGGACTAAGCTTTGCAGATTAGTGCTAAGAGCTATGCGATAGCTAGAAGGGCCAAAATAAAGGCCAGTGCCGATATGACTGAATTAAACTTCCTAGTTTTCGCTCGCATATACTTCATTATCTGTTCAAGTGCCCCAGGTCAAGTTATCGGCCGGCCCGCACTATGCATATATTTATACGAACCCTTCTTTTTCTGCTGTTTTTCGCAGATCGTCATCCCACCTGGTCGGAGGGCGCCCTACACTACACAAACACGAACTCATACAAGCGCATTTCGAACCCCTTATATCTCCGGAGCCATTATGTCACAGGACTGAAAATTTGCAGAGGGATTAAGGTTACAAAAAATATATTGTTATAAATAGTAAAAATGGGTCCGAAAATTAAAGTTTTTGGCACTCCCTGATGGATAATAAAAAGTCCGGAGTACTTTTGTAATATGGAGCACGTAATAGTTCTTTATGAGTAAGCAACGGGAAAAACAAAAAATCGTTAAAAATATACAAGGTCATAATTTTAAAGACTGTATCATGGGAACTACCTAATTCTTTGGAGACAGATAAAAAAAAATTAGGAAACCAATCTTAACTTTAATAGTTATATATTTTCATTAACAAATTGTGAAAAATGTGTACTGTCAGCAAAAAAAAATACATTTACTTTTACTATCTTGACAATATTATATTTTATTTATAAACTTACTATCACTTCATTAGACGTCAAAAATATACGAAGACATCAGGTTGTACAGGGGTCATAATTTGAAACTACGTATTAGTGGCAACTACCTAATCTGTAATAAATAGAGAAAAAAAATTGCTAGGAGACTTCACCTAATTATTAATGCTAGGTATGTGTTCATGCATAAGCAAATTTAACTATCACCAAAAACAAAACATAATTCGTTACAAATGATTCATTAGAACTTAGAAGTATGAAGACCACTAAAATTCATTATTCATTGAAACATTGCTACTTCCCTGAAAGCACAAAACTTGGCGAGTCCTTATTTGTTTTTTGGGATCAGAACTTAGCCAGTGTTAGGAACACAGAACATAAAAAAAGAGTAGAAGTCGTAAGTGGGCGGTGCCCGCGTGCCTCACATTAGCAATGTATTGCCTATGCGTAGTCGGTGACAGTTTTGTTGACTTCAGTTGCCGTGCGCTTCTAGTAAAGAAAAAAATGGTGAAAACTTGATTAAAATGCCTTGTTGTGCTGTGTTAGAGAGCAAAAATAAAAGCTGGGGACTAAAATATACCGATCATGCCGTAATATTTCATCGGTAAGACGTATTTCATTGTATTTTTAATTAAATTTGTAATGAAATGAACACGGAAACCAATCCGAAAACTAAAAAGTGAAACCACCTTTATTTACTGGTTAGTAAAGTTAAATTTTCATTGATGAAAGTGTACCTTCTCTAGAAATTTCTGTCATAATTTGAATTCTACTCAATTACGGATGGGGGCACACATGATAAAAATCTATCGATAATTGTCTCTGACTTAGTAGTCCTACATACTTAATGGTACTTAGGTATTGTAAATTCCAATTCGTCTAAGTAGGTAAAATAATTGTTGTTATTTTATACCTACTTCCTAAGTGCCTTTTCACATGCACCCGGTCGCCGTCCGGTCGCCAAGCCGGGTAAAGTAGTAATGTATGAGCTCCGGTCGCCGGCTGGTCGTTGTGCATGTAAAAACTGTCTTTGGAGCTCATACATTACTACTTTTCATACAAGATATGATATGAGCACATAGATCGCGATATAGTTTTTCTTCACCAGTTTATCAGTGACTGAAATATCTAAGAAACTATCAAAGTTATTTTCATCCTACCCCTTTGACAACAGAAAACCGAGGCAATGTTACAACAACCCTCTCGGAATCAAAACAATTTGGAAGTGAGTTTTCGTTTAGTTTTCTAAGGAACCGGATATGAAATTAAAATGGATGGCAGCGACAGAAAGGCAAAATTGGTTCAAAACGACGATGAACACAATATATTCAAAGCATTTTCATGAACACTTCATAAACACTAAAAATGGCGGAAGGTGGCACTTATGTGATGCAGCAATACCAAAAAAAATGTGCTTACTCCCAGGTTAGACTCTTGCGTATAAATGAAATATATTAAGTACCATCGTCAAAAAAAAATAGTATAACGTATGAAACATGGCGTACAGATAGACAAAGATCTGAATTGAGTCGTAGAATACATTATATTTCCCGTGTAATATAGGCGTAATTTCTAACGCCCGCGAAGCAGCGGGTTAAAGCTAGTTTTAAATAAGAGATAACATTTTAAAATATGAAATCTACCACATTGTTTTGTGTGTCTATGTACCCTATTAGTGTTAATTCTTTTTTAATACAGTTGCTCAAAAAGTGGCGTATTACACGGACGTATAGCATGCGGGATGTGGGCTATTACACACTCGTAATTTTTTTTTTACCTTTCCCGCACTCGTGCGTTTTCTTTCCCAACTGTCAAAATAATGTCTATTAAAAAGAAAAACCAGCCATGAAGTTTTTACTAAAAAAAATCATAGAAGTTTTTATGAGCTACTAATTTGTTTCAATATCAGATTAAATGATTTGATTGAATGAGTTAGGTTAGGTTTCATTTCATTTCATCTCATTAAATTTCATTTTCATTTCATATCAATAAAAAAAATCTTCTGAAGACTTGGCTGTATGGGCATAGTTCCCTTTGCCTTCTAGAATGGGTGAAGAAAAAAAATCTCTGCTTATATTTTTTTACGGTTGGCGCCATTTTCTAAATATTTTTTCTTTATTAAATTGCTTATTTTTTTCGCAACTGTATTAAATCGTTCAGTACACGTGCGGAATTGTCATTGCAACTTGTCGGAACTCTTTGCAATGACAGCCTTTCCGCACTTATAATGAAATACTATATTGCACAAAAGATAATGTAGAAAAGATGCATTTTCTACCAGTCAACCCGCAAAAAGAAATAGCTAAAAAACTTCTAAGTACCAGCATTCATATTCGGCCGTTAATGTGTAAACTGTTTGTACGAGTATAATTTGTCGATAGGTTCTCCCTATCGACAAACTAGAACTCGCATTGTCCCATCCCAAACTGAGAATGCACTTGTTTTTCAATTTTGAACTTTATGTCGTACTAGGTAAAAGTTCTTTTCGGTCCGACGCGGCGGTAGTTCCATCTAGTGTAGAGTAGCGTTACTACAAAATGTCAATCTTAATTTCATCATTGTCATTTGATTTTGATCATTGTTAACATTATAAAAAGGTGCATATTTTAATTGAAACTTTTATGATGTACACCTTTTCGGCATTGACTTTATTTACCAATGGCAGGTTGGCATTCGTAGTGTGCGTTTGGTTTGTAAGTATCAGTTTGGTTACACTGGTTTTCGTACAAATGTGTCATGTCGCTACTTCTACTCTTTTTTTATGTTCTGTGGTTAGGAAGATAATAACCAAATTTTACTTGCCGGCATTTTGGAGACTACGCAAGCACTAGTCAACAAAACAGGAGACGCGGACGTATGTACTTGTCAAGGTAGGCATTTTTCAATATTTTGCATGTTTTTGATGTAGTTTTTTGGTAATTTGAAGTAGGTGTTGCTTTATTTCTATCTACAGTAGTAATTTCACTTTTACACAGTGAGACACTCTCATATTAACCAGCTAAATGACAATGACGCAACCGGCAAAATAAATATGACCTAATGGTTTTTTTTTTTTACTTTATTGTTTTTGATCCAGCCGGGTAAAGACGAACGCTCCATGCCGGGTAAACTCGAATGTTTGACATTACCCTACCATAAGCCTTTTTGTTGGTTGTCTATTCATCTTTTTTTAAATTTTTTTCAGATACCTTACATTACAAACGTCATTACAAAAGTGAAAACAAAGCGAAGATCGATTAATGATCGAAAGATTGATTGAAGATGTGACAAAGTCTAAAAATGGTATTAAAACCCAAACCTCAGCATAGGCAGGGCAGTAGAAACTTATAATGTTCCAAGATCATTGAATTGCCTGTTATATCTTCGAAAATATCAAAACTCACTATCAGGGAAACAAGCTATACAAAGAAAGCGGTTAGAACAGAAACGAACAGAGCTGAAGTCGAAGGAATCGCGAAAAAACCAGAAAAAATGACATAAAAGCATGTCAATTACAAAAACTGTAATGTTGTGATAAAAAAACCATTAAAAAAACATATTAAAAGAGTATTAAAGATATTAAAAGAGTATTAAATTATTTTCAAAAAAACAAAAGTATTTAGTGACGCTAGTTAAAATATGAAAGAATAATAAAAAGGCGAAATGGAAAATTACTACTTTTGCATATTTTGTAGTGACAAATATATAGCTCCCTCTGTTGAAGACTGGATTATGTCTATTTGTGTATAAAATGGGCTCACGAGAGTCAAACTGAAGGACAGTCAAGATTGTTGGGTTATGTGATTGATTGGAAATGTGATTACTGTCGTTATTAATGTTAGTACATAATTAATCCGAACACTAAAGGTTTGTTTTCTTTCCATTTTATTAAATTTTATCAAAAAAATATAAATGTTGATGAGTGTAATGGTTAGCCAGATAAGTAAGCTTTATAATGATCAAATAAAGATACTCTGTGATCGAATTCCACTTCTTTATTAATGTTTTTCCCTTAGGTGTTCGTGTTTCCCCCACTTTCCCCTAATGCGGCAGCATCAGAAGTAGATAACGTGTCCACCTCTACACAAATCTGTTCTCTGCACATCCTCAGTAACAGTTAAATCCAAAAAGAGCAGCGTGGCTTTCTTAACGAATAAACGAACATAATCGAGGGTGTGACTTCATTTGTATGCGATGTACTCGCAACAAAAGATAATCTTGAAACATTTTCGATTTAATTTAATCCCTAATGTTATGTAGAAGAGTGTAAATATAAAGAACGGCGTGTTGTTGCCTGTACCCCAACAGGCTGGTGTCGACGTGTCGACTCATTTGGGATGCGCGCGAAATGCGTACCTCTGGACCACCCATGTCAGGTTTGTGGAATGGACTGGGAGGTCAGTAATAATAATAATAACTTCCACACAGCACAAACACTTGTCCTGGACATAACAAATATAAAAATACACCCAGACTGAGGCCATTTATACAAATGTACGGCGGCGCAAGTTGGAATCGAACCCACGACCTCCGACATGGTAATCAGACGTGATACCGCTAGACCAATGAGGCAGTGAAAGCACAGTTAGATACAGTAGACTTTTCATTCAACTACATGTCGTTAACCCAGCGGATTTTAGTTTGACGAAAATATGATAATTTTTAAGTACATTAGTCATATTATAGTATCACTAAAGCGTGGAGGAAAATATTGTGAAGAAACCCGAGTGTCTGAGGTGTTCACATAACTCATAACTCACTGCTTAAAATTTCCAATCCACGGTGGGTAGAGTGAATAAACTCATACTCCATTTTTCAGAGAGACCCCGCCTACGAGGGACCTGTATTACATAATATGATCATTAAATCTCCAATAACGAAGTAAGTGTAATGAAAATTATGTATTAAAGCCGATCTAAACGCGATAGGGTAAACTTTAATTAACGTCGGTAATCTAAGGCTACACTTAATTATACCTAATAAATAAATGCGAATAGACCCGTTTTAATATAGCTATAACTACGAGTATAATAGAGCATCAAGAGTTATTAAATAATACTACATAATGATAATTAGTTGTTCTTTAAGAAAAAAGAGATTTTATTATTTGCATATCGTACCCCAAAATAACAATCCCCAACCCGCATGCCCAGCGTGGGTATTATGGACATTACCCCCTATGATAGCACAACGTGGCGCTCTTTAGGGAAGGGCTATGTCCAGCAGTGGACTAGTATAGCCTGACGACGACTCCAAAATAAATACGAATAATATACTATTTATTATTAAGTCCGCCAATTGTACAATTTTTACTGGTACAGTAAAGAGTTTAATAATAAGTATAATAATACGAACGAACGCGAGGTTTAGCAAAAATTTTACAGTATTTACGCGTTCGCGCTTCAAAAGCCTGGGGTTATGCATGCATGTGAGCTAGGTGCTGAGTTCATACGTTTGTTTACATAATTGTTAGAGATGGCGATGTTTCAAATGATTCTGGCTAGACGTATATAAAAAAACGAACAATGTGCGAGTCGGACATGCGTACCGAGGGCTCCGTACCAACTCTCTTTTTTATAAATATGTTATAAGATATGTAGTGAGTCGCGCTTAGTCATTTTAATTATTTGTCGATACATTATGAGTTCCACAATCATGCCAAGTTTGATGCCTATATATAATACCGTTTTTAGGATAAAGCATAAACAAAAAAACACATTTGGTATATTAAGACCACCCTTATTTAAAAAAAATTACAGTTGTAATTCCCCGGTAAGGGACAAACAAAACCCGGAAAAAAACGACACAGAAGAGCCTTGTGTGGGGCCTGAAGCAACGTATGTTGTATGTATAATGTAATGTTATCATTTGTTATATTATTATTTGTGTGTGAAGGAATCATCGTGACGAAACCTAAGTGTCAGAGGTGTTCAAATATTTCAGCGCTTGAAATTGCTAATCAGCGGTGGGCACGCGTGATAATTAAGCCCATACTATGTCTCTGCTAGAAGGCTCCATAAAAAGGTCTACATAGAAAAAGTTAGGTAAGCCGCCGTAATAACACATATTCTGTGAAGATTTCAACTGGCAACCTAACCTAAAAACCTAACTGCAAAGTAGGTACTCGGGGCTGCAAGTGATGCAAATTGCTTCAGCCAGATGTCGCTGCCTGTACGTAATACAGAGCATATTGTAAAGAGGTTCGAAATTTCACTGATGTCAGTGAGTCGCCTGTGGCGAGCACATGTCAAGTCTGCGCGCGCACTACAAACTCCAACATTCCTGCATCGCGCAATCAAAGTGTTTCAATGACATACCATAAACATAACGTCCGACTAACAATAGTTGGATCGGCCGTCCCCAGGCATACGATCTGCCTGGCGGGAAATTTCTCATTATAGTGGAAGAGCACGTTCACCCGTTCTTCCCTATACGCCCATTAGCTCAGTTGGAAAGAGTGCTGGCACAGATAGCCAGAGGTCGCGGGTTCGAATTCCGGCATGGGTGGAGTTTTTAGCCTCCACCTCTCCTCTTTAGGTTTTTTTTTAAAACCTATTACGGTTCCAAAGATAGAGCCCTGTAAAGGTCGGACATACTGCAGAGTGCGGAGACAGAGAAAAAGGGTACCGTTCGGCACCCTCGGCTACGGAACCCCAACAAACCTCCAACTAGAAGAAACTGTATAGCACAGATGATATATTACCAATGACCGCTTATTTAAATGTTTAAGCTCAGTTCATTCAACAAATCATGTCGATCGTATCTCGTGTGACCCAAAAACGGGGGTCTATTATCAACGGTGTAGAGCGAGAAGTGACCTCTCACACTAGGGCAATATTTAGTCTTCGTAGCCACGCATTGTCAGATGATGATGGTAATAGTTCTAGTTCTTGCAGCGAGGTGAAACTTGCGTAAACTGATAGTGGTTTCTGTATGAATAGTACTTTATCGTCTGAAATCGAGGACAAATTATGATTTGAACGCAAAATAATTAATTAAGCGAACGGCACATCAGTCTACAAAGGAGTAATTACCATCCATCGCCACATCTCACCTTATCATAGCATACAGCTACATCGAGTTAAATTTTAACGGTCTTATAAAAATATAGGATTAAACTAAAACACTCCTATAGGCGTTTTATTTAATCTGTGGTTATGTCTTTTTACCGCAAATTCTCCAGCGCAGACCTCTTTAGACAGCGTTTTTGGAGTGTTTTAAGGAATGGCGCTTGTATAAATATTTACGCTTAATGCACTCGATTTAAATACATGCTATGTTTCTTTTTAAAGGGATTTATTTTTTTTATCCAAAGATGAAGTCACCTAATGATAGAATATGTTATCTGTTAAAGTACCTATTAGTCTGTCATATTTGATCCTTTGGCAACATCTCGGGTACATGTGTTCCGAGTCTAGAAGCAAGTATTTCCATTCCAGAGGTAGAACGTTATTCTCTCTTCAACTTGTCCCTTGTCCCTAGCAGAGCTTCAGTTAAGCTCGAATCCTAAAACTGTTTTCGAATGCTGCACACCGACAATGATAATTGTTGGTGGCGACTAGAGTTTATTTAAAATTGATTTCGGCGAGCGATCGGGCGCGCGATAGCGTCGTCGAATGCTTATTATAGGTTGCGCCCCAGACCGCTCCAGGCGGACGCAGCCAGTTCGCACGCCTACCTTCAAATAATACGAGGGTTTTTTTATACAATCACATGACTTTAAAACAAAAAAGAGTCTTGAGAAAATCCTTCTTAACCTCCTAAGCCCTAAAGGTAACAGTTACTTCAAGTCTTCTAAAACTACGTAGATTTTGAAGAACTTTTCTTGTGACCAAAAAAATTATGAGGAAAATATTGACTTGGAACAGTACATTTTCCGGACTTCCTACTAAATCATGGCGTGTAAATTAAGAAAGTATTTCTGGGACGCCAGGGCTTAGGAGGACCTGATGTTTTACTCTAACTGCTTAACCAAGTTTAAGAGCATAGATCATCGCTGCTTCTCAAGCTACCTTTTACAAGAAACTCGGATTGTATAAAGTGACCAAAACGTTTTCGTTCTTTTTGTCAGCCTGTATAGTCCTGCACATTATTTGCATATGATATGCCATCAGAGGTAATGATGTACAAATAATGGACCGGCGATAACATCAACAAAGCATCGACGCGCCCGCCACCGCGCCACACCTCGAGGACATAAATCGAGCCTTCCCGGTGCGAAACCTCCGTCACGACAACTGAAAGTGCTTACTTATTTAAAGAATAAATATTGAAGTAACAAGCCCGTGGAAGAACTTGCCAGATTTATATAGTTTTTTTGAATGAGATTCTCTGGTGAACTCTGCAGGAATTATGTGAAACTTAACAAGAATTCATTCGCAGTAATGCATGTCAATGGCACACCTTAAACTCTTGGCCAACAACGAAGATGCTCAGGCAACAAAAGTAATTCAAGTAATACAGAGTGTACCTGAGGCAGGCTAGATAGCACTAAGGGTAGGGTAGGGTTGTCGGTTGTCGCTTGGCGCGGACGCCCGTCCTGTCGATCAGCGGATAACGGCTGTCATAAGTCGCGGCGACAAATCGCAACGCGCATCGCCAAAGCCGTCGTCGCGGTGCCTGCAACACCCGCGGGTTGTTCTTATACAATCACTGCAGTCAGCAAGTTAGTGGATTTTATAATGTACCCACAACGATGCGGGAGAAAAGAGATAATTCAGTGACTGCGCTAAACAGCACAAATCCAAACTACAGTCGCTTAAACTGCAAACGTCAAATATTCACTTCATTAATTCGCAAAAATTAATGGCAAAGCATAGCAACAATAAAATATAGAGTCACAAAGTTGATAGATTATATAGTTTACCAACAACAATATGGAGGAAGAGTATTTTACTGACTTTTTTTGAAAACAAACGTTTTCCTATCGTCATATTTCATTTGAAGAGTCACCCTTATTTGCTTGTATTGTAAATTCTCTTATTTTTTTGCTTAATTAATTACGACCTATTCTATCTACGTCCTATTCATAAACCTACCATGTAATACACAAAAGAAAGTCATAATAATCGGTGATGCCGTTTCGGACGAGTACGATAACAAATACTATGACGCGATATTGTTCTATTATTCAAAATACACCAGATTATTAATACGTTGCAGGTAATCATTACAAATACCTGTAAACACAAACTAGTTCAAAGAATTTAGCTTCAATAGGAATCGCCCTAGTTCCCGTCACAATGCTGATGCGGCGCGCGATCGACGCTACCCGATGCGCGTGCGCTGCGGACCTTCCGCCGTGTTTTATGCGCACTTTCCAACAATCCTTTACCGCATTGTACCTGACAAGGACAATATATGGGAAGCCGAAGCGATTTTTGTCTAGTAGCACTGCGTGGGGTACGACTCCCAATAAAATATTGAGGAGTTATTCTCGACCACAATAGCATCTACAAAAGTGATCAATGGATTGTTTATTTCTAATTTCTCATTTAACAATTTATTGTAGTCTTTACCATCTTTGTCGAGGCAATCTCCACCCTTTTTGGTCGCCTGCTGTCTGACCATAACATCAGTAGTAAATCTTCACTTGTTAAAGGTGAACACACAAACAACTTGTCCCAGTTTAGATCTAGCACTCTAGATTGATAACAAGGAAGAGGTTAGTTCATACAAGAGTCCATAACTCACCGACTACAATATAGTGAACAAATCGCCGAGCGCGGGGTGACGATGACAAACGAGACTCCTTGGACTAAAGACACGCGACGACTTGACCAGATTTCCGCCATAATTTCCACTCTAACTAGACCTTTCTGATCTCTCTCAGGAGCTCATGAAGTGCACGTAGAACTAACTTAAATAGTCTTGTCCAAAGATCTAAGATGACTGGTTACTATTCAGGATTGATACTAAGAATGTTAATTTATATCGCCCGTAGTTATCTCTGAAGGGTTATGAATGTTCTGTTATGGTGTTCAAAGGGCAGCGCGATTTCACAACTAATTAAGTACTACTATGGTAGTAGTACGATGTGATTTTCTTTAATACCTTGCAGAGCTTTAACAGAAAATATTGACCAAAAACATGATAAGAAAAACAAGTGTCCACCTTAGTAACTGAGTTGAACTTAGTTATTTCTATTCATACCTACTCGTATATTGTACTTTGATTTAAACGAGAATGTGTTGACTTAATGAGTATAAGGGTGATTCCATTCGTCAAATAAAAGACTAGGAAGTGATCGAGCGCATTGTTCGAGGACCGGTTGCGACGGAAACGCTGCCAGACCGCGCATTACTTATACATGCGTAGACGCGCTTTAGCAATCAGCATTAATCAACAATATGCCTGCGTGTGCGCGCCCGCCCTCACGTCACTGGGAATTGTTTATTTTCACCCTGAAAATATAGTTTGACATTCACTTAGGTGCAAGCACTTTATGTTACTGTTGAAAACGCGCTTTTGTCACGTATTAACTTGAAATTTATTAACAATACGCTGTGGGTGTTGTTCTCACAAGACGCCTCACCTAGACAACTAGCGAGGAAATTGGCTCGAGCGTTATTTAGCAGTCTCTTATGATAATGCGCTGGCTTACCATGAATCTTTAGTCGCAGGATTACCTTAGATCTGTTTTGAATAGTTTGAGGGCCTCGAATCATGTCAGAAAGAGATAATAAATTTCCATGAACATAACATGACAAATGCATTATTTACGTCTTTTTTTCTTTCTTTCTCGGTGGGCAATGTTGGAGTGTGGTGAAAGTGTCACCGTGTTGTTTGTTGTCGCCAGTAGACGGAGACATGCACATACGCGGGGCGTTATCTTCTAACCCGAGGGCCGTGTCACAGCGCCGTTTATCGGCGGCGGGCGGCGGAAACACCGTGTCCCGCGTAAACCCGCCATGTTTTATTCCCTCGCACACGGCATCGATACCTTAATAAAACCCAACAAGATTGAGCAATAAAAAGTAATTTATTTGATTGTAATTTTAAAACACAAAGTGGACCTCATTTTGTAATATATTTTTATCTTGGTGGTTTTGTGTTTCTCGCGCACGTCCTGGCCCGCCCGCGGTCGCGCGCGCCTCCAATAAACCCGCCATCATAATCTTCAATTACATTTTTGGTTTTCGTAACGGCACCTTGAGAGATTGAGACATTACTACGAAACTCGGCGCGCATAGTCCACCACACCTTACAATTTGGGTAACGAGCTCCTAACCGCTTACTCGTGTAAGCTTTCTAAACGAATAGCTCCGTAGGTATTCAATTTTCTTCCGCTGCATTAAAATGTGCATAATCTATTACGTGTTACAATCTTCAAATTACATCTGTTAAAAGGTGTGAGAAGTGGAGCTGTGCAGTCGGAGGCGAACGGAAGCCGTGTGCATTACCGACGCTGCTCCCGCACATACCGCGCACAACACTCGATATTATCAGCGAACCAATCAATTTGATCCCTCATAAAAAGGTTCTTGGTAGGCTCCTAGGCGGTATAATGCAGGGGGCTATCGGAGGAGCGATCCAAGCATCGCTGGTAGCCGGAGTTTTCATATATTTTATGTGAAAAGGATACGGGCATTGTTGTTGGACACCCTGCTGCGCCCGCGTCGGGTAAATACTTGAAATTACAACTCAGATCGGACCTTGACTTCTTTTAGACCCGCTTCATCTCTGAGAATACGCGCTGCCTTAAAAATCGCTTCCAATATTACGCTTCTGGTGGATAAAGACTCTGCGTCACGTGGCTCACGCCATCACACTCCCAACCGATGTGGTTCATGATACTAGCTGGTTATGGATCGCATTTGTTTTTATGAGCTGGTCGGAAAATAGTAATAGTGCGAGTAAGTAGTAAAAACGATTTATGTGATTGTCATCTCATTGGTACCAGGAACAACGTGATCGAAATCAGGTTATCCATAGCCATTAATGTTCAATCGTCACATATTTCCTATGTTCTCAGATTTTCAGAATTATAATAAATATTTATGGTTAGGGCTGAAACGCACTGGGTTTACTTATCATGCGGTCAAATACCGTTGTTTATAGTATGTATGAAAATGTACGGTAGCCGCATAGTTTCTACGATTTTAACATTTCATTTTGGAAATAGTTTAAAAGACTGAATTCATGTAAGAAAAAGTGAAACTTGTTTCTTGCTTGATTCCATATTCTTAGCCCCAGCCTCGTAGCCTTGAACCCGTGGTGATCATAGAGGCGCTGGGCACATTTTACTCACTCATCCAGTACGAGCTGAAAGTGCAATAAATCCGTGCGCATGATTAGATTAGTCCTTCTCTCTTCTCCCCTCGCACTCCTCGCCCACCACGCGCGCCCTCAGCCCTTGAGAGTAAAAAAAGTGCTGCGTTGTCGCGCGCCAGAATTACGACGCGATCCTCTTTTATTATCTCTCTTTTTCAATTCAATTTTACGATAACGTCGCCTCTAAGTTGAAGCAAGAGATCGTGATACTTTATTTTATACTCGTGTATTCCTAAATATAGAAAAAATGTGTTCTGCACAGCAACGTTCTATGATGTTTATACTACTGTCAACACAATTTATTTCAACCTCTATGGTGGACATAAAAGTATTTTTAATTCTATGTGATCATCGTCGATTAGAATTAACATAAAGTTATGATTTTAATACCGTAATTAAATTAGCGACATAATCCGATTATCTGATTAAAACGGTTCTAATAATAAGTTATAGATTACAAAAGAATAAAAAAATAATTTCATTATTTTTTACGTAACATTAATAAAATGTTTGTCCCACTACAAAACAGGTAAAAGCAGATCTTAATTCTAATTAATATTGAAAGCTCAAGACCGTTTGGTGATGGCACACGCTTAAAAAGTACGATTTCATATGACAATCGGGGTTGACCCCTTAGAGGCTTTACATTTTGTTTTGTAGCTCTTCACTGGGAGGGATTCAAGCTGGTGTGTGCCGCGACAGCTTTGAGTTGGTACGGTTTGCCCCGAAGCATTTGCTCTTATGATGCGCCATTTGAAAATGATATTTTGCTGAATACCCCTCAGATATTTATTTAGTCGACTGTAGCCTTTTTTAATTTAGTGTAACTGATTTTTAATTTCTTATAATTTGTAACTTTTTGCTTCGAAAATAATTGGTGAAAAAATACTAACGAAAGTTCGTATTTAATTTAATGTTCACATTGACTGTTTAATTTTCATTTGTATGGCTTGGGGCAAACCACGTCGGCTCGATGGATACAGCTCCTTCGGCTCATTTGCATACAAGCTACGAATTGTGTATTTGTTAATTAGAGCACGCGAACTGGTTCCTAATAATGGACAATTCCTTTTACATCCAAAGCTCCTGTTTATGTATTCTAGTTGGAACAAATAAAACACTGTTGAAGTCAACTAAATATGCTTCATGCGCATAGAACATTGAAAAAGACTTTATATAGAGAACAAAAAAAATCAAGCAGTAGTAGTAGTAACAGCAGTTAATAGAGTTTAACAAAGAAGTGAAAATTGTAATTGATATAAACTAACGAAATAAAATATACAGGGCTGAAAAATACTCAATTTCTAGATGTGTTTTTTTATTATTTATCTTAAAACACCCATAAATTTGTAAGTATAATCTAACCTATGTTAGTACAAAACAACAAAACTTATTTCTACTATGTACACTAAAGTTCCACAGTCTATGAATAGTTTATAACTATGAAACATTTTCGTTTCATATTTTTTGTGAATTTGGATTTTTAATAACTTCAGTTAATACGATTTTTATGTACTCTACCAGTGTCACAGCCTTCGTTAAATCATTGTCCTACATTAATACTAGCATTATCTATTAAACACACGCAGCAAAAATATTAAAACACGTTGAATTCTTCAGCGATTGAAATTGCCCGTGGTGGGCACGCGTTGTAATGGTAAAGCCTATGGTAAAGCCATGGTAAAGCCCATACTCTGCCTGTGATTTAAGGCCTATGCCTTTTAGTGGGACGTTTACAGGCCATATAAAAAACGTATTGAAAAATGGACATTAGTACAAAAATCTTTAAGATCACTTGTCAGGGAACCAAAGTTGTTGTAAATATAATTTCCTTCTCACAGAAATAGCAATTTTTATTTAACCCTGTATAGCACACAAAAATAAACTCAATTCATAGTAAGTACTATGTATTCTAGACAATCACCATACTAAGTGACAGGCAAGAGAAAAAACCGTGTCATTTTGAAAAGACAAAATCAACAGCTCGTCGTGTTCTGTAGTCATTTGGGAACGCGTCTCAATAATGCGGCGCGGCCCAGCGAGTGCGACTAGGCTTTCTTGTTGTGCCATTATTGTTCCATCTGTTATTTAAATAGCCATAGATTACGTGTTCCGTGCGCTTTTACACACTTGAATTCAATTAATACTTATGTAAATTTATATAATGTTAGATTAATTTGTCGCTAAGCTCTGTCGTCCGATGCCATTAAGCCTTAATTACTTAAAATAAAAACTATTTCTGAACTAACCTTGTGAACTATTAAAGATTGTTTACAATAAAGTATGGAAATTTGTAGATTTAATCGAAATCATACGTTTTGCGACAGCGAATTTCCTTAACTTGCTTCCATATAAAAGACATCAACGAGTAGTGCAAGTCCGTTGTAGTCACTCGTTGGTAGTAAAAACTGTTATTGTCGAAATAATTCAAGGACCTTCATTTAAAGCATTCGGAAAATCTTCAAACGAAATAAGAATTTAAATTGAAATAATAGTACGCTGGAATTATTATTTTATTTTATTAATTAATTAATTAATGAGGAAAAACACACTCCGCCAAACAGAAATATTATGCAAAAAGGTATGGAGGCAACCTAATGATATCCGCTCCTATATTAGATCGGCCTAATTTTGTGACGATGATTATATTGATAGAATGTTATTTAAATCCAATTTCCGTTTCTATCCAATTTGCATGTTTAAATAATCTAACGACATCGTTCTAGCTACGCCTAGAAAAACTAAAATAAATCTTTATGGCCTGCCATCGATATATGAAATAAAGAAACTATTTAATTAAACTTGTATATACAATAAAATAATAACGACGCGGTGGTCTCTCTGCGCTGCGCAGACGCCCTAACCGCGATTCATCGACGCACGAGAGAGTGAGTTTTCGATAACTTTATTGTTATTTACTTCAGTGAATTATCATCCGTACGTCCGTTGTTTTACATTGGTAACGTCGTGTCGGCTGAGCTTCGTATCTAAATTGCTTAATTGGAAAGTTTCTATGGAAATGCTTGGGCTATACGATATCTTTAGTGCGTATGAGCATTCAGGGACCGTTCCATTGCTTTTAGATTACAAGAATTTCCTTTCTGATCACATTTTCATGTTACTTCTGACACTTAATAAATATTTAGTTAGCTTAGCGGTCATGCTTTTTACTTAACTGGTATGAATGGTTTACCTAGCCAATCCATCAGTCCATCGGATAAATTTAATGTCGTGATAAAATTGATAAAAGTCATTGCTAACTCATGGGGGTTATACTCATGATCGTGTTTAAGAGATGAAATTTGCTCGGTGCAGCAACTTGCATGTACCTGCTCCGGACACTTGGATCACTTATATTAAATGGGTCTAATCGCGATAAAACCTTTACGTAATAAATAATCGTGATTAGACCCGTATAATATATAACTATGTATGAGTATCGCGAATCATTAAAAATACGACTTGGATCCTCCTTTCAATGAATACCTTCACGGTCTAGTATCGTCATCATCATCATCAGCCCATTATGTCCCCACCGAGGAGCACGGGTCTCTTCCCTGAAGAAGGTATAGGCCATACTCCATGTTCAAGTCCTGATTGGTGGAGGCTTGAGAGACGAGTGGCTCTTACTGTCAGAAGTTTTCAAGCCGCCTTAAGGTCTTTGACTTGGTTTAACGACTGCCATCTATCGACAACAGCCGGCTCCATGTCGGCCCTGTATGACACGCACAATATTCGTAAAAGGAAAGAAACGTGGAAAGATTGGATTAGAACTCTTTACTGTATACACCAGGGGTTTAGAACTCGAGGTTCAAAAGTTAACATTTTAGCGGAATCAACTTCTTTTACGTCTTCTTACATTCCAGTAACATAACCACCACCTTTAATTATTTTTCAGTTTAAATTCATGTTCCTGTAAAAGTCGGATTCCTTAAAGGTTTGGACGGGTATAGCCCATTTTATCGAGAATCTCAAACTTACGATCATGGCTAGCTATTACACGATTGAGTCCCAATAGTGCAGCAATGGATACAAATAAACTAAACCTTTTTAGACGCACCTCTTCGCGATGCCAAACACCTTGACACGTCCGCCGTGTTGTAACTGATACGCGTGTTTGACATTAAAAGCGTCTCTCTCAAATTGAATTTACACGACAAATTGATTTTATAAGACACGGCTGAGGCCGAGACCCTTGGTAGAACATTTGGTTGAACAAGGTAAGGTAAACGCTTTGAATTTTGATGAAAGCAAGCAAAATGTTTCTGTTTAATTCTTGATATATTATACATACATACATAACCTCACGCCTGTATCCCAGAGGGGTAGGCAGAGACCAGGGACTGCCACTTGCCACGATCCTGACAGATCACCTTCGCTTCATCAACGTTCATAAGTGGTTGCATGCACGCACGCCGGTTCCGGGTACTTTTTATCTTTCCCTTTGCTAATACATCCCCTATCTGGTCGATGTATGTCCGCCTGGGACGACCCTTACCAACCCTTCCACTCACATACGCAATATATATTTGTTTCGTCAATCTTTCTTCCTTCATCCTCTCCAAATGTCCAAACCATACTAGAATTTGTGAAAAATGGAAATTTAGCCAAAAATTTTTAAATAGTCATAAACAAAAGTTGATGTAATGTCAAACTCTAACCGACATAGGTATTTTAGGAATTGTGCATTTTAGAAGTAACTCTGAATATATTTTTGGCCCAGAGATTGAAATTAAATATTGTCACTTATTTCTTATTCATGTTTTGATGTATTTTAGAAGATAAATTATTAGATTATTGTTTGTACAAATAGTTTAAATAAATTGTGCTATCGCTAATAATGTCTAATAAAGTAATAGTAAATGCTTATGCTTACTCATAATTTTATTACACAATTTTTATTTTTAATGCACTAACCCGTGCTAAGGAACAAATTTAAAAACCTATTTAGAGGCTAAAAATTTCACCCATGCCGGGAAATAAATTGCTAATTACCTGTTAAAAAAGGTATCACAGTCGAGGCAAAGCAATAATTATAGTTCGGTTATTGAGTTAAAGATAGCGTGGGCGGTCTGCACTTGAATGAGGATGATTAAATAAAATAAAATCACGCGGCACGTGCTGAAAATAATCCGGTTAGTTCTCGTTTAATCCTTTCACTTGAACTCTTTTAATGAGTAAAATTGTTAATATTTTATGGTTGCCATTTTTTCCTGGTGTACAATAAAGAATATTCTTATCTGATCTTATTGTTATGATTTTTGTAATTTGGTATCTACGACCGTTGTGACCGTTAGTACTCAATTGTTGATTCATATGTTATATATTTATTTTCCAATTACCAAACATTAACCAATCCTAAAATTCTAATAATTGACTATATCAGATTTAAGGGACTTCTTAAGCAACATGAACATAAACATTATGAGTCTCAATTACTTGACCTAAATATTCATTATTTATTAATGTTTGCCAATATTTTGTGCTATTTTAAATAATATTACTAGCTTTTGCCCTGACTTTGAATATATAGAAAAAAAATTATATTTTTATCTTTTGAAATATTGCAAACTTAACTTTGCAGTTAAAATTTTTGTAAAGTAAGCTTGTAATCGTAAAATATATTTTTTTATGTGACCAAAAAATTTCGTTTGGGTTTCAGAACAGTTTTTGATTTTTTTCTGGAAATAAATTAAAAATGTAGGTTTTAGTAAATATAGAACGTGACGAAAATAGTGACAAAAATAGTCATGTAAATGTTGTTTTGACTGCGACGACTTACGACTGACAACTTTTTAACCTTTATGTGACTGTAAGCTTCTGTATTTGATATTAGTTTCGTCTTGATAACTATAATAATAATTTATTGACCAAGGTAATTATAGGTCTGTAGATACTTACAAAATTACAGCTTCTGTTACATAGCTAGTTTAGTCCCTGACTCCCAGATTAGGGGACCAGTTTCTTCCTTCAGTACATTAAAGACCATACTGTACAATAACTGACGCTTACGTTTAATCTGTCTCTAGTAAATATGTTCTACAAATTTTGTGATTAGTATTTAAAAAATCAATTTCTCGAAACAACATAAGATAAATTAAAAAGAAACAATGATGATCGTCCGTGCGTGCATGCAAGGTCTTGACACCTAGCTCGGTTTGAACTGCATCACTTTAAGAACTGACCTCTGAGCACGTTCTAATTGTATTAATCTTGTCTCGCAAGTCCAAACAGATACGCAATGCGATAGAATAAACTGAAGTAGAGAGTCTTGAGAGACGGAAGACAACAACTTGATCCTATAATGAACTAACAATAACTTGAGACTGACGGATAGACAACAACGTGATCCTATAAAGAAAGGTCAAGGCCCGTTTATAAAAGTGCAGATATAGACACGTGTTAAGTCTTGTAGTCCAGACAAAGTACCTACAGCTACAGTTGTGTAGCAAGAAAGTTAAGTTTTAATATTTCATTTTCGGAAACTCAACTTTAGTCACAAATTAAATTGGTTCAGTTTCCAAATAACATAAATCTACTGAATTTATAGAATCTTATCGAAAAGGGAGGATTCCATTATAGGTTCTATAATGCAATTATGTTGCACAATATTTTTATTATAAAAGATACTATAAAAATATTCCTTATGTAGAGATGGCTTTGTTTACGTAGTTTATTAGTATTTTATCATTTACACGTACGTATAATAATTAACAATACCAGCTCGGCAGAGAGTAGCAGAAATGCCATTCGATCATTGATTTCTTTCGGAATGTTTTGTGGTTGAATGTACTTTTTATGAACCTACAGAAATGTGCTATGTGGCGGTGTGTATCCGCTCATAATGCCACAGTTTATGGACGGGCGCGGATTGTCGTGTGCTCTTGTCGCTTCGCGTCTTGTTTACATCGCAGATATTCCCATTAGCGTCTCATTCGCAGGCACAACACTAACTTTGTATTTTTAACACTCAGAACTCTATTGAGTGGGCCCAACTAAATAAGACTTTACGAATTTTTGAACGCGAATATAAAGTCTTAATAAACACTCTTTATAGGATCCGTGTAGTTTTATTTGCATACAGAATAGGAGGCGCGGTGTGGTAGCGGGGGGAGGCAGGCTAATAAGGAACGGATGGTTGCTCTTTAACGAGAGCGCTCAGATAATATTCAGTGTCGTGTTGTAAAATAAAAATGACTTTTATGATGACCACTTTAAAGTCACGCTTTTATATTGAACGCGAATTCATATTAGGCGGATGAAGAAATTTCACTTCTTTAACACTTTTGGGCCATCGTACCTTCGAAGAGGCTTTGTTGTATTACGGGAACTTGTATTCTAATTAAATTTGTATTCTAATTAAATTTCAAGTCAAGTTTTTAGTAACAAGTGTGTCTTAAAATGATAGTAATTGATTAATGCATGTATCAAATATTATACGCGATTTTTTTTATTAAGCCATTATAATATTTTGATAGAGAGAGCATAAGAGTATAACGCATTTTTTTTATTTTTTATCTTGCCTACATTCATTCCACTGCAGGGCACAGGCCTGCTCTCAGAAAGCGAGAGTATGGGCTTAATTACCATGCGTGCCCATCGCGGATTGGCAATTCCTGAGGTAGTTGACCACCTCAGATACTCAGATTTCCTCACGGTATTTTCCTTCACTGTTAGCGAGTAGTATTACTACTATAACTACACAAATAGCAGATCGGGTTTTGACAAAATGTGAGATTAAAGAGTGCCAATTTTCTTATAAAAACCAAATAATGTTAAGTCATCAAACCGTTAAAGTAGAAATGACGCGATAACATAAAGTTCCTGTGAATTTCATCTTGATTGAATTTCATAGCAGCAAACGTATGGTTAAAGGTGACGTGTCAGCCAATCGACTATAAACTTTTTATGTGTCCTTTATATTTTTGCTTTCTAATAAAACCTAAGTGCCTATGCGCAAATCTGCATGCATTTATGTTTATACTGTATGGCCGGGAAGCCAGCAAAGCATAATGCTCTCCCGACACACCTCGCAGTGTCACTCGCAAGGGCGTGTCACAGATAACTTTACATATTCCGTATGCATTATGCAAATTGGAATTTTATGTTAAGCGGACTTAAGGCCTGTCCCTGCATGGACACTTCCTCTCTAATGCAAATTAACATGCGTGATCTTATTTAGAGAGAAAAGTAGTATGTAGCTAGCTAAAACCTTAGTTTCAGATAATTTTCTTTTCTGTGGACTACGTCATTAAGTCCTTTTTAAGTTTCACTTCATACTATAAACAATTAAGCATTGCAAAATGTGAATATATTATATTTATGGCATATAAGATAAATTTAGAATTAGATATTTTTACTGTTCTGGTTAAAACTTTTTAAAATTGCACTATATACCTTTTACAGTATATTATTGCGAAATATGAAAGTTTTAGGACGATTAGATTTTTGTGACAATTATTGTGTCATATTATAAAAACGTGAGTTTTTACGAAAGCGTGTTTGGGTGTTATTTAATCAATCTCGTAGGTATAAATAGCATATCGTAATGTGACAAATTGTGAGGTTAAATAGTGCAAATATTTAAACATATTTCAAATTGACCAATAATAACGTGTCAGCACGTGTGCACAGCAGTACAATGTGCGCACGTGTCAGCAAAAAAGTTTACTCGTAGTACCTACCTAATAGAAACGCAGCTGACATCTGAAATGGCTCACTCTTCAGTCTTGTACTCTTGACCTATACACTTGACCTATTGAATTTCGTGTACGCTTTTTTTGTCTCATCTCAATTGGGTTTTCCAACGAATTAATCATGTATGAAGCGCTCGTTGTCTAGGCAAACCCAGTGATTGGAATCAATCACTTGAGTTAAGCAACAACAGGCGCGGTCAGGTGCAGGATGGGTGACCGTCCCGTGACTAACGCTAGTGGCATTTTTTCGAGCGCTTCCGTGCCTCACAAGGCACGTTAAGCCGTTGGTGCCGGCTGTCAAGCAATGGCAGTCGTTAAGCCATGTCCGAGGCCTTATGGGCGGCTTGATAGCTTCTGACAGTAAGGCCCGCCACTGTCTTACAATCCTCCACCAACCCGGACTTGGGCCCCGTGGTGGAGTATGGCCTAACCTTCCTGCAATGCAGAAAGAGACCCGTGCCTCAGCAGTGGGTACATACAAGGGTTGATAACTAATCATGTATTTTATTAGTTTATGTCATAAAATACATGATTAGTGATCAAGGATTTTTTCACGGATTTTTCCTACATAAACTGTGATGATAGTTCTTAGAATAGTTACCAAAAAAACTTTATACAAAGGACTTTGTCCATTTTGGGCCATACGTGGACAGAACGTAAGAGAAAAATCGAAATAACCCCTGATTATAATTAATTTCCAAACGAATATTTTTGCTTATCTCGTTGTATCAATCGACATTTTAAACAGTTACAAACTAATAAGAATTTTATCTGAAATCCAGTCTTTATTTTGTCAACCAGCCTTGTTTTTTATTTCGGTGTTGCAATTTAAGGAATAGGTACAAATTACATAGAAAACAATTTGGAGTTTCTAATGCAACGCGTTTTAGTATTATTTGGGTAAAAATAATGCACACTAATGCAACGGCATTACAATACTTGCTAGATATGTCGTATTTAATTATTGGTGTGATAAAATGATTAAAATAAATAATCTGGATTTGAGGGTAAACTATTTTATTTATGGCAACACTAGAAAAAAAAAATGTTGGCATTGTCATTGTCACCGGCGAAAAAAACAAAACGATTCATTCATTTGTTCATTGTTTTTGCTGTTTCTTTACTTCGCGTGAATATTGTTTGTTTTATTACTACTTTAGCTTGTTAAAAATGGATTCCGATTCTTCGTTTATTGATGACCCCGGCTCAACTACGGATTTTGTACCGGACTTACTTTGTGGTAGGCAAATAAAGCAAGCAAATCATAGGACACCTTGCAGCAAAACACTCACAATGCAGATATATGGACGCAAATTAATTACTGTAATAGGGTTCTTACCAACTCATACTACAAAACCTACTACTTAGTTTTAATTCAATTGACTGTTCACGTTTGGCCAAATCGCCCATACAAAGTGGACAATGTCCTTTAAATAAACAAATGTGTATACAAACTGAAAAGGTAGAACCTGGTGACCTAAATGTAAGCAATCACAACTGCTATATGTAACCCATGTTTGAACACAATAAATTAATTTTACTTCATATTATGTTCTTACAGAGCTAGTGAGACTAAACAATAGAATTGTAAAGATTTTCTATATATTTCTTGTTATGTAATAATTATATGTATGACATATGATGAAAGGTAAAAATGGACTTAACGGGAATAGCCCATGCACGATTTGCACTGCAGCGCGCGCGCACGTGTCAGCAAAGACGCTCTAGTCACCAATCGAACCTATGCTCAGTCTCGAGTCTCAAGCAGTTGTCAACTGAAATAATACATCGCTCACACTTGAGTCTTTCTTGACCTATTGGTTCTCGTGCAAGCTTTCTTTGTCTCATCTCTATAGCCATACATGACGTAATAATTTAGTTTTTATTATCATATTATTAAAAAAATACATGTTAAAATCATCCCTAATTTAGGCGTGGGAGCGGTAGGTCGTTCAAAAATATTGTAGGCATAACGAAACTATTTTTCCATTTGCTAAGTCGATTTGCCTTTTGCTGAATTTTATTTTTCTGTATCCTCCTCGGCTTCACCCTTGATTTTTTTTCCATAATTATGTTATAATAAAGTTAAAAGGAAAACTAAGCTAAGTAGGCATTACAAGTTAAAGCGTATTAGTCGCATTAGTGGAACTTATATTTTAAACGGAAAGCTTCTTATAAATTCTATCGAAAAGTACTTTAATAATGCAATTAACACAGGCCCCACTATAGAGTACATGTTAAAGTGAGATTATGGGCTTAATCTCCACGCATACCCACCACAGATTGGCTATTTTAAACCTCTGCCACGCTATGGGCGGCTTTGGATAGATATGGGGACGAAGAGCGGTGCTAGCGAAGTGGTAACATGCCGGCTTCTCTATCGGGAGGTCGTGGTTTCGAATCCCGGCATGTACCAGTGTGTTCTATGTTCTATACGTGGAGAATTGCTATTGTAGCAATACTACTCTCTTACGGTTAAGAATAAAAATCGTGAGGGAAACCCATGTGTCTGAAGTGTTAATACCTCAGCGCTTGCTCCGTACAATGGCCCAACTATGAGGCCGAGCGGAAATCTCAGGTCTAACCAGCTAACTATGGGGATTTTGTTACATCCTGTATAAAGCCTACTGCACCATTACGTAAGAGCACACATTAGATTGCTCACTCAGGACGAAGTCTAGGCTGCCTCACATCACATTACACTAATATTATAATGGCGAAAGTTTGTGAGTGTGTATGTTTGTTACTTGTTCACGTCTAAATGGCTGGAACGATTTTACTAAAAATTGTTAAGAAGTTAACTGACGCCCTAGATTACCACAATAGGCTACATTTTACTGCGGGAAAATATCTTGTTGGGCACAGCTAGTATCATATATTATTATACTCGTATTATAAAGGCGAAAGTTTGTGAGTGTGTATCTTTGTTGCTTCTTCACGTCTTAACTGCTGGAGCAATTTTAGTAAAATTTGGTATGGAGTTAGCTGACATCCATAGATTACCACATAGTCTACGTTTTACTGCGGGAAAATATCTCGTTCCCATGGGAAAATGTATAAACTGCGGGTAACACCGCGGGGCAGAGCTAGTCACATCACACTAATAATATATTATAAAGGCGAAAGTTTGTAGGTGTAAATGTTTGTTACTTCTTCACGTCTAAACGGCTGGAGCGATTTAAATAAAATTTGGTATGAAGTTAGCTGACACCCTGGCTACACTTAACACATAAGCTACGTTGGCGTTTTGCATCTACCTAATGAGATGATTTATACAGCGTCCAGTGACTTCTTCACTCACACTAGATGGGTGAAGGGACCACTCGGATGCTCTATTGCCTGGGACATTGTTTTATAGACGGCGTAGGCTTGCCTAGCACCTATACCGTCCTGACAGCTTAGTCGACCTAGCCCACAGGAAAGACTAGTCAATACTGCCTAGTCTTTCGGGGTCAAACAAGCCGTAGGTTTCCTTCACCGTTAGCGCTTTAGGCTACTTTATACTGCGGAAAAACGGGAAAATATTTTTTTTTACTAATAAAACGCGGGTAACACAGCGGGGCACAGCTAGTTTATAATAAAAAATTCCTAGCGATTGCGTCGAGTTTACGGCCCCCTATGACGTGCGGCGCTGGCGGCTCGCAAATGTTACACTTTATGGCGCAAATGACCCCAGGTTGAGGCCACGTCTAAACGGATTAACGTTTGAAACACATTGTACCTTTAGTGTTCGCGTGTGCATCAACCTTTAGACTGTCAATTTGATTTCAACCCTACCGAGTGTTAAGCCTTTAGATATGTAAGAGTAAAAACCTCTTTACTTCATTTTGTTATATTTACGAGTATTTAATTCTGTCTATCATTGTACGTAATACAGAGATTATTGTAAAGAGGTTCGAGATTTCACTGATGCCGGTGAGACGCCCATTAGTTCAGTTGGAAAGAGCGCTGGCACGGATAGCCAGAGGTCGCGGGTTCGAATCCCGGCATGGGTGGAATTTTCAGCCTCTAAATAGGTTTTTGATCTGTCTATGATTTTCAAAATTTAAAACTAAGCCACCTATTTTTGAGATTTCCTTAATTTTTTGGCATACTACTACTTCACATTCCAACTAGACCTGACTACATAAATCTTACTTTACCAGCTTATTCTGTTTTTTATCAAGTTTTCTGTTTATATTATAAATTAAAACAAAACACATTATAAATAAAACACATAGTTAAAGTCGTTCCAGTTTCTTATTATTTATAAAATGTTCAACAACATCACAGATAGAGAGATAGAGAACACTTAATTATACCTAAAAATAAAAATTACATAGATATTTCTTAACCTAAGTGTACAGACCGCGGCCATATCACTAAAAGTGATCTCTTTCATACAACCTTTGCACCATGTGCTGTCAAAAGCACATCAACCTTTAGACTCCCAATCTGAATTTGACTCTACCGAGTGATAAGAATTTAGTGTCCCCATGTGCAGTCAGCAGCTCATTAACCGGTCTATCTGAATTTGACTCTACTGAGTGTTAAGCCTTGTGTCCGCATGTGCAGTCAAAAGTACATCAAACTTTACACTGTCTGTCTGAATTCGACTCTAACGAGTTAAACGCTCTTTTAAAATTTTCATTAATGATTGAATTTAATTTTCATTAATCGAGGCCTGAATAGGTCTTGATTGTGTTGTATTTGCTGCTTCTACTATCAATTGCGAACTCGTACAAAAATATAAGCGGAGGGGCTATGTTAGAAGATAAGGCTCGATTCCCCGTGCGAGCGTGTATCAGATACTTTGTTTCCTAAGTTATGTAAACTTGTGAAGTTATAGCAGAAATACCACTCGCTAACGTGAAGGAAAATACCTTTGCGAGTCTCTTCAACATCAAAGATTTGCTGGAAGAGAAAGTTTCTTGCATTAAGCACGCCCTTGTACATTTACTCATGTAATTAGTGCAATAAAGAATTAAAAAAAAAAACATCGTGAAGAAACCTGAGTGTGTGAGTTGATGAAATGCCTCAGCGCTTGAAATTGCCAATCCACGGTGGCACGCGTGGTAATTAAACCTTACTCTCTCTCTGAGTGAAGGCCTGTGCACTGCAGTGGGACGTTTTAAATATGCTACATAAAAAACGTGGTTAATATTATTCTTTACGACTAATGCTCTTCATAATGTGATACATCGAAAGTCATTCATGTGGTACTAGAAACGCACCATACAAATTGGACTCAAACTAAGACGTTACTACTTGAACGTAACATAACCTTATAATAATGTATGGAGCGATGATCTCGTAAAATTATGTTTTATGCAATTATACAAGTTTTCAAAATCCTTTAGTTTAAATGAAAAAAAATTGGGAAACCCAATTTTTTTTTAAATTAATTAGAAATATTTTCTTTCATTCAAAAGTAAAAATCAAAATAATCTAATGATATAAAACATATTACTTATCGTTTTTCATTTAAACTAAAGGATTTTGAAAACTTGTATAATTGCATCTTTTGTAGTATAAAACAATTCCACTTCAATCTAACCTTGATGCATGTTCCCTATTGGGCTCAAAACATATCACCTTTCAGGTACTTTGGCTTTGATACTTACCTATTTGTTCCACATAGAATCGCATCAAGCATGTAAAGTTACTAGGTATTCTAAAATCTTCTATGAATTAATTAAACAACTCTGTGAATTAATTCACCTTCAATTTAGAACAAAAAATATTAGGTAGTCGATGCTAATAACTGGCATTACCATAACGATTATTTAAAAGGGACTCTGTCATTATCACCGCATAATGTAACTATTTATTAGCATGAATAAATTAATGCGGGATAGCGGTCGTAAAACTGCGTACAAATGAGTCTAGTAAACTCATTCATAAGCGATGCTCGAGTTGTTCCACTCATCTTAGCAGCGGATGTTTATTTTACACGCACCTTCACTCTGAGGCTGCTTTTCAATGGTTAAGAAGTAGACCTGGCCGTAGAAGAACTCATTGGCTACAAAATTTGACTGAATGGTTTCAGATAGTTACCATCGATTTGTTTTACGCCGCCACATAAAGGGATTGATTGTTTGATTGATGACGTTTATTCAAATAAAAATACAAAAAAAATCTGAAGTTGGTTTCTGCCAAACTGCATAACAGTTTGTTGCCACATGTTCTTGCTTGTACAAATTAAAGTATTCTTATATGCTAGGTACACACAAATACTAAAAAAGATATTCGAAAACTCCGTACACACTATCCTCTTGCTCTTCCTTCGCGATAAATGATAGGCCGACCGATAAGAGATGGTAGGTACCACAACAAGGGGGGTTAAGACGTTGTTGAAAAGAACTCTACGTAAAAAGCTGAACATAAATGTACGATATTTAACCATAAACCACCAACATCACTACTTTAAATTTGTATTACATTAATATTTGTATGTCTCAGTGATAAAACATTTACACCGATACATCAGCGCTTGCTGCGTACAATCTCCCTACTATGAGGCCAAGGACCGATTTCTGAACTGAGAATTTCACTGAGTAAATACCTTTGTATCGTTGTGTTATGCTGTTTGCTGTGGAATCGGAAGAGAGAGCACTAAAGTTAAGTATTTGCGAAATTCTGAATTCAGAAACTGGCCATAAATGCGGAAATCTCAGGTCTAACTAGAGCTGTTGGAGTGTAGTTGAGTTTGGTTTGCTGTGTATTATAGCAGCTTTGTGTAGGCGAACGATATAGATACTGTTTACATTGAGGGCCTAGTGGTAAAGGGAAAGGTCGCCGAGGCAGGCGGGGAGGGGACACAGCCTCCGTTCATTCATCAGACTTCATAAGGCACTAAACCTAATTCGACGCCAACCTCGCAACATCCGCTTTTGCAAAACGATATTTCATTCATAACTTCGTGGGTAAAGCCAGTTCACACTGGCGTGAAAATATCAATAGATATTTAAAGAAGACTTTATTATTCATAAATAGGAAAATTGTTTTCACATAATATTCTTAAAGTAAGAGTCAATCAATCAAAAAGTTTTTATTCAAAGTAACATAGAAACTGCAGTTTAATGATCTTTACAATTTAAAGTAGCAGTCCATTTCTAAAATCTAGATTATTTTGGAGAAAAAATTCACAAAAAAACTTCAAAGTTAGTCTTTTGAAAGTCCTTCATTAATTATAATTGTTAAAAATCATTGAACGCATGCATGCATTATATTGGCTTTAATTCCAGACATCATTGTCCTCTAAATAATCCTTTATAGTACGTGCGTCACAAAGGATTTTATTTATTTTATTTTTGTTTTTTTGAATTCAAATGTTGTTCTTAGTTCGATAAGTTTTTCTTTTTAACTATTTGTCAGATATATAAATACAGCAGTCAAAAAAATAGCAGCGATTTTGCGGATCTTGTTTGTTTTTGTTTTGGTACCCGTCACAAACCTAACTGCGAGCGCATTAGCCTGATGACACCGAGAACTGATCTTAACAAACCAACTCATCACGGAGGTTCCGTATTGTTATGTTATACCTATTACGGTAATTTTTGTGTCAGTGCATTGTTGTTTAATAAAAACGTATTTCAGATCTCATATTTTAGAAATGTCTAGCGCTATCAGCCATGAGAATGAAGTCGTCGGAAAACCTAAGGGGTAGTTTGGAGCTAATTAACACCACTAATAGGATAAAATGCTATATTTTATAACCTTACATAAGAACTCTATAGTTTGCATATTATGGACCCATAACAGAGGACCTAAACGATTGCTACTATAACAGCCGTTTGTGGTAAAAACGTTTAAAGTTCTAGGTTCCTTGAGTTTTAGCATATAAATTGCTATCAACATTTTTGATATTTGTGAAGTTCCCTTTATGCAAAACTAATATAGCCACTAATGAAAAAAAATATTTAAATCTGTTGAATATTTAAATTTAAAGATGTCTCCATAAATGCACTTAACATAGGAAATATAGGTGTCTCCGTAAACATAATTATGTTTTCATCTTTCGCCGTGAGGTGGTGCTGTTGTTCTATGACTGTATTCCTGAAAGTGTTATTTTGCTAAATAAAAGTATCGTGTTTTTCATCAGAAATCTTACTCAGTTTTATTGAAATATAGTTAAAACTCCAACAGGTTATGGGCCCAGGTTCCCGCTAAGTAGTAATTTCAGTGTAAAAGTGAGTAAAGAGCAAGATAATTACCGGCATAAAAATAACCTACAACATGGAGGTTACCAATGCAATGAAAATTGAAAAATTCGATGGCAGAAACTTTAAGCAATGGAAATTTCAAGTGAAATGTGCTTTAAGAGCAAAAGGATTGAACATAGGTAAAGAAAGACCCACTGAAGCCAGCTCGCAAGTGCAATGGGATAAGAATGATGGCATGGCCATGTTTATCCTGACTTCGTCGATGGATTTAAATCAGATATCTCTGATAGAAAACTGCGAGACTGCGCAAGAAATTATGAAGAAGCTAGAGGCTATTTATGAACAAAAATCTGAATATAACAAAATGTTGATCCATGAGAAATTTTATCAGTATTCTTATTGCGCAAGTGATACAATGGCCCAACATGTCTCTAAGGTGGAAGGCTTAGCAAAGCAGCTACGGGAAACCGGCGAAAAGATCAGTGACACGGCAGTAATGACGAAGATACTAAGTACATTACCACCAACATACCGTTCGCTGAGACAAGCTTGGTTGTCACTCGATGAAAATAGTCAGACAATCCAAAACCTCACATCACGTTTAGTAGATGAAGAAGCTAGCCTTGCTAATGATGTGACTAGTAGTGAGACTGCATTAGTGATCACAAAAGTAAATTCTAAAACAAGAAGTGGACATAATCAGAGTACTTCTAGTGATCAAAGAAACTCTGGCCATAGATTTGTCTGCTATAACTGCAATAAAAGAGGTCATTTCGCAAGAGACTGCAAATTTCGCAAGAAAAAAACAAATAATCATCAGAAACCTGACAATATGTTAGCATTCAGTGCGGAAGAATGTTCTTCAACTGAAAATGAT